>CM022762.1:30052161-30057161 GCA_012411365.1 Ameiurus melas
AGTCATATTTCTTACCTTATCTCTCTATATTTCTCTATCTATCCATCTATCTATCTATCTATCTATCTATCTATCTCTCTTTCTATCTATACTATCTCCTTATATCTATCTATCTATCTATCTCTATATCTCTCTCTCTCATACCATCCTATCATCCTACATCCCTCCTTCCCATACCTACCTCATCCCTAATCTATCTACCTCCTCTCCCTCTCATATCACCTCCCTCATCTATCTCCTCTCTCTCTCTCCCCTCTATATCCATCTCTCTCTCATTATCTCTCTCTCTATCTCTCCTTTATATCTCTTTAGCTTCTATCTATCTATCTATCTATCTATCTATCTATCTATCTATATCTATCTATCCATCTATCTATCTATCTATCTATCTATCTCACTCCTTATCTATCTATCTCTCACCTCATATCTACCTCTATCTCTAATATCTATCTATCTCTCTCTCTCTCTATATCTCTCTATCTCCATTCTTCTCTCTCTCTCTCTCTCTCTCTCTATCTCTCTCTATATCTCTTTTAGCTCTCATTATCTACTCTATCTATCTATCTATCTATCTATCTATCTATACTCTCTCTCTCTTCTCTCTCTCTCTCTCTCATATCTCTCTCTCTATCTATCTCTCATCTTCATCTATCTATCTATCTATATATCTTATCTCTCTAATCTCTATCTCTCTCTATCTCTCATATCTCTCCTCATATTTATCTATCTATCCATCTCTCATATCTATCTATCTATCTATCTATCTATCTATCTATCTATCTATCTATCTATCTATCTATCATATATCTCATCCATTCTCTCTATATTTCTCTATCTATCTATCTATCTATCTATCTATCTATCTATCTATCTATCTATCTATCTATCTATCTATCATATCTCTCTCATATTCTCTATCTATCTACCTCTCATATATCTATCTATCTATCTATCTATCTATCTATCTATCCACCATTCATCTATCTATCTATCTCTCTATATCTCTCTCATGTCTATCTATCTATCTATCTATCTATCTATCTATCTATCTATCTATCTATCTATCTATCTATCTACCATATATCTCTATCTATCTCTTATTTCTATCTATCCATCTATCTATCTATCTATCTATCTATCTATCTATCTATCTCTCTCTCTCTCTATCTATCTATCTCTATATCTATCTATCTATCTCATCTCTCTCTCTTCATATCTATCTCTCTCTCTCTCTCATCTATCTCTCTCTCTCTCTATATCTCTCTCTCTCTCTCAATCTATCTCTCTCTCTCTCTCTCTCTCATATCTCTTTAGCCCTCTTATCTATCTATCTATCTATCTATCTATCTATCTATCTATCTTATCTATCTATCTATCATCTATCTATCTATCTCACTCTCATATCTATCTCTATCTCTAATATCTATCTATCTCTCTCACTCTCATATCTATCTCTCTCTATCTATCTATCTCTCTCACTCTCATATCTATCTATCTATCTCTCTTTCACTCATATCTATCTATCTCTCTTTCACTCTCATATCTATCTCTCTCTATCTATCTATCTCTCTCTCATATCTCTCTCTCTATCTATCTCTCTCTCTCATATCTCTCTCTCTATCTATCTCTCTCACTCTCATATCTATCTATCTATCTATCTATCTATCTATCTATCTATCTATCTATCTATCTATCTATCTATCTCTCTCTCACTCTCATATCCATCTCTCACTTACATCTATCTATCTATATCTATATCTCTCACTCTCATATCCATTCTCTCACTCATATCTATCTCTCTCTTATCTATCTTCTCTATATCTTCTATCTATCTCTTTTTATATCTATCTCTCCATCTCTCTATCTCTCTCTCTCATATCTATCTATCTATCTATCTATCTATCTATCTATCTATCTATCTATCTATCTATCTCTCACTCTCATATCTATCTCTATCTCTAATATTTACATTTACATTTATTCACTTGGCAGATGCTTTTATCCAAAGCGACTTACAAATAAGCAAAGCGATATATCAAGCAGGAACAATACAAGTAGTGCTACTATACAAGATCCATTACTTGAATACCAGAGGAAGCAAAGTGTACAGAGTAGGAGGTGTAAGTGCAAAGTCTTTTATTTTTTATTTTTTAGGAGATGGTTAGGTGTTCACGGAAAGGTGGGCTTAGCTGTTTTTGAAGATAGTGAGAGACTCTGCAGTCCGGATTGAGATCGGAAGAGCATTCCACCACTGGGGAACAGTATGTGTGGAAGGTTCTGGAAAGGACCTTATGCCTCGCTGGAGTGGGAACTACTAAACGTGGTCGCTAGTCGATCACAGATTGCGAGAGGGAACGTGATGCCTTCAGGAGAGCGTGGAGTAGGAGGGTGCTGTTCCCTGACAAGGTCTTGTAGGTGAGCATCAAGGCCCTGAACTTGATGCGGGGCAGGTGCCAGGAACCCAGTGGAGGGAGATGAAGAGGTGTGACATGAGTAGTCTTGGGCTGGTGAAATTGAGGCGCTGCTTTCGCAAGCATTCCTGAATCATCTAGAGGGGTTTTGATGGGAGCTGGCTGGGAGGCCTGGAAAGCAGTGAGTCAGTGCTAGTCCAGTTTAGAGATGACAAGAGCCTGGACAAGTATCTGTGTAGCCTGTTTTGGTGAGGAATGGTCGGATTTCTTGATGTTGTGCTAGGATGGTCCCTGGCAGGACCTTGCAGTTGCTGAGATGTGGTCTGTAAAGGCCAAGCCTCATCAAGAATCACCCCAAGGTTCCTGGCCGTCTTGGTTGGCATGAGTGTAAGTGAGCTGGAGCTGTACAGTGAAGTTCTGGTTGATTGAGGGATAGGCTGGGACACTTGTGAAGCTCCGATTTTCCCGGGTTGCTGAAGATGGTGCTTTCATCCAGACCGAGATGCTCGACAGGCACGATGAGATGCGAGCAGAAACAGATGGGTCATCAGGCTGGAAGGACAACAGAGCTGAGTGTCATCAGCATAGCAGTGATAGGAAAGCCATGAGACTCATCACCTGGACCGAGAGTGTAGTGGATAGAAAAGAGGAGGGACCTTGGGAACTGATCCCTGTGGGAACGCCACTTGTGAGTTGCTGAGTTCCAGAAATACCTCCCGCTTCATGATACCTTGGAAGGATCTGTCCGAAAGATAGGATTCCCACCTAGCGTGAGAACCGTTCCATTGATGCCCAGGTTGGGAGAGAGTTGATAGGGAGGATCTGATGGTTCACGGTGTCAGGCAAGCGTGAGAGTGTTAGTAGGGATGAGGATAGATGATCTAGAGGTTGCTTTTGCTAGTCGTGTGGCTTCAGTGACGTAAAGCAAGAGCAGTCTCCGTGGAATGGTTGCTCTTGAAGCCAGACTGCTTGGTGTCCAGGAGGTTGTTCTGTGTGAGAAAAATTGTAGAGTTGATTAAAACGGCTCTTTCGAGTTTTGGAAAAGAAAGGGGAGGGAGTGGGAAACAGGTCTGTAATTGTCAACTATAGAAGGATTGAGGATGGTTTTAAGCAGTGGGGTAACCCGGGCTTGCTTAAATGAGTGCGTATGTGCCAGTAGAGAGCGATGTGTTAAAGATGTGTGTAAGTGCAGGTAATGGTGTGGGAGCGATGGACTGAAGAAGTTGAGAAGGGATAGGGGTCAGGGGACAGGTTGTGGGACTGCGGCCAGTGAGGAGTTTAGAGACATCAGTCTCTGGAGGGAGAAGGAAGTCAGTTGGGAGTTACGTGGAGGAGTGAGTCGGTCTATGCATGTCTGGGGTTGAGAACTGGTTCCTGATTGATGTAACCTTGCTGAAAAGAAACTTTGCAAAGTCATCTGCAGTGAGAAGCGAAGAAAAGGAGGAGGGGGGACAGAGAAGAGAGGAAAAAAGTTTTTGAAAAGAATGCGGGTGTTGGGAGAACCACCAATCTTATCTTGGAAGTATGAGGCTTTTAGCAATGGGAGATGCTTTTGGGAAAAAGAGAGAGAGTAGTGTCTGCAATTGGTTAGGTCAATTGGATTGTTTGATTGCGCCATTTCCTTTCAGATGCTCTTGTTGTGTGCGGTACGCCGCTTCTTGAGAGCCGAGGACAAGACGTGTGATGTGCGAGCAGGTCTGGAGGTTAGGGGCATATGCTCGTCAAGAAGATGTTAAGGTGAAACATAGCATGAAAAAAAAAAAAAAAAAGGAAAAGAAAAGAAATACCTGGTTGCGGGTGTTTACGTCAAGTGAAAATAAATTTTATTAGAAAGGAAAAGGGGCCGGCTAGGGGTTAAGGAGGTGGCAGATGATGGGAGGAGAATGTGTGGGGGAAAGGGAGGGAAGAGGGCGACGCAAAGAGGTGGAAGGAGGAGAGAGTGAAGGGGTGGAGGGAGAGAAATAGAGAACTGGATAAAGAAATGGTCAGGGAGGTGGAGAGGAGTAATGAGAAGATCGTGTGTGGTGCAATTACGTGTGAAGATGAGGTCAAGCTGTCTGCCGGCTTTGTGGGTTGCTGGTGTGGTGAGCTGCTTGAGGTCAAATGTGTGAAGGAGAATATCTATCTATCTCTCTCTCTCATATCTCTCTCTCTCTCATATCTATCTCTCTCTCTCATCTCTCTCTCTCTCTCTCTCTCTCTCTCTCTCTCATATCTCTTTAGCTCTCTATCTATCTATCTATCTATCTATCTATCTATCTATCTATCTATCTATCTATCTATCTTATCTATCTATCTCATTCTATCTATCTCTACTTTCTATATCTATCTATCTCTCTTTCTCACTCTCATATCTATCTCTTTAATATCTATCTTCTATATCTCTCTCTCTCTATCTCTCTCTCTCTCTATCTCTCTCTCTTATCTCTCTCTATATCTCTTTAGTTTCTATCTATCTATCTATCTATCTATCTATCTATCTATCTATCTATCTATCTATCTATTCTTCATCTATCTTTATCTAATAATCTATATCTCTCTCTCTCATATCTATCTATCTCTCTCATATCTATCTATCTCTCTCATATC
>CM022762.1:30062161-30087161 GCA_012411365.1 Ameiurus melas
TCTACTCCATTCGCTGTTATAATAAGCTCTGCTCTTCTGCGTCTCAAGTCTTTCCACTAGATATTGGACGTCCGACATCAAGGCTAACTTCCCGAACGGATCGCTAGGACGTAATAAGAGCGGGAATGAGAGTGTGAAAACTACTACGATCAAGAATACTACTGAAAATGTCCGGCGCGAATTGCTCTAGAGCCGTGGTGACTTCGGAATTTTTAAAAAATTGTTTAAAAAAAGGAAAAAGAAACTCGCACTTTTTAATGAGATTTATTTAAATAGGACAATTTCCGTTTGTAAGAATGGTTATAACACATGAAAGCCATTGAACATGAACACTTCTCCTACCAGAAGCAGTATTCATTTTCGAGAGGAGATCTCCCAGTACAGCCAACGCTCGAGTCCTTTAGGCTTCTCACAATGGCGGTATCTAAAAGGAAACACGAAGAACTATGTACACTCCAATCAACTCCAGTTTTAGAACGTCGCGAGTGCGACGACGACGGTTACTCAGAGCTGTCGGCGATCTTACAGACCGGATCATAGATCGAGTAGGTACTGTACATATCAGCGTCTGATGCCTTGCGGATCGCCACCAAGCAAGCGTTCGAACAGGTGTGTACAAAAACGAGTCGCGGAAACGACTCGCAAGACTCCCATTTCCAACGTAAAATAAAAACCGAGCTGTTTTGCGGTAAGCATGTGCCAAGATGTCACAACGCAGTGCCTTGCGAGAAGTATTAACACCCCCTCTTTCTACACATTTTGCAGTGTTGAAGAAGAAACGAATCAATCGACTTCATCGAAAATTCAAAAGATTTTTGAACTTTGGGGTCTCGCAGGAACCGGTCTCTTTATTTTAAAAAGAGATCGCTTTAATTGCGCACAAGTCGAAGCGGTTTGATAAAACGGTGCGACTTCTGAGTCGCACAAGAACCACTTTAAGTGATGCGTTTTAGTAACTATTCGTGTTTTAGTAGTGTTATCCATTCAAGCACCGAACCGACGTGCAAGCGATCACGTGGTGACGGCGACGGCGTTCACGTCAAGGTCGTTCAGGTCTGCACGTCTTCCGGTTTTTTGTTGTTTTTTTTGTCCGTCTGAGACAGCCGAACGGGGAAAGCTTTCCAAAAGGGATGACGAACGCAACGCAGGGAAGTGTGTTCTCGATAAAAAAAATTTATAAAAAAAATAATAAATATGTCCAATATCGTGTGAACTTTATTCTTGGCACATGCCTACATGCTAAAGCATGTCAATGATAAAGCAAAGGTTTGATCACCTGCTACATTCAACAAATAGTGTTTTTAGTTGCCAATCAAATGCATGAATAGACGAAATAAGGGGGACATTTGGCTGTTTGTTTGTTTGCTGGGGTTGGGGGGGGGTTCTTAACATGTCTGATGTCCGACATGCTTTAATAGTTTCGCATCAGAGCTCCAAGACTAAGCGTGACGCGGAACGGAACGTGACGCGTAGTCAGAGGAAATCTTTTCTGTGAATCCAAAACAACTTAAAGTTCCGTCGTCGCAGGTTTGAATCCTGGTGATGCCACAGCCGTCTGTAACCTGGGTGGGCGGGGCATACTCGTACTCTCCCGTGTCAATCACGGCGACACTAGCCAATCAGAGAGACTGTGAGCTCGTGTATGCGGAAGAGGGCTGATCGCTCGAAAAGATGCAGATGTTGGCTTCGCGGTCACGAACATCTGCGCAAGAAGTCTTGGTGCAGATGTTCCCATCGTTAGCCTTGTAACCGAGACATGCGACTAAAGAGACACACGCACACGCCGCTTTTGAGCCCGTCGACCGCATCGCACAGTAACGTTAGGGTATGAAAGCGCGTTTGATTTTTAACCCCCCCCCCCCAAACAGAACCATTCCGTAACGTTCAAGGCTACTTGTACGCTGTGGCGGTCTTTATGATAAGGTGGTTTCTATCCTTTAGAATCCGAGTTTTAACAAAATGAAAACAGAAGCCTTTTATTAGAATCTGTAAAGGATAATTACGGGGGGGGACAAAAAAAAAGGAGAGAAAATCTGGCCCACGCCATGTTCCATGCACACGAGTTATTTACAGATTGAAATGCATGACCCCCCCTCTTTGTAACCAAACTGATAAGAGCGAGAGAGAGAGAGAGAGAGAACTACCGTGGAAGTCTCCATGAACGCCACCGCTGGAGGGAAGAGCGCAGTTCCTTGCTGCAAACTAAACTGCAATACTGACATCATGGTTTTGTCTTTAATAAAGCTAGCTTTTTATTTCGAATAAAATTAATTTAGAGTCTCAATAAAAAAAAAAAAAAAAAAAAAAAAAACGAAAGAAGTTGCATGAAAAAAAATGGATGCGGTACGTAGACGATGTCTGGAGGCGGCCGAGAGCGTTTCTCAGGAGACGCCGGAGGGGAGGGTTTCCTCCTCGCAGAGAGAGTTTATGATTGGAGGAATCTTCCTCAGTCCTCTAAATACTCCCATAAGTCCTTGTCATAGCCCTCGTGCACGTGCTGCAGCAGAACCCGGCGTCGACTCTCGCAGTATCTGCGCCAGAGATCACGGAGTGAGACAGGTTCTCGTATGGAGCATACAAGTTTGCTTGTTTTTTTTTTGTTTACTATTAACAGCACTGTTGACGTGGCGAACGTCATTACAGCCATCTCCTCACCTATACTTGTCTTGGACTTTCTGTTTGATATCTTGCAAGGAATCCTGGGAAATGTCTCGCTCCAGATAGCCTGACAACACCTCCGTGGCGTTCTCCAGGTCAGCCTGATTGTTCTGAAGCACAGAGAAAAGGGTGTTTAGTTTCCCCGAGATCGGTAAGGGCGTGCGAACAACAACAACAACAAAAATCCCCCAAAAAGTACAGTACAAGTCTTTTAACGCTTTTTTTTTTTTTTTTTTTAAACGAAAAACAATAAAATCAGTCTAACTCCATTTCTCCTATCCAGGCTGCGCAGGTAGACACCTCGAAAATGATGGACTGGTTGTTCTTCTTGAGGTAGAAGGCGAAGACGTAGGTGAACATGAGCGTGGACCGGCACTGGCACAGCACGTCCACAGCCTTCTTCAGGAACTGCACCTCGATCCACGACATGTTGTGCTGCTGCATCTCCTCCATCTTCTGCTTCACCTGCGCATACAGCTTGTGCTCGAAGCGCAGGCTCTGCATGTGGTTCATGTAGCGGTTGCAGTAGAAAAGGTAACGCTGCAGTGCTGCACGGGAACGCTGTGCACCAAACACACACACACACGTTTACACTACGGCACATATACGGTCATGTGAAGGATGATTTCTTTTTTCATATTTGCACAAGCAAGCGTTTGATCCTCTTTGAAACAGTGCCTATTAATAAAGTTGATACACTATCAAATGACAAAGAAAACAAAAACAAACCCAGATCAGTCACATTTTCCCAAAAGCCAACAATTTCCATGGGGTGTACATCAGGAGACGTATTAATCAGCGTATTTCATTCATTCTACAGTGAAGCCATTTCCCTTTTCATCTCCTGCCACCTAGTGGACACATTACTCAGAAGCATGAAGGTAGACGCCTCTGCTCCACGGCCGCACGCTCACGAATATGTTGCTGCAGAAGGATACACCGGGCCTTAGGCTGCATGCTTGCACAATAAATGTGATCTTTTGAGCATTTATTAGTAATAAATAAAAACTTTTAAGAAGTGTGAAAAGCATCCGCTCGAACCAGTTTACCCATTTCCCACAAGAGTATTCTGGGAAACTATTAAATACTATGACTATTATTATATTTACTAGTAAATATTGTACACTACCTCCTGGGCATCTCGGGCCGCCTTCGCGTCGTCTTCGTTGTAGCGGTTGCAGTTGTACCTGGAGAACACAAGGCTGCTGTTGTGAGAGAGTGCTACGCCATTCAGCCGGGGTGTAACAATACACTCTGGTCACGAGGAGTCGATTCGGTTCAACGCTCAGGAGATTTCAAACTTCATTTTTCAAAAATGATTTTAAAAGATTTTTTTTTTTTAATGACTGATGTGTCATTTTAACCGAAAATAGAGCTCCAAAGTCGGCTAAAACGCCTGTCCTCTGCGACCTCGTTCTCAGACTCTGTGGATCACAGCGCCGCACGGCCTGGTGTCGTTTGTACCGGGTAGAACGTGGTTGCGTGACTTTATAGCACATAAAGTTTCGGTTTTAGTCTTCGCGATCCAGAGCTCGTTACACCCCTACCGTACCTACTCGCTTATTAGTTGTATAGTAATTCGGGTGAAGTGCACTCACCAGGCCGACCCGTGAGGCTCCCAAGGACCCAGACACACCCAACAGAACTCCGCCTTACAGTTCTGGTTACGGCAAACCATGTGGTTACAACCGCCGTCCTTTTCGATGGTCACATGGCACTTAGGACACTCCTAATTATACGTTCACACACAAGACAGATCTTTCAAGGACATTACAAAGCATTCCTAAGCTGGTCGGTGCTCGACGTGTGGCGTGGATATGCCGTCTCGTACCTTGGTATTTGCTGCAATCCAGTTCGATGTTTCGCTGTCGTCGTCACATTTCTTAATCCACTTCCTCAACCACTAGTGGGGAAGAGGGCAAATAAAAAGACAAGCACGAAATACCAAAAGTGCATTCTTTAGCTTTGGACGACCGTTCGTGCGCAGTAATGATATCGACGTGAACACACACCTTACACTTCACCGGGTCGTGCCAGTTCTCTCCACAGTTGAAGCTGAGTAGATGAAAAACAAAAAAAAAAAAAAACAAGCGTTTAATTGGTTAGCCGGCATCCGGAAGACAGTGAAAGCAGTCGGCCTGATTACGAAACGTGATGTTATTTTTAGAGCGACATAGCCGGTCCACAAACATGAAGGAACCCTCTACGAATCCTCATGTCAGTTCCCTAATCATACAACGTGTTCAATCGGTCAGATCAAACCAGAGGGTTTTGTTTGTTTTATTTATTTATTTATTTATTTTTTTACCAGAACTGTCTCCCGCAATTGCAGCGCACTGGCTTGGCATCTGGATACTGGACCTTAACCACATGATGGCAGTCAGGAGCCGGACACCATTTTAAAAGTCTATTGCACTGCGGAGAAGAGAGCAGAAACAACAGCATCAGTCTACAGTCGTCCGTCACTGAAACGGAAAAAAGAACTATGTCTAGATATGCCTGTTCCCAGTTTCCCTGTTTAGTTATCCAAATATGAAACCACAGGAGGCTATGGACGGACGCTACACTAATACACAAGTTAAATAAAACAATACTGTCTGGACTGCTGTTTGAACAACCTTTGCAAATATTCATAGACCAGGTGTCCAGCTAGTTGGGTAAAAAAAATGTTCGGTGGGATGGAACGCTGGTCAATCACAGGGCACCCCACACACACACACACACACACACACCTTCACAGCTAGGGGCAATTTATCATCCCCAATACACCTACCACCATGTTTTTTTTTTTAGGCGGGGGACGGGACGGACGACGGACCCCACAGGACCAACATGTATCCCTGGCTGCTTCACCACGCTTCCCTTTAGATTAGATGTAGTTTGTGAACCGACTACCACTTGGTATGTTTGACTCACATTGGCAACCTGCCTAACCTAAGCACCAAATAAATACAGGTAGTGCGTGTTAGATGACAAGATCATGTGACTGACCAGGGTCATATAGGGTGCATCATCAGGACTCTTACCTCTACGAAACTATTCGTGATTAAATGTTGGTACTTCAGCTTCACTTTGGAGTCGGTGATCAACCTCCTGCAGGACACACACACACACACACACACAGTTCAACTACTGGTAACTGGTAACTACTGGTATGATCAATCAAATCAAATCAATTGCAACTTACATTACAGTGTTGTCATCAACCAAAATATCACAGTTGTGAGCAGGACATGAGATGGTCTGCAGGGAGGGCACAAAATAAACACACACACACAACATATAATGTGCACCTGTAATATGACAAGACCAGTGTATAATGAGCTGTCTCTACGGCTGCACGTCTAAAAGAACAGCGGTGTTCATTACTAACATTAGTGACTGGTAGCATGGCTGTTAAGGAGTTTAATAAGAACGGAGCGTCATGATCTTAAACACATATTCCATTCAACTGCAGTTTCTCTACACACTGAGCGGTAATCAGTCTAATCTAGACACAGGATCGTTAGTGAAACTTGCCTGACCCATCCCCTCTTCTATAATTTTGGTGGTCAGGTAATCCCCCCAGCACTGCATGCAGAATTTGTGTCCACACTCCAGACCTGTGAAATACTGGGAGGGGGTAGAGATAAACAAATGAACAAAATGACATGACATTTATGAAATCATGTTCTGAAAAAGCAAAGCATTGCTGGAGTGGGGAAAGAAAAAGACAACATCGTGAGGGATTTTTTTTGGGGCACATAAACCAAACACTGTCTCCGAGACCGAGAACACCGTCCACACAGTGAAGCATGGTGGTGGTGGTGGTGGTGGTGGCGGCGTCACGAGGCGTGACTTTAAATCCGAACTTAGCCGAGAAAGCTGAAAAGCACCGTTCGAAGGCGTCTCTTATATCAACAGTAGCAACGCGTCAAAAAGTGGAAACGCTGCAGATGCGGTCACCCCAGAAACATCATGCCTGAGGTACATTACTGACCGAAGTGGGATAGTTCAGGTAGCAGATCTGGCAATGCATGTCCTGATTAGACGAACGTGTGCTCATCGGTCTCGTCCTCGCCTTCTTGCTGGGGTTGATGACGTGGCACTCAGAGAATAATTTATCCAGATTCCCGTCGAAGTACCTGAGGAGAAGTAGTCACAAGTCAGAGGCAAGTCAAAGTCATTGCTAAAATTCTCCACACACACACACAGAAAAAGTTGGAGAGGAGAAAACTTGCCTCTCCATGAGCTTCTCTTTGTCCCAGTTGAAGTGACTGAGCATTATTCTGGTTATAGTCGCTGGGTTCTGCAATGAAATCACACAACACAGAAACATACAAGAAGCTTAATCATCAAAGCTCGTCACACTTTAACACATCATACGCCTTTCTAATAAATAAATATACACACATATATATACATTTTTTAAGCCAGCTCGAGTCACTGAGCAGTCAGAGAACGGGCACGAAGTGATGGATTTGAGACGTTATCAAATAAGAGCATCGTAATCCGCCTTTACAAGTTGTATTTTGAGAACACACGTCCCACACGTCAGGGGTTTCAAGCTCACGTACTGAAGACAGTAACTCAATCGCTCTACAACCGTGGTGAGCAGAAAAGCAGCTCGGACCACACCGAGTTCCCGTCCTGTCAGCCAGGAACGAGAACCTGAGGCTACATCCAGAACAGACTCGGTCGTTCCTGAAGACAAAAAAAAAAAATGTACAAAAGAGACCGGAAGAAGAACTTCTGATCAAAAAAATAAACTGTATGAATCTGGGGGACATGTTAAACCCACACAACAAGGCAAATAAAACCAAAGAAACGAAACATAAAGGAAGATTTAACATCGATGAATAATTAACCACGCTGAAATATAACGAATTATCAATAAGAACACGTGTGTGTGTGTGTGTGTGTGTGTGTGTTTATTCGTGAACTCGTATCAGTTGCCAGGGAAAGCTTCGGAGGATCGCTAGCAAAAAGCTACTTCACACAACGCTAATGTTAATCCATGCTAGGACCAGAAAGGGACGAAAACACAAAAAACTGAAACTTTTTTTTTTTTTTTTTTTAAAGATAAATAAATAAATGAGAATATTAAAGAAGCATGTGAGCAGACAAGAGCATGTCTAAGTCAGGTGACTTTTATTAGCTTAGCTTTAGCCTTCTGAGGTAAACTAGCTCCTAGCTCAATACTAACAGAAGCCTTAACAAACACTGAATGTGTCCAGTAAATAAAAAACACGCCCACATGGTGTGCCTTTAAAAAAAATATATTATTATTATTATTAACACAATCTCTCCAAAAAAAAAAAAAAAAAAAAAAAAAAGGAGAAAATTCCTTCAAGTTATTATTAGTCACTGGGAGGATGCTAGGCTAGTAATCTAGCATGATAGGCATTCTCACACAGGGGATTAGTGATCACTTAAAATGTAAATAAATCAGGAAAACAAGTCGTAAAGACTCTCAGAGATTGATATAATATTTTATTAGATATTATGTTGGGTATATGAAATGAAAGCTATAAAATGTGGCACTGGATTCTTTTATTTGATACAAATAGAAACATCACGTTTCTTCTCTACACTCATTCGAGTTTGCTTACGTTTTATTTTTTACACTTGTTATTGTGTTCCCTGTGAATTCTGTCAGGTATTATTAGTGTATCTGTTACTGCATAATTGCGCAACACTGAACTACCACGTGTGTATAAATGCTCTACGTATTAGAACTGAATGCTGATGACGCAATGTGCGGCCTGATCGTAAACACCACACTTTACACTAATAGAAGTATAATAAAGCCCGTGATACTATTTTATTACAATATTATCCAAAAGCTTTGGGTTACTACTACTGAACCACACGTTACAGTGTGTGTGTGTGTGTGTGTGATTATGTATGAGTGAGTGAGTGTGTATATCTGTGTTGTGTGTGTAAATATGTGTGAGTGTGTGTATGTATGAGTGGTGAGTGAGTGTGAGAGAGAGAGTGTGTGTGTGTGTGTGAGAGAGTGTGTGAGAGAGTGAGTGTGTGTGTGAGAGTGAGAGAGAGAGTGAGTGTGCGCGAGAGTGAGAGAGAGAGCGTGTGTGTTTGTGAGAGAGAGAGTGTGTGTGTGTGTGTGAGAGAGAGCGAGTGTGTATGAGAGAGAGAGAGAGTGTATGAGAGAGAGAGAGAGAGAGAGAGTGAGAGAGGGTGTGTGTGTGTGAGTGTGTCTGTGTGTGTGAGAGAGTGTGTGCGAGAGAGTGTGTGAGTGTATGGGAGAGAGAGAGTGTGTGTGTGAGAGGTAGTGTGTGTTGTGAGAGTTGTGTATGTGAGAGTGTGTGTGAGAGTGTGTGTGAGAGAGAGAGTATGTGAGAGTGTTGTGTGAGAGGTGTGTGGGGTGTGTGGAGAGAGAGTGTGTGAGAGAGTGAGTGTGTGTGAGAGTGTGTGTGTGAGTGTGAGAGTGTGTGTGTGTGAGTGAGTGTGTGTGAGAGAGCGTGTGTGTGTGAGCGTGAGTGTGTGTGTGAGAGAGGGTGTGTGTGTGAGAGAGAGTGTGCGCGAGAGTGTGTGAGTGTATGGGAGAGAGAGTGTGTGTGTGTGTGTGTGTGAGAAAGAGTGTGTGTGAGAGTGTGTTTGAGAGAGTGTGTTTGAGAGAGAGTGTTTGAGAGAGAGTGTGTGTGTGTGTGAGAGAGTGTGTGAGAGAGAGTGTGTGTGTGTGTATGAGAGAGAGTGTGTGTGTGTGTGTGTGTGAGTGTGTGTGAGTGTGAGAGAGTGTGAGTGAGAGAGAGTGTGTGTGAGAGAGTGAGATTGTGTGTGAGTGTATGTGAGAGTGTGTGTGAGAGAGTGTGTGTGTGTGTGTGTGTGTGTGTGTGTGTGAAAGAGTGAGAGAGTGTGTGTGAGTGTGTTTGAGAGAGTGTGTTTGAGAGAGAGTGTGTGTGTGTGTGAGAGAGAGAGAGAGAGAGAGAGTGAGTGTGTGTTAGAGAGTGTGAGTGATTGTGTGTGAGAGAGTGAGATTGTGTGTGTGTGTGTGTGTGTAAAGAGGAGAGAGAGTGTGTGTAGTGTGTTTGAGAGAGTGTGTTTGAGAGAGAGTGTGTGTGTATGAGAGAGAGAGAGAGAGAGAGAGAGTGAGGTATGGGAGAGTATGTGTGTGTGTGTGTCTGAGAGAGGTGTGTGTGGAGTGAGAGAGAGAGAGTGTGTGTGTGTGAGAGAGAGAGAGTGAGTGTGTGTGAGTGTGAGAGAGTGAGAGAAAGTGTGTGTGTGAGTGTGTGTATGTAAGAGAGAGAGGTGTGTGAATGTGTGTATGTAAGAGTGTGTGAGAGAGTGTGTGTATGAGAGAGAGAGAGAGAGAGAGAGGAGAGTGTGTGTGTGTGAGAATGTGTGTGTGAGAGTGAGAGAGTGTGTGTGTGTGTATGTGAGAGCGTGTGAGAGCGTGTGTGTGAGCGGTAGGTTTGTGAGGAGCATGTGTATGTGAGAGTGTGAGATTGAGTGAGTGTGTGTATGTGAGGAGTGTGTGTGAGAGTGAGTGTGTGTGTATGTGAGAGGAGTGTGTGTGTGTGTGTAAGGTGTTTTTGAGAGTGTGTGTGTGTGTATGTTTGAGAGTGTGTGTGTGTGAGAGAGTGTGTGTGTGTAAATGTATGTGAGAGTGTGAGTGTGTGTGTGTATGAGAGAGTGTGTGTGTGAGAGTGAGAGAGTGTGTGTGTGAGAGTGAGAGAGTGTGAGTGAGAGTGTGTGTGATAGAGTGAGTGAGAGAGTGTGTGTGTGTGTGAGAGCGCGTGTGTGTGTGTGTGAGAGAGTAGAGAGTGTGTGTGTGTATGTGTGTATGTGTGTATGTGAGAGTGAGTGTGTGTGTATGTGAGAGTGAGTGTGTGAGTGAGAGTGAGTGAGTGAGTATGTGTGTGTGTATGTGAGAGTGTGTGTGAGAGTGAGTGTGTGTGTGTATGTGAGAGAGTGTGTGTGTGTGTGTGTGTATGTGAGAGTGTGTGTGTGTGAGAGAGAGTGAGTGTGTGTGTGTATGTGAGAGTGAGGTGTGTGTGTGTATGTGAGAGTGGAGTGTGTGTGTGTATGTGAGAGTGAGTGTGTGTGTGTATGTGAGAGTGAGGTGTGTGTGCATGTGAGGAGGAGTGTGTGTGTGTATGTGAGAGTGAGTGTGTGTGTATGTGAGAGGAGTGTGTGTGTGTATGTGAGAGTGAGTGTGTGTGTGTATGTGAGAGTGAGTGTGTGTGTGTGTATGTGAGAGTGAGTGTGTGTGTGGAGTGTGAAAGAGTGTGAGTGAGAGAGAGTGTGTGTGAGAGAGTGAGGATTGTGTGTGAGCAGATTTGAGGAGTGTGTGAGAGAGTGTGTGTGTGTGTGTGTGTGTGTGTGTGTGTGTGTGTGTGTGTGTGAAAGAGTGAGGAGAGTGTGTGTGAGTGTGTGTGAGAGAGTGTGTGTGAGAGAGAGTGTGTGTGTGTGAGAGAGAGTGAGAGTGAGTGAGTGTTAGAGTGTGGAGTGGATTGTGTGTGAGAGTGAGATTGTGTGTGTGTGTGTGTAAAGAGTGAGAGAGTGTGTGTGTGAGTGTGTTTGAGAGTGTGTTTGAGAGAGAGTGTGTGTGTGTGAGAGAGAGAGAGAGAGAGTGAGTGTGTGTTAGAGAGTGTGAGTGATTGTGTGTGAGAGAGTGAGATTGTGTGTGTGTGTGTGTGAAAGAGTGAGAGAGTGTGTGTGAGTGTGTGTGAGAGAGTGTGTGTGAGAGAGAGTGTGTGTGTGTGAGAGAGAGAGAGAGAGAGAGAGAGAGGAGTGTGTGGGGAGAGAGTGTGTGTGTGTGTGTGTGAGAGAGAGGTGTGTGTGTGAGTGAGAGAGAGAGAGTGTGTGTGTGTGTGTGTGTGTGAGAGAGAGAGGAGTGTGTGTGTGAGTGTGAGAGAGTGAGAGAGAGTGTGTGTGAGTGTGTGTATGTAAGAGAGAGAGTGTGTGTGAATGTGTGTATGTAAGAGTGTGTGAGAGAGTGTGTATGAGAGAGAGAGAGAGAGAGAGAGTGAGAGAGTGTGTGTGTGTGAGAATGTGTGTGTGAGAGTGAGAGAGTGTGTGTGTGTATGTGAGAGCGTGTGTGAGAGCGTGTGTGTGAGCGTGTGTTTGTGAGAGCATGTGTATGTGAGAGTGTGTGAGAATGAGTGAGTGTGTGTATGTGAGAGTGTGTGTGAGAGTGAGTGTGTGTGTATGTGAGAGTGAGTGTGTGTGTGTGTATGTGAGAGTGTGTGTGTGTGAGAGTGTGTGTGTGTGAGAGGTGTGTGTGTGTATGTATGTGAGAGAGTGTGAGTGTGTAGGAGAGAGTGTGTGTGAGAGTGAGAGGAGTGTGTGTGGGAGGTGGGGGGTGTGTGGGGAGAGAGTGTGTGTGTGTGTGAGAGCCTGTGTGTAGAGAGTGTGTGAGTGAGTGTGTGTTGTGTGTGTGTATGTGAGAGTGAGTGTTGTGAGGTGAGTGTGTGGTGAGAGTGAGGGGTGTGTGTTGTGAGAGGTGTGTGTGTGTGTGTATGTGAGGGTGTGTGTGTGTGAGAGAGTGAGTGTGTGTGTGTGTATGTGAGAGTGAGTGTGTGTGTATGTGTGAGGAGTGTGTGTGTGTGTGAGTGAGTGTGTGTGTGTATGTGAGAGGGTGTGTGTGTGTATGTGAGAGTGAGTGTGTGTGTGTATGTGAGAGTGAGTGTGTGTGTGTATGTGAGAGTGAGTGTGTGTGTGTATGTGAGAGTGAGTGTGTGTGTGTATGTGAGAGTGAGTGTGTGTGTGTATGTGAGAGTGAGTGTGTGTGCGTGTGTGTAATTATATATATATATATATAGATAGATAGATAGTAGATAGATAGAGAGAGAGACACAGAGAGAGACAGAGAGACAGAGAGACAGAGACAGAGAGAGAGACAGAGAGAGAGACAGAGAGAGAGACAGAGAGAGAGACAGAGAGAGAGACTCCTCCACGCTGATGTTGAATGTAAACGTTGCTCTTTCCGGTGTTGTTGATCTCGGCACTCAGCCGCCGCCTGACTGTCGTAAAACGCGGATTTCACTCCGACACTTGGTGGAACTTTTTGGCAGAGTGCCACAAGCAGTAATAACACACACGAAGTGCATGTGTTCCAGCAGACTTGATTAAACTTGATCTCCTTTAGATCTGATGATGATTTATAGATTTCACACAGCAGTGTAGGGAACGAGAACCAGACGCGGTGAGAAGAGAAGAGAAGCCCAACCCGAGACAGCGGGCTGCTAACAGGGGCCGTGACGCTACACTATATTATTATTAGTATTATTATCGGTACACGAACGGACAGTGTGTGTGTGTGTGTGTGTGTGTGTGAGAGAGAGAGAGAGAGAGAGAGAGAGATCCAGATACCTGAATAACCTCGTTCACCTCCCTGATGCACTCCACCATGTGCTGGAGGATTTGCTCTGCGGTCAACACTTCGTATCGGTAATCCTCTTCGTCCCGTCCGGCCCCGAGGCCTCCTCCTCCGCTGCCGGTGTCCTCGCAGCCGTCCCGCTCTCCTCCGGCCACCACCGGCTCCACCAGCTCCACTTCGCCGAGGTCCAGCGCATCGTCGTCGGCTTCCTCCTCCGCGCTGTCCTCGCTGCACTCCTCCTCCTCGTCGTCGAACTCATAGTTATAACCCTCGTCCGAGTCCATCACTGGGCCGGTTGTTGTTGTTTGTTTATTTATTTAAACAGAGTGGATTAAAAATAAACAACAACAACCTCCACTGATGTTAGCTCTAGCTGCTACAGGCTAAGAACTAAAGCAGCCGCATTAGCAGGGCTAGCTAACGGTAAAGCCTCCCCACTTCTAGGCGTTATTTTGGTCACATCCCAAACGGCTCCCATCTGCCCTACAGAGGCGCACTGCATAGTCCTTAATCTACCGCTAGTGCACTTCACTACACGCCCAGTAGGGAGCGGTTCAGGACGCGGCGCTTTTCCGTCATCCGCATTCCTCCCGACAATGTTATGATTGGCTGAGAGTTTTCGGGGCTCCTGCGCTGTGATTGGCGGAGTTCGCAAGGACTTCAGCCAATGGGATTGCAGGCACTCATACGGGCTGCTAATGAATATGATGTAGTTCAGGAAGAGAGGTTTTTCGGATTACGGGTGGAGGAAAAACAAAACAAAAAAAACCCCCAAAGAAACAAAAGCGCCAACGCCATGCCAAGAAATAAAAAACTTATTAAAACTAAACACTTTTTTTGTTGTAAAAAAAGTCAATGTCTTTATGTCATTCAAACCTTTGTATGAAGGTTTAATATTATTTTAGGGGGACACAGAGATTTGTCTGACTCAAACTACCTGTAAACGGTGACAAACTGTCTCCCATACAGTAATTAGTATATACCTGTGTACAGGAGCAGTGCTATCTTTAATCTTACAGTCAGTCCAGAACAAGTATAATATCATAGGGTGTTCCACACTAACATGGCCGCAAGCATGTGGACACCTTAACATCACACCTTGTGTCAGTGTCAAACACGAGCTTTTCTCTAAAGGCTTTCGTTTGTGGGAATTCTGGCCCGTTCGGTCATTAGTGAGACGAGAAGGCCTGGCTCACAGTCGACGTCCCTGGTGTTCAGCTCGTCAGACCGTGTCTTTATGGACGCCACGTTGTACACAGGGGTGTTGTCATGGCGGAACAGGAAAGGGTCGTCCCAAACCTGTTGCCACAAAGTTCAACGAATACAGATTGTTTCCCGTGTCTTAGCATTAACATGAACATTACTTACCTTTGACTGGAACTAAGGAGCCCAAACCCTGAAGGACAGCCCCAGATCATTATTATACCTCCTCCACCACTCTTTACAGTTGGCACTATGCAGTCGGGTAGGTAGCGTTCCCCTGGCATCCACCAAACCTAGATTCATCCATCATACTGCCAGCGTGATTCATCACTCCATAGAACATGTTTCCACAGAGAACACGTTTCCAGCACTTTACACCAGCTCACGCTCGCTCGCCGCGGCACACACGGTGCTTTTATGCTTGCGTGCAGTTACTACAGAAGTATTGCTTAGATCAGACTACGATTAAATATGATCAGTAGGTAATCCATCAGGTCCGATCAAAAGGTAAAATAATCAGGGATAAGAATTGTTTCGATCCATCAGAGCCGTAATAACGGCTTTGAAATGTGTTTCAGTCACGAAGAGAGACTGACTTACGGTGAAATCGGCATTTAAACATGATCGTGTTGTAATAGTACACAGAATATAAAATGAATCGGAAAACAAGAAGCGAATATTCATGAAGATGCCGACAAATCGGCATAGCTCCAGCTTGTTGGAAATCAACAAGCACACATTTCTCGCTCGCAGTTTGTATCTTTTTGACTCGTTTTTTCCGTACAGTGTATCCACTATTATTGCCAAGCTTTATGGGTGGGATGACACGGCTCTTGTTCTTATGCTAATAGCGTCATTTTAGTTTTTTGGCATCAAAAGCCTCGAGACTCGGAAGTTTTTATTTTTGCCGAAGAAGATGATTCCACAGCTTAAATGTTGTGGCTTGCTCCTAGACGCTTCCGTTTCACGACACTAGCGCTTACAGTTGACCGTGGCCAGTGCCACGTCTAAAGTCCCGTGACTATAAGGTGTCATCTTTGCCACAAGTCAGTTTGTGAAATGACTGAGCTCTTCAGCACGGCCATTCCACTGCCAATGTTTGTCTGTGGAGATTGCATGGCTGTGTGCTTGATTGTATGCTCCTGTGAGGAGTGGGTGTGGCTGAAACACCTGAACTATATACTGTGTATATATACTAGGGATGTCACGAGACCCGATACTTCGGTATCAAGTCGGTACCAACATTCTTAAAACGTGACGGTACTTGTTTTTCTGCAGTAGCGTTTGTACCGTCGGTAATGATAGTGATTATTCCGGAACTGAAGGGGCATACGCGTTGTAGTCCGTCCACAAGTGGTAAAGAAGAAGAAGAACGCCTACAAGCACATGGGGAAAACTACAGAAATGGTGACAAGTTTAGCTCCGCCCACGAATCGTTGAGAGGAAAGATAGCCGGTTGCCGGTGTGCAACCAAATGCTATCGTTCATTTCAAACAAAGTGAAGAAACATCTGGAATTTGGCGAAGCACCTGAAAGACGGTCCCATGTTAGGTTTGTTTGAGGCAGCTGCACTGTGGCCGTGAAACCAGCGAATAAACCGGGCTGTGAAATCCACGTAACGTTAGCGACAGCCAGTTCTTTGTTAACGACGCTAACACACTGCAGTGTTCTAAACTACCTCCTAATGTTCCACCAGGAATCTCCGTTCAGCCCGTGTCCTGTCAGCTAAATGTAGCCTCATGTCACTAATAATTATTCACATGTTCCTGCTTTTCATAAATCTTTTTATCCTGCCACCAGATCAGGGAATTTAAACTAATGCGTACATTCAGAGTGTAAGGGGTGTGTGTGTGTGTGCGTATAGGAGCACCTTAGCACTTGTTATTAACACTTAGTGACACTGTTTTATTAGTCAAATATATCTCTCTCTTTCTTTCTTTTTGCCAGTATTAGCCAGAGGAGGATGTCCTTCAGGAGTTTATTTTCCATCCATCCATCTTCTACCACTTACTCCTTTTCAGGGTCACGGGGAACCTGGAGCCAGGGAGCATGGGGCACAAGGCGGGGTTACACCCTGGACAGGGAGCCCGTCCATCGCAGGGCACAATCACGTACACACTCACACACACATTCATACACTACGGACACTTTAGACACGCCAATCAGCCTGTCTTTGGACTGGGGGAGGAAACCCCGAACACACGCCCCCAGCGGGACTCGAACCCCGGACCCTGGAGGTCTGAGGCGAACGTGCTAACCACCATGCGCCCGGAGTTTATTTTATTTAAAAACAAATAAGCAAATAAATAAATATATAAATAATACCACACTTTGGTATCGAGTATCGTGTACTTTTGGTGGTATCGGTACCGACTACTAGATTTTTGGTCTCGTGACATCCCTAATATATACCCACTGATAAGCCGAAACATTAAAACCACTGTCAGGTGACATGAATAACGCTGATTACAGTGGTACCTGTCAGGAGGTGGGATATATTTATTAGGCAGCAGGTGATCAGTCAGTTCTTGAAGTTGACGTGTTGGAAGCAGGACAAATGGGCAAGTCTAAGGATCTTAGCAACTTTGACAAGGGCCAACTTGTGATGGTTAGACAGCAGGGTCAGAGGTTCTCCAGAACAGCAGGTGTTGTAGGGTGTCCCCAGTATGCAGCAGTAACCTATCAACAGTGGAAGAATGAAGGTCAATCGGTGAACCGGCGACAGGGTCATGGACTCCCTGGACGGGTGTGTGTGCGTCGCTTAACTGGGGAAGAGATGGTACCAGGATGCACTATGGGAAGATGGCGCATGAAATAAAAAAACCCAAAGAAAGAATGAACAAATTAATCAATAAGAGAGCAAGACAGCACAAAAATGTCTGAAATCTGTATCATTTTATTCTTTTACAGGCAAGGTACTTTGTGTGTGTGTGTGTGTGTGTGTGTGTGTGTGTGTGTGCAGGCAGGATTTTAATACATTCTCATTCATGATGAAAAGTAAGGACTGGAAAGTGTTATCTGGCAACAATAAAAAGAAATGCGTATCTTCATGATCAGTGGCTACTATTACTGATTCTTTTAATAAATCAGCATATACGCACAGATAAAATCCAACCCCCCCTCCCCCAAAACGTTATAATATATATATATATATATAGCTATAGATTTCAGATAAAGTCATCACTATGGTACAGGACACAGTCAAGTATCTCCCCAAGTCAAGTATTTACTTCAATTATTTATTTAGTTTAGACTGAAAAAAAAACCAGATGGGATTTACTTACTGGCATAAAATAATCACGTGGGGGGAAAAAGACAGGTATTCACAATCACTTCGGGTTGGGCGGGGGTTACAGCAGTGGACCCTGAGGGCACGGACGAACTGGCCAGAGGTGAGAATTTGTTCGGTATCACTGTGCAATCGCTGAGTGTATCGCTGAGGAAACGGAAACCGTCCTGACCTTTAAGGTACAGGTTGTAATTGCTAGGCATATGCTGCCAGATGGTTATACAATGACTACTGTTGTTCAAAGTGCACAATTATGGTTATCAGGGTCATTGCAGGAAGCATGCACGGGTAGGCAGGATTTTCAGGCAGCGTGTCTGTGCTCCGGAGATAAGGTCGAATCAGGCGTCATCCTCAAACCAGGCAATCCCATAATTCTATTTTCGGATCATATTGAGCTTTACTTCCTTCCAGGAACGTTTAGCACTGCAGGGACAGTCATTTCAGTGCACTCCGTCAACTACCTAGGACTAATACGTGCGAGTATTTCAGCACCCGGTGTGTGTGTGTGTGTGTGTGTGTGTGTGTGTGTGTGTGTGTGTCCACTGCTGTACTTTTTCTACAGACACGAGATGAACTCCTGCTATTTAATAAAAAAAAAAGAAATAAAAAAAAAAGAAAACTGAAAAACACTTCATTCAGAAAAAATAGAAAAAGGCAAGTCACACTGTAACAGTTACTAAAATATTCATCATAAAGTTAAACCACCGAGAAATGTAATATAGTCATAGCAACAGCAGTAGAAATGATAAAAATGCAGATATGTGTGTGAGAGAGAGAGCATCCCTAAAAATACCAGTTACTGCTACGTGTTCTTGAATTGTGATTTGTACATGCCCCATGTCAGTGGATTTATATGGCAAAATATATGTGGGAGGGGGGGAAATACCAATAAATCCATGTGTATATATATATATATATATATATATATATATATATATATAAATTTTTTGGTTGTTTGTTTTGTTCAAAGGTAATTTCTTAGACATATTTGGCAGGGTAATATTGACGACAACAACAAAACTTCAAAAAGAGTTATAAATAAGCATTCGTTATTTTCTCATGCACACCAAAACATAATTGTAAATAATAACAATAATTTAAAAAAAAAGCCCCTACACTCCAAAGGGCATGATCTTGAGTGTCGCACATGCTCAATAAAACACGTCACGCAGCCTTCAAGTCTGAAAAGTGTAACGTAGAAATCGGAATCTTCCTTTCATCTCTGTTCTTCAAAGACCTGAGGAAATGTCACTCCATCGGCAAACGTGTACGGAAGTCTGGCTCCGCCCATCGCCTTTCCGCCGTCCGAACCAGCAATCCTTTATACACGCATCGTTGACGTAAATGTAAACATGAGGTCGGACTCGATGAGGGTCATTTTTGTGTTTCCCTTATGACACGACGTCGTCTCCTTGATCTCGGTAAATCCGTTGTCGTAACAGCGAGCGTAGGCCACGTTCAGTGTATATATATACGTTCGAGGATGGTACAAAATGAGGTTTTCAGAAACGCTTCCGGCGAGTCCACGCTCTCGGCCTGGGCGTCTTGAACAGGTTGCTACGCATGCATCTTTTTAAAGCGAAGATAAAATTCCCCCATGCCACCACTTACGGGTTGGGAAGGAGCTAAAGAGGGAAAAACCGGGACGTGAAATATACAGACACACACAAAAAAAAAAAAACACGAGCGTATTTCCCGAAGTCCACGTCTCACTACACTATGGATGATAACGTGTTTTCTTCGGCGTAAGGAGAAGCAGAGGAAGTCCGTAGCACGGCGTGATTGCCGGGTGAGAGGTCGTTCATCTCTCCGGACGAGGATAAAGGGAATGATGGAGAGAGAGAGATGCCGGATGAGGGTTCAGCGGAGCCGGCGAAGGTTCGAGGAGGCTTAGGGACGAGATTGGGCTCGAGCGTGGCTCTGGCCAGTAGCTGTTGCTCGCTGTCCAAGTCCTCCATGCGCTGTTCTTCCGTCTGAACCGACGAGCCGCGTCCTGATTCAGATTCGGCGTCAGAATTGTCCGGAGGCAGAGAGTCGCTTCCGTCGAGCTTGAAGAGGGAATCCAGATACTGAGCAAACTCCAGCACTGCCTGACTGGTGTTCCCATTGGACAGTGGTGCCACTCTGACCACTTTTGTACCTTTCTCTTCTTTCTTCACACCTTCACTTTTTGGATTCTCGCCACATTCCTCTCGTATAATGCCAGTCCAGGGGGCCACAGGACTTAAGTCCTTGCTGTTAGACCTCTGAAACACTTCAAAAGTCTCTGATTTAGTGCGCAAGAGTGCCTTTTGCTGGCCTGGCTGACCCTCACCGATAAGTTTTGGCGTAAACCGGGGAAAATGGCCACCACGGTTGGTTTGAGAGAGGGAACGGCCTTGATTAGAAGGTACCACAAGGTCTGGAGAGAGGCTGTGGCTTTGATTGGGAGGTAAAGCGTGTTCTGGTGGTGTGGGGCAGCAAGGCCCGGTTTGGCCCATAAGTTCTCGCTCAGGTGAGGCCTGAATCAGCTCGGTACGTGAGCTCAGGGACGGATTCTCCTCAGGAATCGGGGCGTCAAGGGGGAAAGGGAGCGTCCCAAGACACGGCGAGCCTCTGAAAGCAGCCGAGGAGCGCCGAGAGTCCATGCTGTAGACAGAGTCAACATCCGAAAGGCTTTCCATCACGGCGAGCGGCGCCTTTCGCTCCCGCAGCTCCAGGGCCAAGCGCTCACGCGCACCCATCAGCACCACAGGCACGGCCGGAGGAGGGCACTCCGAAAAACCATCCAGAGAGATCTCGGAGCGAGCGCAGGAGCTACAGAAGAGGATGAAGAGGGGGAAAAGTGTAGAAACATAGAAAAATAAAGAAAAGTTTGAAAATCAATAGAGTATCAAAGTATAAGGAAAAGGACAGTGGTATAATGTAAAGGTGATGGGGATGAGATGGGGAAGGAATACGAGGGATGAAGAAAGCAAAAAAAAAAAAGAAAGTCAGCACCATATTTATGGCACCCTTGGTGTAAATATAAACAATCTTCTTATCAAGTAATGTGTTTTTTTTTTTTAACAAGCCACATGTGTTTTGCGGTGGTGGCTTGACGGTTAAGGGGGTTTAAGCCCCAGCACTGCCAAGCTGCTACTGTTGGGTCCTAGAGCCAGAACCTTAACCCTCTCTGCTCCAGGGGCAACATATCATGGCTGAGCCTGCACTCTGACCCCAGCTTCCAGACGTGAAGAAAAAAGAATTTCACTGTGCTGTAATGTATATGTGACCCATAAAGACTCATCATCATCATCATCATCATTATTGGAACCACTGCACTTATTATTTTGAGCAACCTCCCGCCCAACATAATGGACTCTTTAAAACAGAAATGCTGTGTGTGTTGTGTCATGTATATTATGTTGCTTCTCGGCAGAGAAAGCCAAATTTTCATTTTAAATCCCCGAGTCTGTGACACAGCCATGCATCCTAACAAGATTCCTAGGACTTTTGTAGCAAAAACACAACCTCACAGCACCACATAACCTCCACCATCCTTAACAGTGACGATTGTTTTGGGGTTGTTTTTTCCCCTCTGTATAACCATCCTATTTATGCCGATTGCACTTTGAGTATTTGCTAAAAAAAACCCCTCTATTTTATCTCATCTGATCACAGAACCCAGATTCTAGTCAGAGTTCTAGTAGCTTCTAGCAAAGCCCAGGTGCTTACAATTGTGATTAGATGTAAGACAAAGCTTCTGTCTGGCATGATTTGGGAATATTTTGTTGGCATGGAGATATAGGATTGATTGTAGATATTGAGACATGGTGACCCACCAGTTTCAGCCAATCTCCAACTCTGATCCTCGGAGAAACGCTTGCCTCTCTAACCCATCCTCTTCGCTGTGCCTTTAAAGTGAATACGGATATTTTCAACCAGGTCCCTCTTTTTTTTTCTTTTTTTTTTTTATAGCCATTGTCTGATTTATGAAGGTCAACACACTTTTAGTTCATTTCACTTCACCTTTTGTTGAACGAGAATTTGACTTCTGGGTCACCTCGTATTTATTTCCCAGTGAAACAAGATGTCATGGATGACTGTTTAAGAGTTCATAAAGCTCACAGACAAGTTAAAAATAAATGCTCCAGTTACATTTTGTCCATACACATTTTGACAAGTGCCAACAATTGTGCCATGTGTTTTTGTTTCAACAAATTACCCTCCAAGATGTTTTTTTTCTTTCCATAATCTGTTTTTACTGATCTTGACCAAGGGTGACAATAATTCTGGAGTTGGATGTAGGTAGGTAACTGCTTACTGCAGTGTCAGGGTGTAAAAAAAAAAAACCCAACGGCTAAGCAGATAATTAGTAGGGTGATGGATAATCCTCAGTAACACTGAGACGGCGTGAGTGTACCATGCTGGGGTGTTTGAATACCCGGTGTCACTGCGGAAACCGAACACCAAGCAAAAGCATCCCGTATACAGCGTTGCCCTGGACAGAACCTGACACCGACGAAGGGTATTGAAAGAGTAACTCTGAAAGAGCTGTAGAGCGCTTTAAACAAAGGACGTGGGCATTAACCAGCTCTGTATATGAATTTAGATCCCAGAACAGTCGCAAGGGGAAAAAAAAGCCCTCACAGGACTCACGGGATATCATCCCAAGAATGCCATCCATACAGTGAAGCATGGTGGCGGTAGCACCATCTGGTACTCTGACTAATCCCCACTTTACCCAGTCATTGACTTTTGATTGACGCGCTCCTCAAAGCAGAGAATCTATATTATTTTATAACCAAACCATAATTGATCGTTTTCCAGAATTTTGTCCTGGACTTCTTTCGATAGCCGCTTGGTCATCATAACGCTGTTAGTTCCATAATGAACTCCGGGATTTATTTATCACGAGTCAATTACATGACACTTTAATTGTTCAGAGACTGATTGTTACGACGACGAAGCTGATTCGGTTTGATTGACGTATACGTTGGCGTGTAAACGCCTGTAGGTGCACTAGCAGAGCTCACCGGACGCTGCTGTTTCTGCGGTGTTGGGTTTGTGGCGTGGGCTCGTGGGAGTTGGAGACTCCGTGGAAGTAGGTCTCAGCGTTCAGGTCCACTTCCGTCGGGCTAACCATGATTTTAGCAGCAGACAGAAGAGCCGTCTTGCCCTTATTGTAGTTTTCCAAAACCTGAAAGTAAGATAGAGAAGGTGGAAGGGAAAGGAGAGCTGTATAAGAAACAAGCCGAAAATGAGCTGTCGGAAAGACGCGCACAAATACGAATAAGACCATCGGGAAACATCGTTTATAGGTGAATAGTTTGTACGCGCACGTTGTATGTGAAGTCCACGAAACGTTTTTTAAGACATGCGATCTTAATCAGAGATACTGCGTCTGAGCGGAGCAGGATGAACTCTGGATAAAACTACGACCGAACACTTCTCCTTATCTGAAACAGCCGACCACTCAGTCTGCGTATCCTTCAAATCATGGCCATGTCTTTACTTCCAGGAGGCGCTCTCCTCGAAATAAAGACATGGCCATGAATGGAAGGATAAGCAGACATTCGCACACATTCTGGGTTATTTGATTCATTCGGTGATTTCGCAACACCAAAATAAAACAACGCGCCACGATTTATTCTAACCTCTATTCGATGTCTCGTTGGCGTCATTAAGCAACGTGTTAATAAGCGGGTGCGCTGGATCAAACGCTATTCTGTGTGCTGTTGAATAATGAGTGTGGAAGCCATTTTGCTCGTGCGATCATTACAACTAGGACCGTTTGTGCAGCACTATAAATCGTCTCCAGTTAGATTCGTCTCGAAGCTCGTTCGTACACCGTTGCGGTTTAACAGCGTTTATATACACTCCCACTCTGCTCTTGTCATCACCTTGGTCCGTTCTTATAAACCCGTCGTATACACGCCGTTAACAAGGTACTGAACGCACTGCATGTAAATGTAAATGTGCACTTATCCAAAGCGCTTTACACTGTGTCTCATTCACCCATTCACACACACTCACACACCAATGGTAGCAGAGCTGCCATGCAAGGCGTTAACTTGCCATCGGGAGTAACTTGGGGTTCAGTGTCTTGCTCAAGAACACTTCGGCATGTGGAGTCACCCGGGCCGGGAATTGAACCGCCAACCCTACGATTAGTGGACAACCACCTGATCCACAGCCGCCCCGTGTCATAGAAGAGCCGAAGAATATAACATACCGCGAGGCGTTACTGAGAAAAACGTTATTACGGAAGACCCGTACCGAATGAAAACACATCCACTGCGGTCACACAACCGGTGAGCGTGAAATGGCGTTGGTTCGTTTATTAGTGAGATTAAAACATGTTGAAACAAACAACGAATGAACACACATAGAAATGAAATGTGGTATGAAGGTTAACAAAATGGAAGGAAAAAAAAAACGTAAAGAAATATAACATGGACATATAAAACGTTTATACAATGCAAAAATAAAACACCACTAACACGAGTAAAATAAAAAGACACTGAAGAACACTCCATGTTTGTGTTACAGGTTGAGTAAACAGGTGTATTTAGCATTAGCTGAATGTTATATATGATCACCACACACACACACACATACACATACACACATATACATATATATATATTTATATAAAACTAAGCAAGCTGAGCAGGTTTATATTGAAACACAGTTCTAGATCTAATGAATCAAGCCGATAAACATGATTCTTTATTAAAACAACAACAACAACAACACTGGTGTAGCAGACTACACACTAACCACGGACGAGATAAACAAGCGCCGATTGGCTGCACAATGTAACCGCCTTTATGTAACCATGGCAACAGCCATAAATAAATAGTTCTAGGCCTATATTGATAAACCGTGAAGAAGAAGAACCGGCGACGGAGTGATAACGCGAGTTATATGCACTACTCATGCTAACGGACGCTTTGCTGGGAGCACAGACTGGTCTGTGTCGGAGATGTTACCTGGAAAGAATGTCTTGATTGTGTAAATACGACATTGTATACTGGACATGCGAACACTCGGGGCCAGATTTATGAAAACAAAATACCTTTTCAGATTAGTGTGTGTGTGTGTGTGTGTGCGTGTGTGTGTGTTTATGGTGGAATACTAACGTGAGGCAACTGCGTCATCAGTAGCGTACACACACACTATCGGCAGTGTAAACACTTGAAAAACTTGAGACTTGAGAGTGAAAAAACAGGGTTAGAAACTGGAGTGAAAGAAACGAACGGATCGCTGAGGATCAGCTGCAACGCACAACGCTATATACCCCGCGCCGCATCGACTCGAACGGGTCTGTTCACTGATCTGAGGAACGTGCCGCTACAAGGCCGTCGTACCCGATAAACAGCGTGTGAGTACGTGTAGCGTCCGATGGAGGCATAACGGAAAAGGTTAAACGTCTTCTGAAGCGATCTCGAACGAGCGAACTAGATTCCACTGGGTTGAGCCAGGCTGTCCAGGGTGTACCCCGCCTTGTGCCCGATGCTTCCTGGGACAGGCTCCAGGTTCCCCGCGACCCTGAAGAAGGA
>CM022762.1:30089661-30094661 GCA_012411365.1 Ameiurus melas
TTCAGCCTGGTTTTTGAGCCTGAAATGAAACACAAGGACTTCTCAAGTGCAGGCAAAAGATAAGGCATATACAAGTGTGTAGCTCTCCATCCGTCCAAAGCAAGGAGACGCTCACATTAATACGCGACCACAGAGAGAAAGGTAGATCTGAAGATCTGAAGCAGCCAACAGTTCAGTGGAATACGCTGTATACACGGTCCAGTTGTTTTGATGTGATACTGCGTGCTTCAGCATTCTCGTACAACGCGAGTAACCCAATAAATATCTCTGAAACGTAATACTGAGCACGCGGAGTTCATTACTCCAGAACACAACAACCAAAAAATGTCTAAATACATCACTGTCTCACTGTCCCACTCTCACCGTCTCTCTCCCACTCTCACCGTCTCACTGTCCCACTCTCACCGTCCCACTCCCACTGTCTCACTCCCACTGTCTCACTGTCCCACTCCCACTGTCTCACTGTCCCACTCTCACTGTCCCACTCCCACTGTCTCACTGTCCCACTCTCACCGTCTCTCTCCCACTCTCACCGTCTCACTCTCACCGTCCCACTCCCACTGTCTCACTCCCACTGTCTCACTGTCCCACTCCCACTGTCTCACTGTCCCACTCCCACTGTCTCACTGTCCCACTCTCACTGTCCCACTCCCACTGTCTCACTGTCCCACTCTCACTGTCCCACTCCCACTGTCTCACTCTCACTGTCTCACTCCCACTGTCTCACTGTCCCACTCTCACTGTCCCACTCCCCCTGTTCCACTCCCACTGTCTCACTGTCCCTGTCCCACAGTCTCACGGTCCCACTCTCACTGTCCCACTCCCACTGTTCCACTCCCACTGTCTCACTGTCCCTGTCCCACTCCCACAGTCTCACGGTCCCACTCTCACTGTCCCACTCTCACTGTCCCACTCCCACTGTCTCACTGTCCCTGTCCCACTGTCTCACTGTCCCACTCCCACTGTCTCACTGTCCCACTCTCACTGTCCCACTCCCCCTGTCCCACTCCCACTGTCTCACTGTCCCTGTCCCACTCCCACAGTCTCACGGTCCCACTCTCACTGTCCCACTCCTACTGTCTCACTGTCCCTGTCCCACTCCCACAGTCTCACGGTCCCAGTCCCACTGTCCCACTCCCACTGTCTCACTGTCCCTGTCCCACTGTCCCACTCCCACTGTCTCACCGTCTCACTGTCCCACTCTCATGGTCTCACTCCCACTCTCACTGTCTCACTTTCCCACTCTCACTGTCTCACTCCCACTCTCACTGTGCCACTCTCACCATCTCACTCCCACTGTCTCACTGTCCCACTATCACGGTCTCACTCTCATGGTCTCACTGCCACTGTCTAACTGTCCCACTCCCACTGTCTTACTGTCCCCCTCTCTGTCACATTGTCCCACTCTGTCTCACTGTCCCACTCTCACCATCCCACTCTCACTGTCTCACTGTCCCACTCTCACTGTCCCACTCCCACTGTCTCACTGTCCCACTCTCATGGTCTCACTCCCACTTTCATGGTCTCACTCCCACTGTCTCACTTTCCCACTCTCACTGTCCCACTCTCACTGTCCCACTCCCACTGTTCCACTCCCACTGTTCCACTCCGACTTTCTCACAGTCCCACTCCCACTGTCTCACGTTCCCACTCTCACTGTCTCACGGTCCCACTCTCACCGTCTCACTGTCCCACCCCCACTGTCTCACTGTCCCACTCTCATGGTCTCACCCCCAGTCTCACTGTCTCACTTTCCCACTCTCACCATCTCACTACCACTCTCACTGTCCCACTTCCACTGTCTCACTGTCCCACTCACACCGTCTCACTCCCACTGTCTCACTGTCCCACTCTCACTGTCTCACTCTCATGGTCTCCCTCCCACTGTCTCCCTGTCCCACTCCCACTGTCTCACGGTCCCACTCCCACTGTCTCACTGTCCCACTCTCTGTCCCACTCCCACTGTCACACTGTCCCTCAGTCCCACTCCCACTGTCCAACTCTCCCACTGTTCCAGTGTCATGCTGGATGTTGGAAAACAGTTTAAACATGCCCATTTTCCTTACACTGTCTCACAGAGAGGCCACGCCTCCTTTCCTTACACTGTCTCACACAGAGGCCACGCCTCCTTTCCTTAGTGTGGTTAGTGTGTACACATATTTCTTTAACTACAGTTCCTACTACTATTTATTACGGTAGTATTTGGTCAGGGACACAACCAAGCGCTCATTGCTTAGCAACATTTGGATGGAAACATACAGAAAGTTTAACACACACACACACACACACTCTCCCTCCTATTCCCATTTTTCAGAACGTCAAAGCCATTGTTTTTTAGTCAAACTCATTAAATAGCAAGAGAGCTGACCCTCATTTACTCACGGTGTTCCTCACAGAGTTCCTGTATGATAATCATATTACTCGTAGATTATTTGTGCATTATTTTTGTATAACTGCACAGTCTGGAGTTTATCCGAATAAAAGGAATCGTAGATCTGCTGACAGTCAGCGTGTGTGTGTGGGGTGTGGGGGGGGAAGGTGAGAGGCTTTGAGCGCTTCAGTTTATTCAGTTACACCAAAGCAGAACCGCAACATTCACCAGTAGCAGCGTGACAGACAAAAAAAGTGCACACACACACACACACCCACACACACACACACACACACACACACACACACACACACCTTATTGAGGCCATCCAAGACCACGTGCGGCATGTGTTCGTTCAGCATGGCTGGGGAGATGATAACCTCATCGAAAGCCTTGTTGTCACCCCAAAGAGCTGAGTAGGTGGGCTCCTCCTGACCACAGCTACAGAGAGAGAGAGAGAGAGAGAGAGAGAGAGAGAGAGAGAGAGAGAGTATTGATTCCCTCCATCCATTACAGTCAGAGTCTGCTATCAGGAGCTTGTTTCATTTCATTATATGTCTATAAATAATTTGCCGCATTTGATATTTATGACTAAAGACTTCATTATTTAACACGACGACGTCCTTTGTTAAGCCACGTGAGGAAGGTGTACGAAGGAGAACACCAAGAAAGGATTCGTTTTTTTTTTTTTGCGCATGAATGATTTTTGTTGAATCGTTGAAGAACTACGGAAAGTTAATAAACGCTTCTGCGTACTAATAAAATCCACATATAAACTTCATTTCTCATTTGAGCGATCTCACCAGGTTTCAGGTGGGTGGTTGTGCACGACGTGGATGATGCGTCCGGGCAGGTAGAGCGGCGTGGACGCCGAAAGGGCGATGCTCAGGTCACTGGGATGGAGACACAGCCGGGAGGTGGACGGAGTCATGCCCTGAGAGGGAGGGTCATCGTCTAAAGGCAGCTCTGTCTTAGGGATACACTTAGTGCCTCCGATGATGATCCTCCACTAAGTGAGAGAGAGAGAGAGATAGAGAGAGAGGGGGGGTTAAGCCTAAGTGGGCTGAGAAACAACTGCAAACAACATAAGTGGTTCTCCAATAAGTCATGTGGTTTAGAATTAAGTGGTACTGGCCCAGAAAAGTCTGAGAGACTTGCACCTTTGGCTTGTCGCTTTTCTGCAGGACTTCGAGCAAGTGTCGACGAAAACCCTCGAGCTGAGAGAGGCCGATCCTGAGAGCACACACAAACGCGTTAACACACACACACACACACACACACACACACACAGCCAAGCCGGCACTGCGAAGGACCCACCTGGGGACGAGATCTTTCCCCAACACCACAGAGGTGACGAACTCTTTCGAGTACTCCATCGCATCCTCGCTGCACAAGACAACAACATGAGACGCACTTACACAAACTGTACCTCGCTGACACGAGATCTTTTCTATTCTACGGAAGGTAGAGGTGTCCCGAATACGAATACTGTGTGTGGCTGACCTGAGCAGGCCTCCGGGCGGAGAGTAAGCGTAGCAGCGCAGCGTGGGGTACTGAGGACGGAGCAGGAAGGACAGGATGGCAGCAGTGCCAGCACCTAGAGAGTGACCTACGATCACCAGGCCGTAGTGCATCGTTCCTTTGCTCTGAGAGAGAGAGAAAATATTACAAACATGACGCTTGTGAAATCTTTGCGATCTTACTTTATTTGTTTACCAATTTTTCGAGCATTTGTCATTTGAGACGGCCGTCAGACTCCTATTAAAGTAGCCATGTTTATTCAGGGGGAAGGAAGAAGAAAAGACAAAAAAGCGTGGTCCTGCCTGGTCCGAACCACGCACCCAACGGGAATCGAATACCGCACGGTGTGGCGTCTGATTCATCTGTTCTACACGGTTCGCCGCGATTAGTGATTTCCTACATCACCCCCCAAAAAACGCGCCGCTCAACTACCCACTGTTCTTAACTCATCTCTACTTAACGAGAAGTGCGGCGGCGCTTTAGTCCTTTTAGTCTGCTTGCCAAAAACAAAACAACAAAACAAAAAAAAAAAAAACACGCACACAAATTCTTCGGCTTTAGTTGGACATACCAGATCTCTGCCAAAAGCTTGAGACAGAATCATCTCCTGCTCCAGTTTCTTCTTAATGTACTCTGCTGAGTAAACCATTCCCTACAGAGAGCGAGAGAGAGAGAGAGAGAGAGAGAGAGAGAGAGACAGAAAGAGACAGACACAGAGAGATAGGGAGAGAGAGAGACACACAGAAAGAGACAGACACAGAGAGATAGAGAGAGAGAGAGAGAGAGAGAGACAGAAAGAGACAGACACAGAGAGATAGGGAGAGAGAGAGAGAGAGAGAGACAGAAAGAGACAGACACAGAGAGACAGGGAGAGAGAGAGAGAGACACAGAAAGAGACAGACACAGAGAGAGACAGAGAGACAGGGAGAGAGAGAGAGAGAGAGAGAGAGACAGAAAGAGACAGACACAGAGAGACAAGGAGAGAGAGAGAGAGAGAGAGACAGAAAGAGACAGACACAGAGAGACAGGGAGAGAGAGAGAGAGACACAGAAAGAGACAGACACAGAGAGAGACAGAGAGAGAGAGAGAGAGAGAGAGAGAGAGAGAG
>CM022762.1:30102161-30192161 GCA_012411365.1 Ameiurus melas
TGCACATCATGGTGAAACACACACTGAAGATCACTAACCAGTTACACACCACAATACCTGTAACACACACACACACACACACACACAACATGACCTCTTTGCACAGGTGTTAAACTGATAGATTGATTGATTGATGACAGAAGGAAGAAAAACAAGGATGTAAAATATGCAGCTCAAAAAAATAAAGGGAACACTTACACAGCACAATGTAACTCCAAGTGTTCCCTTTATCTTTTTGAGCAGTATATAACAAAGAATGAACGATGGAAAGGAAAGTGTGTGTGTGTGTGTGTGTGTGTGTGTGTGTGTGTGTGTGTGCGCGTCTGACCGAGCGCGAGGTTTTTGGCCGTGACGTCTGAACAGGGCTGGTAGTACTGCACCAGCCAGGCGATCCCGACCACCGCATACACCAACTCTACCAGCAGGATGGCTGGGAAACACACACACACACACACACACACACACACATATGTGTAGTATATACAGTTGCAATCAACATTATTCATAACCCCAGTACAAATCAGGTTTCAGCTGAACAAATGAAACATAAGCGAGCGAAACAGTTTGACGCAGTGCTTTTCCCCAAATTCGACCGAAAACGCAACTTGTAATGACTTTTCCAGTCTCGGAATGATTTCGTGACGGAAGACGCGCCTCACTTTCCCAGTTTTCTCAACGCGCTGAATGTTTCAGGCTCGCTTCGGGGATTTTTAACCTGGTTTCGGAGACGGGTTGGGGCTGTACGCATTTTTCCGAAACTTGGCAACCCTGCCGCATCGGATTATTTGAGATCTTCGCATTATGCGTACTTAATTATACCAAAAAAAAAAAAAAAAGAGTTTCAGACAGGTCTCGAAGCCGAGGCAAAGGATTATGGGATATGTAAGACGAAATGTCTGGTGTGAGAGAACATTGTGACTTCGTTATAAACGGCTCAGGCAAACAAAACAGAAGGACTGAACGTGAAAATTAGAAGCGCGTGTGTGTGTGTGTGTGTGTGTGCGCGCGCGCGTTTGTTCAATGCTTACCCAGCCGTATATAGAGCACGTACTGCACGGCCTCTCGGGGCTGTGTGTACAGGATGCTGCCTCTCATGCTCAGCCACATGATGGCGCTCTCACAGATCAGGCAGCTGATCAGGATGCCCATGTAGCCGCGGCCGTGGTCCACCAGCGTGACGGAGCATGACTGATCCGAGCCGTACGGGAGGCCGAACAGAACCACAGAGAGCACCACCAGCCTAGGGACAGACCATAACAACAACAACAACAACAACAACAACAAACGGTCAGGCCACACAGGTTTTGGACTAAAATGTCGGATGTGTATATTTCTGCTGTAAATTTCACCACAGTCTGAACACACGGACCATATGCAGTGCAGTATGAAGAGGAAGAAAGCGGGCAGCACCAGGTCATCACTGCCAACTGACCAGCGCCGCCGAAACATCACCATGCCCGGCATCACTGCCCTGAAAACACACACACACACACACACACACACACGTCCGAGTTAATGACTGTATAAATAAACATCCTGTTTATACCCGCCACCCAAACAAGGTCCCCGTGAAACATGCAGCGTTATTCGACATGTTGACGTAATGTAAGTCAGGGCGGGACATACCACGTGGCTCCGCCCCCCTTTTTAAATAGCCAATAGAGTTTAGTTTACCTTACGACCCGGGGCTGAGCCGTACTTGACAGTTTGTACTTTGACGGACGTGAGCCCGGGCAATAACGATGTAACCAGCTTACAGTTGAATAAAAACGCGAGTTCGAACAGACAAGGACACGTGTGTCACGACCCGTGCATGCTCAATAACGGCACGGTGATTTTTATCACGTTGTGGGTGGGACAGTTCGGTTTCTGAAGGGCGTTCGATTGGACAGAAAATCCGACGAGAAGCTGAAGTGCGGAACGATGCCATCAAAGGACACTCAGGGTGGAGGCGGGATTCGATCGCAAAATCCCGGAGGTGCGATTCGAGCATGCTAACCGCTAAGCCCGGTCCTCATCGCGGTACCACAATCACACCGGTACGCCGTCCCAGCCCTAATCAACACGGCAGTTTGAAGAAAAATATCGGTGCCGAGGAACCACATAGGAGGAAAAGACTGACGGAGGAGAGAGGGAACGACGCAGCAGAGAAGAGCGAAATCAGCAAACGGTAAACACATGGAGAGCAGATGGCAGCGAGAACGAGGAAAACAGACAGAGAGCAAGACAGAAATAAGGAAATAGAAGAGAAACAGAAATAAGGAGCAAGAGCAACGCTAAAGAATAAAGGAATAGAGGGAGAGAGAGACGGAGGGAGAGACGGAGAGAGAGCGTGTTCATTAGTCCAACATTGGTTTGTCACCGTCAATGAAAATGAGGCTCCTGTCCGGTTGCCATGGTTACCGCACCCTATAATCGGTCAACTGGTTCTGTAGCATCGAGTGTGATGAGATGAATCGATGCACACACACCTCAATGCCACACACACACACACACACACACACACACACACTTAACACATGCATTGTAATCGCTGATTTATTTATTTATTTAAAAACCGGAACACATCCTGGAAAATAAACACACACGCTTGACAAAAATCAGGCGGCCGAGCTCTCTGGAGATGTGGCTCTGCGACCTCGGCCATTTTTTTCTGCCAGCACGTGTCCTGAAACTTTTTGTCTCGACAGGTCCGCTACCGTGTAAAGAGCGCGTCATTAAGCTTTATTTACCGGCCGCCAGAGCGATGAGACGGACGGTACTGCTCTGTTTCAGAGCGAGGAAGAGGATGAGGAAGAGACAGGTACTGTGCGGTAACACAGCCGAACTGGGACGGGTCAGTATGGGCGGAGCTTACGGTAAAGTTCATCATGACATCACTAGTGAGGTTTTCTTTGAATTATTTTGCCGTAATGTACTGCTTAGCAAAATTATGGCCTCTGTTTTTATTTTGTAAAATAAAGTGTGGACGCATAATGTGTGCACTTCTTATGATTATTCTTCTTATTCATATAAAATGAATGTATAGGTTTGCGTTTTTGTATACTTTGGACATTTGGATATTATTTGGTTTTGAAAGCCATGGAATTCCTTTTGGCAGATTTGGCAACCCAGCTACTGAGGAAATGTGATCACAAGTGGCCACTGAAGACACATTCCAGACACGTGAAAACACCAGGCGTGAATCAGCGAATCAATCACCGCTGTCCACTTGAGACCTGACCACCCGGGATGGACCTCGACTCCGGGGGCCGAACGAAACAGGAAGTTTGTATTAGGATACGCAAACGTGACGGAAATGTTCAGCATAAGCCTAAAAAAAAATAATAAAACAGCAGCAATGAAAAAATGAGTCCTTGGACTCAAATAGGATATCTCAATGTAGATGGCAAGGATGTCAACAGTTCAGGCTGGTGGAGGTAGTGTAACGGTGTGGGGAATCTACCATCTTATAATGACCACTTCCAGCACGAGAACGCTCCACGTCACAAAGTCGTCTCAAACTTTTTTCCGTCACTCAGTCACCAGATCTGAATCTGGTAGAACAGGAGATTGAATGCCCCGGGACGTTTCCAGCACCTTGTGGAGTCCATGTCACAAAGTCTGGGTGAAATGAGTAGCGCGGGAAAAACTGGACAAGTTGATATAATGTGCAGGCTGAGGACGTGAGGACAGAACCAAAATTGCCTTCTGATGATCATATACTCGCTCGACTATGCACTCAGGACTGCACTTAACGAGCGAACTAGCTCACCGTACTTTATTACAGAGTCTGGACAAACACATCAGGAGCTCTTACCTTCACGGTGCGTGAGCTAATGCGTTTGCATAAACCCTACTTCCTTATCAACCCACGATCTGCCGGAATCAGGCCAATGCAGGCCTGTCCATCTCTAGCCAATCAGCACTCGAAGACCTCAAGCGCCGGCCAAGATCAAGATGTACTGATGATCTCTCGGTACCGAGGGCAGGGGTTCACCGGTCCGTCGCCCGAGAAAGCGCAGTGAACGTGACACAAAGCCAAAGCGTATCGGGTAACGCAAATCCGGAAGGGGATAGAAAGCGCAAGAGACCTACACACTGGCGTAAAATCAGAGGACGATGGTTATAATGATGATGTAACTGCTGAACATCAACACTAGAGCATTCAAGTCCACGTTTTTTACCCACGGTTTGATCGTTTTTAAAAAAAATATTATTATACAAACAAATCGAACTCGTCGTTATTCATAGGATTCCTTGTAAACATGTATTCCATCAAACTATATATTTCAACTTTTGCCTCAGCTGAAACGGAGCAAAAAATGTTAACGAATTCTATATCTTCTTCCGATTCGACGGGACTAGCATCGCCATGGTAAAGCGCGGTGGTGGCGGCGTAACGCGACGAGCCTCTGAAGCTTCTCTTCAGCAGCAGATCACGGATCGCTGTAAATACCGATCTATTTTGGCTACACTGTTAAGATGGCGGACGATGAAGAAAAATTCCACCTTCCCAGCACCATAAACACTCGCAGGTTTTTGATTTTCCTTCCCTTTTTTTTTCCGGCAATATTCCTGTTGTTTTTTTGGTCTAAAATTTCAGTTGAGGCCAACACACGAGCGCACACTACATTAAATGCACCATCGATTATAACGTTATATAAAATATATGCAGCTTGATGTCCACCTTCGCATCGGTGAGTCATGATGCATCAGTGCATTACCCAGGATTCACCCAGAGTGTTAAGACACAGGAAGTGAGATCATCACGAAAGCGCACTTTTGGTGTCAAAAGTAGGACACTTTCTCCACAGCAGCAGGAAATGTGGCCAAGTGGCTCTTTAATTGAAACGGCATTGCGTTAATCTGCAGTGTGTGTGTGTGTGTGTGTGTGTGTGTGTGTGTGTGTGTGTGGTACACAGCATATTCTGACACTTATACATTAATGCAGTGTATGTGCATCTATTCCTGAGTGCGCAAACACACACACTCTATACGCGCAAACACACACTCAAACATGCACATGTGTACTGTATATACTCGCACATGCACAGCTAAAAGAGGTGAAAAGGACCGAGTGGGTGGGTGGGTGGCGGTGGGAGTGAAAGACAGTGAGTGAAGTGAGAAAAACACGAAGAAGAAACAAAGATAAAGAGAGCATGAGAAGAGAGAGAGAGAGAGAGAGAGAGAGAGAGAGAGAGTTTGAGCAAAAGACGAGGGGAATGGCGGAGGGAGAGCGGAGTGGGTGTGAGTGGCACACAGTCCTCATTCTAAAAAAAGGAGACGATGCCAGTTCGGTGCCAGAGACCGAATCTAAATGTGCGAGATAAAAAGTGCGGGAGGAGGAGCAGCTGCACACGAGGAGAGATACAAGAAGCAAAGGAGAAGGAAGGAGAGACGAAGACCAGGAGAAATATCTGTCTATATATATATATATATATATATACACAACAAATGATATGTTCAAGAACCATCCTTCCTCATCGACGCCTGATGATTCCTGAAGCAATAAATACAACACTGATGGATGGACAGACGGTTAATCGAAAGGCGAACGAGTGTTAGGATTTTGGGGCAAGGAAAAGAGGTTGAAGAAAGGACAAATGAAAGGAGGTGTGCAACGTGGGTCTGCGAGGAGGAGGAGGGCGAAGGAACGCAGCGTGCTGACAAAGGATGCTAAAAAAAAATAAATGGGGCATGACTAGAGGACAAGAGACAAGCAGAGAGAGAGAGAGAAAGGGAGAGAGAGAGAGAGAGAGAGAGAGAGAAAGGGAGAGAGAGAGAGAGAGAGAGAGAGAGAGGGAGAGAGAGAGAGAGAGAGAGAGAGAAAGGGAGAGAGAGAGAGAGAGAGAGAGAAAGGGAGAGAGAGAACCAAATATACGAGATGTTTAAAATGTTATATCTGCTTATTCAATATCGTATAATGTATTAACAAACAGTCTTTTTTTTCTCCTTCAACCATATATAGTTATATCCAGCAGCTGTAAACGGTTGTTCCTGACACTGGAGACTCCTTCCATAGCCATGAAATAAACATCTCCTTACAGAAAACTTCCCTGAAGCAACACGCAGACAGATTCCTCGGTCAATTGTGAAGGAGCTGTTACTATAGAAACGAGAACGTTTATATATTATATGATATGATAATCTAAAATAATATTTGACGTTGGCTTTGAGCCGTTCGATGAGAAGACGATTGAGGATGCGATTTATTCATTTTTCTCACCGTTACATCAGCGGCCTCTTGAGACGCACGTGTGATGTGCTTGAGCTGTTTCACTACGTCTCAGTGTTACATAGTTCACTTGTCCTCCATGATCGACTAACTATCAGGTGTGGTACGTGTGTGTGTGTGTGTGTGTGTGTGTGTGTGTGTGTGTGTGTGTGTGTGTGTGTGTGTGTGTGTGACGAAACTATGATGCATGTTCATTCTTTCTATGTCTATTGATGTCATGACATTTATAATAATAATAATAATAATAATAATAATAATAATAATAATAATAATAATAACAATAATAATAATAATAATAATAATAATAACAATAATAATAAAATAATAATAATAATAATAATGATAATAATGATAGTAATAATAATAATAATAATAATAATAATAACAAAATAATAATAAAAACAATAATAATAATAATAATAATAATAATAATAATAATGATAATAATGATATTAATAATAATAATAATAATAATAATAACAAAATAATAATATAATATAATAATAATAACAATAATAAAACAAAATATAATAATAATTAAATAATAATATAATAATAATAATAATTATAATGATAATAAAATTATAATAACAATAATAACAATAATAATAATAATAATAATAATAATAATAATAATAATAATAATGATAATAATAATAACAATAATAATAACAATAATAATAATAATAATAATAATAATAATAATAATAATAATAATAATAATAATAATGCTTCCAGGACAGAAATGACTTCGAGGTGTGTTTAGTTTCCACCCAAAGTGTGCGTACGCTCACTTGAACACACAACGCCTCGCTGTTGCCAAACGGTTGCCTAGCAGCGAAACCACACGCACGTCCTCTTTATCGTCACTGAACTTTCTCATCTTGCATGATATTTTAGAAAGTTTCAACAAGTTCCACTGATACTAGATTTACATATAATGTGTAATAGTACATAACGATTAAAAACACACACACACACACACACACACACACACACACACACACACACACACACACAGTATCCACATGTTTCAGTGAAAGGACTGAAAAACACAGCACGCAGAAAGCAGCGTTCTTGCCTGTTCCGGTCCACTATAACTTCACTTATCACTAATCACTATTATTTTCATATTAGTGAGCGAAACTATTTAACACCTCAGTAATGAAACATCCATTATAGGTTACGCATAAATGTACGTTCTTCTGTCACCACTACATCTGAGTCATGTATATCTGAAGCACTGTGCACATTAAGAGATGTACATTTCTTTTCTTTCTTTTTTCTTTTTTTTTAGCTCTGTGATTTATTTTCTCTAAAACAACAGCTGAACAAGTGAAGAGCTCAGAAAAATCCCAAACTAGTGTTATAGTAAAGACTAAGCACAGACTAGAGTTATAGTCAAGACTAAGCACAGACTAGAGTTATAGTAAAGACTAAGCACAGACTAGAGTTATAGTAAAGACTAAGCACAGAGTTATAGTAAAGACTAAGCACAGACTAGTGTTATAGTAAAGACTAAGCACAGAGTTATAGTAAAGACTAAGCACAGACTAGTGTTATAGTAAAGACTAAGCACAGAGTTATAGTAAAGACTAAGCACAGACTAGAGTTATAGTAAAGACTAAGCACAGACTAGAGTTATAGTCAAGACTAAGCACAGACTAGAGTTATAGTAAAGACTAAGCACAGAGTTATAGTAAAGACTAAGCACAGACTAGTGTTATAGTAAAGACTAAGCACAGAGTTATAGTAAAGACTAAGCACAGACTAGAGTTATAGTAAAGACTAAGCACAGACTAGAGTTATAGTAAAGACTAAGCACAGAGTTATAGTAAAGACTAAGCACAGACTAGTGTTATAGTAAAGACTAAGCACAGAGTTATAGTAAAGACTAAGCACAGACTAGAGTTATAGTAAAGACTAAGCACAGACTAGAGTTATAGTAAAGACTAAGCACAGAGTTATAGTAAAGACTAAGCACAGACTAGTGTTATAGTAAAGACTAAGCACAGAGTTATAGTAAAGACTAAGCACAGACTAGAGTTATAGTAAAGACTAAGCACAGAGTTATAGTAAAGACTAAGCACAGACTAGAGTTATAGTAAAGACTAAGCACAGACTAGTGTTATAGTAAAGACTAAGCACAGAGTTATAGTAAAGACTAAGCACAGACTAGAGTTATAGTAAAGACTAAGCACAGAGTTATAGTAAAGACTAAGCACAGACTAGAGTTATAGTAAAGACTAAGCACAGACTAGTGTTATAGTAAAGACTAAGCACAGAGTTATAGTAAAGACTAAGCACAGACTAGAGTTATAGTAAAGACTAAGCACAGAGTTATAGTAAAGACTTAACACAGATGTTTAGTAAAGACTAAGCACAGAGTTATAGTAAAGACTAACACAGACTAGAGTTATAGTAAAGACTAAGCACAGACTAGTGTTATAGTAAAGACTAAGCACAGAGTTATAGTAAAGACTAAGCACAGACTAGAGTTATAGTAAAGACTAAGCACAGAGTTATAGTAAAGACTTAACACAGACTAGAGTTATAGTAAAGACTAAGCACAGAGTTATAGTAAAGACTAAGCACAGAGTTATAGTAAAGACTAAACACAGACTAGAGTTATAGTAAAGACTAAGCATAGACTAGTGTTACAGTAAAGACTAAGCACAGAGTTATAGTAAAGACTAAGCACAGAGTTATAGTAAAGACTTAACACAGACTAGAGTTATAGTAAAGACTAAGCATAGACTAGTGTTATAGTAAAACAGCACAAATTCATTCCCATTTTGATCATAAACCAGGCACGGACCTGATTTTTAGTAAACAGGACAATAACAAACTGCATAGCTTCATTTCACAGACTGCAAGAGTTCAGAAAACATTCAGGGCCCCATCCCAACCTACAGAATGTGCCCTACGTAGCATGCCTAAATAGTAAACACACCAGTGGCGTACTGGCAAACTATTCAGTGCAGCCTGGGAATGCAGCCCAAGTGTTAGTGGCCCTGAGGATATAAATAAACGCTTCCTCTGTGTTACAGGAGCATTATGAGAATAAAACACTATTGTGCACGACAACAGCCAAGTTCCCACCGAATGTGTGAAATAAAACGTCCCAGAGCCACCAGATTCGCTCCGAGAAGTCCTTATACACAGCAACTTGCCGCCATTGACCCCCCCCCCGAAATATTTATTTATTTATTATTAATGAAAGAAAGTTCCGTTCACGGCAGAAGAAAAGCTCATTTCAGACAAGTCCTGATTTTTTTCTCTGAACAATTAATGAGATGAGTCTAGTCGCCTGGATATACGACAGTCACTGTATCCGATACTCAACGCGCCGTGCCGTGAAACCCGTTACGCGTGTAAGAATGCTCTCAATTGTCTCTAGGAAGCGTTTCAGTTCGCGTTTTAATGTCTAAAATCTTCAGAGACGTTTTCTCAGACTGTCACCGCCCAGTTATCAAATACACCCCGTGACCGTGGGCCGAGAGCGGAGCCACGTCTCTGTGGACATACACGGCAAAGTCTGTTTACCTGCTGCGAGCCGAGCAAATACACGAAACGCTTTAGAATACGACTTTTGCCTACATTACTGCACTCAACAACGGGCTTTGTTTTTTTTTTAAAGGTAAACATCAGACTTCCACAAGACACAAAGTCAGGGAAAAGCAGCAAGACACGAACTCCATAAATTACCATTAAAAGGGGGGGGAAAAAAAAACAAAAAAAAAAAAAAAAAAAAAAAAAAAAACACCCCACAGCCGCAAAAAAAGGCTAACCCCGACCCCCCACCCCCGACAAAAAAAAAAAGGAAAGGGGAAGGAAAAAAAAAAAAAAAAAAAAAAAACAGAACAAAAAAAAAAGCGGGGAGCAAGGGGGAAAAAAAAAAAAAAAAAAGTAAAAAAAAAAGAGAAAAATAGCGGTGTAAAGGGGAAAGAAGGAAGAAAAAAAAAAAAGAAACACCACCAAAAAAAGACGGGAAAGAAAGGGGGGGGGGGGAAGGGGAAGAGGGAGGGAAAAAAAGAAAAAAAAAACAAAAAAAAAAAAAAAAAAAAAAAAAAAAAGGAAAAAAAAAAGAATAAAAAAAGAAAAGGTTTAAAAAAAAAAAAGAAAGGAAGGGGAGGAGTGGTCTGGGGGGGTAACAACCCACGTCTACCTATTGTGGAACAATTTTTGTTTGCGAAGACTTTTCTCGAGGCGTGTTGCGGCCATCGAATTCAAAACAATAATAATTATATATATTATATATATAATAGTTATATATATATATATATATATATATATAAAAACAATGATAATGTATATAACGATGATGGTGTCTGTAGAATGTCTGTGATAGCGACGGTTTAGCTGTAGCACAGCACGGATTAGCTACGTTAGCATTAATAATTCTGAATATTCTCAATATGATGAGAGCGTGTGTGCATATAAAATACAAAATCAGAACTCATTCTGGCGTCAGATTTTCTCATCTGTGGGATGCGTGGGATGGCACAGATCCTGCACCGAGATCTAGGACATGTTTTTAAACACCACCATCATCAACACCTAGCCGTGTTTTACATAACTTGCTAACAGAAACCTGGCAGAGTTTGCTTGGACGCCAAGTACTGGATCAGCATTTGGACAGTATTCTGTGGCTACCCTGTAGTGCCACAACCGGCCAGAGCGCTGCTGTGCTGCTGTGGACGTGAAGGAACGATATCTCAGCTTTGTACACCTGATGGACTCGATCGTGACGTAGATCGAGAAGCAGCCAGCAGACTCGCAGCAGATTCAGTCCCCGAGACCAACCTGCGCATCATGTTGATATCGCTCCAGAGTGGACACGCAGCGACGTTAGACCCGCTCTTACGCTTGTTTCGAAACGAGATCACACTTCTGCCTGTAATGGTTTGGGACTCGTTCACGGTTGAGCAGCATTATGGGATTGGTCTTCTCTGAGAAGATCTCATTCTCGATATTGATTTATTTCTTTTTTTTCATCTGCTCCAGATTCGTCCTTACAGTCATCCCGTCCTATCGGTTCTCATTTGACGTGAACGCGAATAATGCACTTCCCCTTGGGGACAGCGTCCACCGCTTCCATTAAACGCCTTCGATATCCCGAACCACGACCAGGCCATTAATGCGTCTACGTGAAAGCTTTTTTGTATATAGCATTGTTTCCTTCTCCCAGCAGTGTGTGTATCTGTGTGTGTGTGTGTGTGTGTGTGTGCATCAGCATGCCTGATGCTCGTGATTAGCCCTGTGTGTGTGATGCGCTGCACACTGCACATGCAGGAACGGAAATGCCTATGCAACCTATTGCGACGTGATCGCAAATAAGATCTGCGTTTAAGCCGACACGTTCCAGGAGAAATGATGAAGAATGCTGATGAATGGTGAAGGATCTGAGGACATTAGTATGCGCTCCACTGCCTCCCTCTCTCTCTCTCTCTCTCTCTCTCACACACACACACACTAACAGAATGACCAATGAGAAGAGCTGGATGTTGCACAGAGCCTGGAATACGTGTGAACAGCCCGTGCTGATCCGTGCTGAGGGGCGCCCGTAACAACAAGTCTCTCACCTGTTTTAGGACGGCGTCTTCCCGAGACCGTCGTCGTCGTCTTTGCTCCTGTTCTCTCTCCCATCCTCCGCAGATCGCCGCCCAGATGTCTCCTCGAGCGAAGAAGGACTAAAAGAGCCAAGCTGTCTGTCTCTGTCTGCTGTGTGTCCTGACACTCATAAATAATAATAATATAATAATAATAATAATAATAATAAAGAAATACTCAATATGACCAGTTTTGGACCAAGTGCGCCTGCTAATACCTACAGAATAAAGACAAGCCTTCTCTACGTTTTAGTCTCCTTAGAAATTAGGTTCAGGACAAAGCAAGTCATCATCGTGTCCTAAATCAGTCCCTACAAACGTCCGAGTCAGACCTTCTCTGAAAACAGCTCAGAAATCCAGTCCCTGGTCCAGTGTCCACTTTTAAAAACAGCTTCGGAGCAAATGCAGGCTCCGCGACCCGTCCCCAGTGTCCCCAGTGTCCCCTAAGCAGGGTCAGGGAGAGCTCCAGCAGCAGGTCCAGCTCAGATGTCCTCGGTACGCGCTTCCCCAGCCACACCGGTCTCCAAATATCCGTCTTTACGCATATATGCGTCCTCGGTCTCAGCAGTGCCAGGCTCTGAGCAGTGCGTAATCACTCAGCCAGGGTGTGACTTTCTCTTCCCTCTTCCTTCCTCTTATTTTCTTTCTTTGCGGTAACGAGTGGAGCAGATCCGCCTCTCAGAGCACAGACCGCCGTCTCCCTTCTTCCCTGCGATCTGGCGAGCTGCTTCCGCGGAAAACGGGCGTTGCTGGGATTCTCCTCGCTCCCAGCCCGCAGCGCTCTCCATGCCCAGCTGCGCCCTCAACGTAGTTTGCGTAACACTGGGCGACATGTCATACTAAACAGCATGGGAGAGCTGTACGCGCGCGCGCGCACACACACACACACACACACACACACACACACACACGCACGCACATATTATTATACACACGTACTGTTTAACACGTTGCTATGTGCGTTGGGTTGTACAGTAGGTTGGACCCTAAGACCAGGGTTGCCAGATCATTGCGAATCACGCGCGTCGTGTGACGGTCAGGTATCCACAAACTTTTGCTCACATAGTACCATTTGTCTCGCTATTTGGGAATCACCCAGCATCATCTCAGCACTTAGAAAGAAAGAACCATGTTCCTTTCATTTTTGCTCCAACTAACAGATGTTTGCAGCTGTATAATAGTGCTAATCTATGTATTTATATAGTTGGGTGATTAGTTATTGAATTCATCTCTACTTGTCCCAGTGTGCACTTGCAGAAAGGATTTCTATTCTTCTTTTTTCTTTCTTTTTTCTTTTTCTTTTTTAGAATGAGGAGCATCTTAAACAAATCTATTAAATCTATTTTTTTAAAATAAGAATTATGGGTTGTTGTTGTTGTTGTTGTTGTTGTTTAAGTCTTCCCCCAGAATTATGTGATTAGCAGTGTTTGAAGAATGGCTTTTTGTATTAGTAAAGCCAGTTGCATTTGCTTTCGCACACTCCGCGGATAAATATTAGTTGGCTTAGGGTTTTGTACACTGCGAATATTTTCGAAAAGATCATGTGTACAGTAACGTTGCCCAATCTTCTAGTCTGGGTTTTAATGGAACCTATATAATATATAATATAATAGCGTCTGGGTAAATAATCATCATTCACCCAGATGAGGATGGTTCCCTTCTGAGTCTTTTTCCTCTCACGGTTTCTTCCTCTTAAAACATCTTAGGGAGTTTTTCCTTGCCACCGTCGTCACTCAGTGGTTTGCTCAGTTGGGATAAATTCACACCTTTAATATCTGTATACCGTGTTGATATTTCTGTAAAGCTGCTTTGAGACAACGTCTATTGTAAAAAGCGCTATACAAATACAATCGAATTGAATTGAATTTGAATTAGCGCCTGTCGGGGAGGTGAGCCACGACTGGCGAGAGAGAACCAGAACTATAATCTATATATATATATATATATCTATATAATCTATATAATCTACCAGAACTATAATTGTTTTTTGACGTAAAGGACTACAGTTACCTGTTTTGTATCCTGATTACGTAACGCCGTCACTGTACTACGTCATTCTGTTACTCCCCGATCCTGTTCTCAGGTGTGAATCGTGTACGTACCAGACCTCTGACAAATCAGCATTATGTCACTCAGGAATGACTGGGTGTGAGTGAATGATTTGAATAGTTTTTAAAATGAGTGTATGATGAAGTTATACCCGTTTTAAATGAATTCCATGACTGTAAACACCACCACGCACCGAGCCAAGAACAATTCAACTCCATCACAAACACCAAAAGCGGAGTTAAATCTCCCAACATGGCAACCACACACCTCTCCATGAAAGCGCTTCTTTCACGTTGCGACGTTTGCGTAAGTCACGGCGTCACTCTGCTTCGTGAATAGCGAGGGTCCGGAAACGGCCTCCTACTGGACACTTAGTGTACGACTACCTGCTGTAAATGGCATTGTTTCATAGTCTATGTACTGTAACGCACTTATGTAGAAAATAAATACAACAGGAAGGTGTTTAAGATTGAACCTGGCGCTGCTGCGTCATTTCCTGATCCTCACGCAGCTGTTTACCCCCAAACAAACTTTGCACTATATAAAGCAATGTCGAGGGATGTTAATTTTCCAGTCTGACAGAAAGGTCTTGGGAGCAATATCTTCTTACTTGGCATTTGCGTTAAGATGACGTCACTAAGCGAGATATGACGTCATGGGCATCTGCACAATGTTTCACTGGTATGCGTAAAAGAGTCTGCTAGAGTGCTGATTAAAACAAACGTACAATACGAGGTCGACTTCTGACTTTACTCCTAACACGGACGCAGTGTTCTCTGTTTAAAACGGACGAAGACAGCCAAGCCCAGCCGTATCCGCTGTCTTTTTTCTCTCTGCACACAGTTGGTTTCAGGGCCCGCGTCTGAATATGACGCTCTGAAAGTCGCTACAAGATGCCACATGACGCCAAATTCGCCAGAAGAGAGTCATTTGCATATCTGCTGACGAATAATTTGCATATTCAGTAAACAGTCATGACATTTGCATATTGAATGAAACATGTTACATGCAAAAAGGAGGATTTGTTCTTAGAACAGAAACGAACAGAGTTTTGTCCGTATAGAAAATATATACAGTGTCTCACAGAAGTGAGTACACCCCTCACATTTGTGTAAATATTTGATGATATCTTTTCATGTGACAACACTGAAGAAATGACACTTTGCTACAATGTAAAGTAGGGAGTGTACAGCTTGTGTAACAGTGTCAATTTGCTGTCCACTCAAAATAACTCAACACACAGCCATTAATGTCTAAACCGCTGGCAACAAAAGTGAGTACACCCCTAAGGGAAAATGTCCAAATTTGGCCCAAAGTGTCAATATTTTGTGTGGCCACCATTATTTTCCAGCACACTGCCTTCACCCTGGGCGGAGCTTAAGGGTGTTTTTTTCATGATGACATCATGGAGCTGGTTGATGTTAGAGACCTTGTGCTCCTCCACCTTCCGTTTGAGGATCCCCCACATATGCTCAATAGGGTTTAGGTCTGGAGACATGCTTGGCCAGTCCATCAGCTTCTTTAGAAAGACAGTGGTCATCTTGGAGGTGTGTTTGGGGTTGTTATCATGCTGGAATACTGCATACTGATCATGCTCCGCTTCATTATGTCACAGTACATGTTGGCATTCATGGTTCCCTCAATGAACTGTAGCTCCCCAGTGCCAGCAGCACTCATGCAGCCCCAGACTATGACACTCCCATTAACATGCTTGACTGTAGGCAAGACACACTGTCTTTATACTCCTCACCTGGTTGCCGCCACACACGCTTGACACCATCTGAACCAAATAAGTTTATCTTGGTCTCATCAGACCACAGGACATGGTTCCAGTAATCCATGTCCTTAGTCTGCTGGTGTTCAGCAAACTGTTTGTGGGCTTTCTTGTGCATCATCTTTAGAAGAGGCTTCCTTCTGGGACAACAGCCATGCAGACCAGTTTGATGCAGTGTGCTGCATACGGTCTGAGCCCTGACAGGCTGACCCCCCACCCCTTCAACCTCTATTTCCCAAACACAACCTCTGGATATGACGCTGAGCACGTGCACTCAACTTCTTTGGTGGACCATGGCGAGGCCTGTTCTGAGTGGAACCTGTCCTGTTAAACCGCTCTATGGTCTTGGCCATCGTGCTGCAGCTCAGTGTCAGGGTCTTGGCGATCTTCTTATAGCCTAGGCCATCTTTATGTAGAGCAACAATTCTTTTTTTCAGATTCTCAGAGAGTTCTTTGCCATGAGGTGCCATGTTGAACTTCCAGTGACCAGTATGAGGGAGTGTTAGAGCAATGACACCAAATGTAACACACCTGCTCCCCATTCACACCTGAGACCTTGTAACACTAACAAGTCACATGACACCGGGGAGGGAAAATGGCCAATTGGGTACAATTTGTACATTTTCACTTAGGGGTGTACTCACTTTTGTTGGCAGCGGTTTAGACATTAATGTCTGTGTGTTTGTGTAGTTTTTTTCCCCCACATATAAAGGGGTCTGAAATGTCACTAAATTTTGCAACAAAATGTCTAAGGTGGGGCGCACAGTGGCTTAGTGGTTAGCACGTTCGCCTCACACCTCCGGGGCCATGTGTGTGCGGAGTTTGCATGTTCTCCCCGTGCTGCGGGGGTTTCCTCCGGGTACTCCGGTTTCCTCCCCCAGTCCAAACACATGCATGGTAATTGTCCATAGTGTATGAATGGGTTTGTGAGTGTATATGTGATCGTGCTCTGCGATGGACTGGCACCCTGTTGGCCCGATGCTTCCTGGGATAGGCTCCAGGTTCCGCGACCCTGAAGGTGGATGGATGGATGGATGTCTAAGGTGCCAACACTGTTTCAGATTCAGTTAGGGGGCATGGCACAAAGTATTAAGGAGAAATTGTGTGTTAGAAGTGACTGGGAGGATAATGTAGCGCCACTTTGTATATATAAAATAATATTCAATATATGCGATATTTTATATACGAACATATTCTGATATTTTATGAGAGCGTTTATGTATAATAGTGTTAGAGAGCCAGATGATGAGTGTGTGTTGATTCAGGTGTGTAATCATTGCCTGAACAGTTGCTTTATCTTTCCAAACAGATCTGTGTAGTTTGTTTCATAACACGACACCCATACTAACTCAACAGCTTAACACACACACACACACACACACACACACACACACAGTGGGCTGGATTCCTATTTTCAGTCCACAGAAACCATACCTTCCAGTTGCACACTCCTCCACCCCCTCCGTTAGAAGCTGAAGTGGTACGTCCCACCTCCTCTCTGTCCTCAGATCCCTGCTGCATCCTCCATCATTGCACTTCCCTTCATTCCAAGTTTCTCCTTGAGGACGATTTTGCGGCCTGTCTCAGTGTCGCTTAAAGGCCAGCTCTAAGTCTTCTATCTACTCCGTCAGCACAAGGTCATCACAAGGTCACAGAGGAGGAAAGGAAGGACAGAAGAAGGTAGGTTGTCTTTCTGCTGTTTTATTTATGATGCCATTTCCAGTGAGGGTGAACGAGGAGGCCTGTGGCCTGGAAGGCTGAACTCTGTCTAACTCAACCATTTTTCCTTTTTCTGTTGTCCATATCTTTTTGTTTTTCTTTTAGGACTCAGCTGGTTCCTCTCTCGCTCTCATTGTCCCGCTTTGTGTTCTTATTTATTCCCTCACTGAGTCCTCGCCCTCTCTTGTCCTCCATGAGTGCTGCGTATGACTCATGTAGTTTTACACAGACACAGGCTAGGGACAGAAGGAGAACATAACACACTTGAATTATGTGGCTGTGGTAGTACAAGACAGCTTTGTTTCGTGTCGGGTGATGTATCACATATTTGCATTGTGTGTGTGTTTGTGGGGGGGAGGGGGGAATCAAGAGCAAAAAGGGCTGTCTATTCTTGGTTACGAGGATCTTTGTGGCTGCATTTAGACACACACACACGCACACACACGCACACACACTTTCCCACGAGACGACTCTACCGGATGTTATGCTGAAAGCCTGGTAATTGCCCTTTGGCGAACATCTCAGCATGGTCACTCCAGGTTTCATGTGTCAGTGCAGTCTTAAAGTCATACACACTCGTGACTCGGGATAGAGAAGTCACTGAACATCCTTTCCTTTAATTTCTTATCTGTCTGCGTATGTTTATGTACATATGTACATATGTACAACTGCGTTACCCTGGTTAGGATCGTGGGGTGATGCGGGAATATGCTTCGGAATGGGATACCAGTCCATCTAGGTAGGTAGCTAGAAACTGGAGAATCTCAGTAAAAGTGTTGATATATATATATATATATATATATACACATATTTAGAAAGTTACCATTGATTAAGGTTCCCTACATTTTGACTAACATTTTCATTAAACATTTGGCTTGAAATTATTTGGCACATCATCCATCTGAGATAATGAATGATATTAAATTCAGGTAGGTGGGCATCAGGCAGATAGCAATTCCCAATCTGGTAAAGCTTCGCGTTCCTAAATAAATAAATAAATACATAAATAAAATTCTACTAATTGGTGCACTAATCGGTGTCCTGCATAAATACAGCTCTATTCTTCTTTATTTCTATCCAGGACATCCAAAAACACCTGAGAGACAAAAAAATATATATACATAAAAATACCCCCAATCGCATTGACCATCCATATGGAGTCAAAGGCTAAGAGCGGCGTGAAACCAGGTACCAAGACTGAGAAGAAAGAATCTGCACCTCCTACAAAACCGACCCTCGCTCCTGCCGAGCCTGCGCCACCTGCCGAAGCAGAAAAACCAATGCAAGATGGCAACCAAGAGGGCGCGCAGGAAGAGAACGGGGCAGCCGGAGGCAGCTGCGAAACCCTGGAGAACCTAAAGCCATTCCTCATTGGTGGAGCTATTGTAGCGCTTGGAGCTGTATTGGTGGGCTTGGTCTTATTAGCCAAAAAGAAGTGACAGCGTTATGTGGTTAGTCAACAGGTTCATGGGTGATTTGGTCACAGCGTAACAAGGGGGAGGGGGTGGTATTTAAATATCCTTGGGGGTGGGGAGACATCGTGCTTACTTGTCATTCAGCTTTGTTTTCATCACTAGTGTGGTGTAGTAGAAATAGTAGCAAGCTCACTCAGGCCATGTTCAGATGTGAATGTAACCCTCACACAATCCAGTCATCTGTAGTTGCATCAGATTTCATGCCAGTTCTGAAACCTTCCAGGAGTCGCTCGCAGGAGCACATTCTCACCAGAGAGGGCGTAAGAGGGCCCCGATCCCAGAGTCCCCCAAAAGTTACATACTATTCCTTTAACCAAGATTTTAACAGAGAGCATGCTCAAAACAAGGTTAGAAAAAATAGCAATGTTCTGTAAATATGAAAACTGTGTGTGTGTGTGAGTGTGTGTGTGTGTGTCTAGAGATATAAGATAGATGCATTGATGGATTACTGCGAACTGAATAATTATACAGTAATACAGTATGTTCAAATGTATCTCTGTATTCATACAATTATTATTATTATTATTATTATTATACACATTTCTGTAATTCATGTAAGAGCATATTAGGAAATGACTGATCTTTCAGTTCTTTGTTTCGTGTGAAATTTCAATGTCTAGCCTTTTCTTTTTTCGGTGGTTTTTCCTTCTCACTGACTGGATTTCGTCATTATTTGATGCTGGTCGCATTTTCATGGATGTGATGTGTCCTAGTCGTTTTTGCTTGATGACTTGAAACCCATCCGTTTCCTGGTGACCGTAAGGTGTTACCAAAAAAAAAAGAAAGAAGAAAAGAAAACACACTAATGGAAACACAGTTTAATGGCATGATGGAGCTGCAGGTCACCTTTTTTATGCCGAGTAAGACGACTGGACTGAAACGGTCATCGTTACAAACTACCTTTGTCTGGACATGTAACCAGTTATTAAGGACAAAGATGATTTTCCGTTCCCTCAAGTGCGTATGTAATGCAATAAATACAAATAGCACTCTGTAGATCATAACTGATAGAATTGTAAAGTATGACAAAATGACAAGGAGTATTGTTTGTAATGCTGAATGAACATGCTGAGACGTTGGAGAGTTGTGAGTGGACGGTGGATGGTATTAAAGAATTGTATAAAAGATGAAACAGATCAAATATATATATATATATATATATATATATATACATACACTTGTTGAGAAATCTTAAGTTCTGACAGACATATTTTCCCTGGTTGTTTTGCGCTCCCCTGCTCCTCAAACCTCCCCTCTCCCTCTGGTGCTTATGTACAATAAAAACAAAATGGCTGCAATGCAAAGCGCCTGTGCTTTTCAGTCTGGGCTGACAGGATATACTTTTATTAATACCACACAGATGAAGAGTTCTGCTCTGGAGGTTACTGTGAACCAACAATAAAGTGGTTTTTATTAATTTTTTTTAAAGAACATTCTGGACAACTGCTTCCAACTTTGGGGGGGGGGGGGGGGGGGGGATATGTGATGGATGGTCAGGTGTCCACATACTTTTGGCCATAATGAGTGCTGTTCTGCATGTGCGTTACCATGGAGACACCTATGGGACACGTCTCTTGCCAATTATTACAAGATACAAGATATAAACCTGACCGAATATTTAAAAGAATAATAATAATAATAAAAATTCATTGAGGTAATTACATAAATAAATAAGCAATACTAAAACATGTAAACACTCATAATAACGCGTATTTATTTGCGGAAAGGGTTTCCTACTTGGTTTTTGTTTTTCTCCGGAACTGTTTTCATCCCGACCTCGTTTCACTCGGCGCCATTTCGTGCACGCACTCAAAACCGGAAGCGACGCGTTTTCGGCGTCCTTTTCTCGGAACGTGGGGGAACGGCTTGCTCGTGTAGTCGGTAAGTGCTCCGTTATTTCTCCCGGAGACGTTTAAATCAGAACATGAGCAGCACGCGGATACCGGAAGTCGAGTGTAATGATAGTTATGTATGTGTATGCTATGCGCGCGCAGGAACAGCAGAACCCAGGTCATTGTTTTGGTCACTTGTTCCGGTTTGTGCAGGACTTCACTATGATTATCCCGATCCGCTGCTTCACCTGTGGGAAGATCGTCGGGAACAAGTGGGAGGCGTACCTGGGTCTCCTGCAGGCGGAGTACACAGAGGGGTGAGAGAGAGAGAGAGAGAGAGAGAGTGTGTGCATGTGCATTAAAGTGTGGATATCTTTGATGTTTTACACTCACTGAAACACTGCTTTCACTCACCCACCCATACTGAGGCCCTGACACAGTGTGTGCTCGAAAGTTTGTGAACCCTTTCGAATGGGGGGGGTGGGGGGTGCCCCAAAAACGGGCGGGGGCCCTCTTAAGGAGCTCCTTTCATGTGTGGTTTTTGTTTCACGCAGGGACGCTCTGGACGCGTTGGGCTTGAAGAGGTACTGCTGCCGCAGGATGCTGCTCTCTCACGTCGATCTGATCGAGAAACTGCTGAACTACGCGCCGCTGGAGAAATAAGACCCCGTGGAGTTGGGACGGATCGGAAATGGCTTCGTCCTCTCGCTCTCTCTGTGTGAATTTGTGTTTGCCGCACTGATTTCTGTGGCTTCTTCATTCTTGTACACTATCTGTTCATCATCATCATCACACACACAGTGCAGTGCTTGTATTTCCTTTTCTAATGTTTATAAATAAAATGGTAAAGATGACTCGTTGATGAGACTCGCGTCCCGAGTAACCACAAATGTAACCTTTTGACTTTTGCAGGGGCGCCAACATTTACCGGTCGCACCGAACTCGGCGTAACTCAAGTCAGGTTCGTGGGCCTTCCCATTTTCGTCAGTTCCGTCCACACGTTTTCTCTGGGATTCGGGTCAGGGCTCGGTGATGACCGTCCGACGCCGTCACTTTATTGTCTTTAAACCATTTTGCTACGCTTGAGCTGTCCTGCTGGACGTTTTACCTCTCTGGCCGAGGTCCTGAAGCGTTTCTTGACTGTTTTCTGAAGCACACTAAGCATTCACAACTAGATGCTGCCATCACCGTGCTTCAACATTAAACACACTCGCCCCCCCCCCCACACACACACGTAGCGCCGATCTTTATGGCCGAACAGTTTGTGTTTCGATCTAGGTTTTTTTACCCCACTCTTTGAGTGTCGTACAGGCCACGGCAACGGAGGGCTCTCTTAATGGACCCGGATGCTAACTCAAATCTCTAGAGCTTTGTGCAAAGGTGAGTTATTTGAAATCGTTCGTAACGAATAATTCGCACGCGAGTAGCACAGATGCTTTTGAAAGTTTTAGCGCCTGTAAATGTGCAGAACGTGACTTTCCTTCAAAACAAAAACAAAGCGTAGTTCTCGTACGTGTGGAGAAACCTGGCGGTCTCGGCACATACGGCACACCAGCGGCGGAATACACAGTTTGGATTTTTTTTATTATTGTACATTTGTGTTTCCTTACAAAATGAAGGGGGGGGGGGGAGAAAAAATACGGCACTGACGTGTTAAACGTTAAAACGAAGTAAACAGAAGCTGTACTGCCGCAGCATGATTACTCAGTCAGCTAGTAAAAATTAGCTTTTTTTTTGTTTGTTTTTTTTTTTTTAATGAAAACAATTCCTATACAGAACCATTTACACAACAAAGAGAACGGCGCCTTTCTGAAACTTAATGTCTTGTACGACCCTACACGAGCGTGTTGGTGTTCAGTACGTTCCGCTGGTCCGCCTCGTCTTCTTCCACGGACTGACGATGCCAGGAAACGTTCTAGAAGGAGTAAAAAAAAAAAGCGCATTAAGACAAAACACAAGGAGGAGTTGTAAGAAGAGGTGTTACGATGGGAGGAGAAGGGAACACGTCTCACCTATCAATCAATGCCTGTCTCTGTGCTCTCGGTCACGCCCTCGCTCCCGCCTCTGCTCCCGGTCTCGGTCTGTGCTGGAGGAACGCTCTCGATATCGATCCCTCGATCGGCTCCTCACTCGCTCCCGAGAACGGTCTCTCTTACTACAGACAGGCGGAGGACGAGAGGGTTATTCTCTTTGTCGGCAGATGACCGGACCGAACAGATTAGCGCGGGCGCCCACACACACACACACACACACACCACACACCTTGAAGGGAAGCATTTAGTCTCTATGGAGTTCAGACAGTCGTTAAGGGACTCGACTAGCATGCGGCATCGCTTGTCGTAGAACACACGAGACTGTTTGATCACCGCTGTCGCCGTGTACAGCGTCTCTATTGCCATCCGGATATCACCTGAGAGGAAGGACAGAGCGAGCGTGATTACCGGACAGTGGGACTGGATGATGATTTCACATCATGTGACAAGTCTACTACGGACACTGGTTTTTGCCTCTTGTGGGATCATCCGATTCGGAATAAATACAGATATTAAGCCTATAAAAGGCATCAAAAATGAAAATAAACGGACGTTAGGGCGGACCTGACGTGGCTGCAGAAATGGCTTTAGTGATGGCACTGCTCGCAATCGTTCTGTTCCTGTTGATCAGCTCCTCGAAGTCTCCGTCCCTGTCGGACACAAGACGAGACACGTTGACGTTTCCGAACGCTCGGCGAAACCCGGTCCAAATCAAACCGCAGACCGAGGCCCCTCAGCCGATCGCTCAGACACAGAGACCCCAGTACCCACCACGCCCCTGGCCTGTTTAATGACTTTGCGCTGGCGAAATGTTTCCCTGCTCGGCTAAAGGAAATAAAACGATGCATTTGGAGTAAATAATAAAAACGAGTGCGTTGTTTGTTCTACTCAGCCCCTGCATGAAATAAACATCGTAATGTGTAGAAGAGTTACACCAAGAACCCAGTAAAGACTCAAGTTCTCCTCACCCCGGCTGACTGAGTGATGTTTTTCTGTTGTTGTTGTCGCTGTTGCTGCTGCTGCTGCTGCTGCTGCGTGTCGCAGGATTTGGGGGGAAGAAGGCGGGGTTGATGTGTAGCGAGGGTGTGTGAGAGTTTTGGACATGTGCATTGAGCATGTGCGCGTTGGGAATGTGTGTGTGAAGTGAGGGTGGATGGAACAGCGGAGGAGGGGGAGTGTTAAAAAGAGGAGGAGGAGGAAGAGGAAGAGGGGGAGGAGGGGCGCTAAAAAATGACGGCATGAGGGGAGGCGGCTTGGCTGGAGGGAACATCAGAGGTAAGGGTAAGGAAGGCGGGTCTGAGGGAGAGGAGGCGGACGGGTTCTTTCCATCGGCTCGCTCCGGATCACCTTTAGGGTTCAGACGCAGAGGTATTCCTGTTTCGGAAGACATGAACATTACGCTGGTCATTAAAGTGGCACGGATTCCTCTGTATGATGACATCGTCAGCTTCCCCAAACACTCGTTTCGTTACGTCTCTAGAGAGCAGAACACTAGCGGAGCTAGTGTCATCACCGCCGTTTACAGTTCAACAGCTCGGTAATCAGAAAACGTTCACTTACGTTTTCGGGCCTGAGCCTCGAACTCGGCCAGGTTTCGCCGTGAAGCATGACGACACTCGAGCTTTTCCCCGTTGATCTTGCACTGTGGCATAGTCTCTAATAAACGCCTGAACGACTCTTCTGTGGACACGATCATCTCAGCATAGCTAGAAGATACAGAGACATGTAATAAAGAAAAAGGTGCTGATGGGCGGGCAGAGAGAGGGCGAGAGAGAGAAAAAAAAGAGAAAGAACTCACCCTTTGGACTGACCGTTAGTCCTGTTCTCTGCAAACTTAACTTCTACAATGTCTTTCACGCCGTACCTCCGTGCCGTCGTGATCAGATCGCGGTCTGACGTCCACTTGGGTTAAAAATAACAGCAGAAATGATCAGGTTAGAACGAGACAGGATTCAACAATACTTCGCATGTGACATGGGAGAGAATATTTGATCAAATAAAACGGATCCGTAACGAAGATTTCAAATCAGGTGTACGACAGGGAGTACGCTACGCTTTGGTACATGCAGGGTTAAACGATCCCGGTCCTTCCGCGTGGTACCTTTGTGTTTAGTTCTGCTTGCGTGGTGGACAAGGCTGGGACTCTCATTGAAGTGTACTTCGGAATATTAGGCCACGCCCATTATCCCGACCAGCCGCAACGTTAAAAAGCACCGACATGGTGAAGTAACACTGATTGTCTCGTTACAGTGCCACGTGTCTAGGGGTAGGATATACAGTATTAGGCAGCAAGTGAACGGTTCTCAAAGTCGATGTGGTCGAAGCAGGTAAAATGGGCACGTATAATAACAACAACAATAATAATAATAATAATCTGAGAGACAGGTTTTGATGGCAAAACCGTAGGTCTTGTGGGGTGTTCCCGGTATGCAGTGGCTCCCTAGTATAAGTAGTTCAAGGAAAGACAACCGGTGAACCAGCGACAGGGTCATGGGCGGGCAGCCGAGGTTCGCTGATGCGTTTAGCTTCTCAAATATATCCTACGGATGCATGCTGCGATACATCCTCAGTGATGTTCCCAGGGTTTTTGGGTGTTTCGGGTCTTTCGACGTTAGAGACCCTCATCCGAGTGACCCGGCCGGGTGGTGATCAGTCCCCGGCCTGCACCCCAGACCACGGGCCTGCCTTGTGGATCTCTCTGCAGCATCGGTAATAGATTTTATGGCCCTCCTTTTTCCACCCCCACTACACCTAGCTGGATCAGGACTTTACAGAGTGAGTGTCCCGCAAAGCCCTGCAGCCGACCTCTACTGGCTCACAGCGAGTGATCCAGCACTGGTTCTTGTATTGCTCCACCAACTCCTGGTACTTGGCATGCTTCCTTTCATATGCCTCCGCTACGCACCCTCGCCAGGGCACGGTCAGTTCTTCCACGGTCTGGTGGCATCTGAAAAGGTCACCACGTCAGGACGGAGTGTTGTGAAGATCTAGAAACTTTAGTTGCTTGCCCAAATCTACGCAGCTGATGCAAGGAGACCTGTTCTCGGGCTTGGCTGTGAGGAAGGCTTCTCTCCCGCCTTGACAAAAGCTTACTGACCAGTGCTGTTTACAATCGATGTTGATGGCTGAGGCTCGCTCATCTCCGAGACTGCTTTGAGCAGTTTTGTAGGACCTCAGCACAGGGGGAAACGTGCTGGATTACGTCGCCTCATCCCTTTCAGAACGGGTGTAATAATGAGCAGTGACCTGTTGTAATGGACAGTAGACACACCACCAAACTCATGGTGATGGGGACGCACAAAGACATCTGGAGCTGCACCGGATCCAGCGGACAAGGTGCACACCTACAGGTTACAACAAGGTCGGTGCACGTGGGGCATTCGTGTTCAGGATTGTTCCCTAGAGTGCTATGTCACAGTCTTCTACCCGTGTTCGTTCTGAGGGGCTAAACCCACGAGCACAGCCGCCCTGGCTGTTCCAGACCCTATACAGCACGTTGTGGTGTTTCTCCTACTCAACCCACCTGATTCCACGGACAGATGAGCTGAAATAGCTGTGTTACAGCAGGGAGAACGAATACATGTCAAACAGGGGGTACTAGTAAAAGAAGCCAAGACCTGAGTGGTGTGTGTGATATATATATATATATAAAAAAACCACACACACATTTTTATATATAGTATTTATGCATTACTTTTTATGGATGCACAAAAAAAAAGCACAGACTTCTACAGTCCTAGCAATCCCTGGTTGATTGGTAGAACCCGACATTCTGCAGGGATTGGTTCAGATACCAGGTTCAATTCCATTTTTATTGTTGGTGTGACATTTAATTTGACTCTCTAAATTATCGTTTGTTTATTTTATCCATCAATGTGACACCTGACCTTCTCTACCACTCATAGGTTTTCGCCAATTTTTATTTGATTTGAACATAAATCCATCAATGAACGATCGTCAGCTCAGCTAATGTGATATTTGCACATTAATGCACACGAATAACCAAATTAATTTTAAAACATCTCATTTGAATATATTTGGATACATTTAACAACAACAACAAAATTATATACAAGCATTTTAAAAAACGTTCCTACGGACCCCCTGCAATTACACCACTGACCACTAGAGGTCTGCAAAATCACTGAACTAGACGGTAGAGTGCATAGTGTAAGTGTATAGTGCGTCATTTGGGACACAACTTTAGTATTTACTCTCCGAGGCATGTTATCGGAACAGAGGTAACTTAATGGGTAAACGTACCGTGCATAGACCAACTAATCAACAATTTTCATAATCGATTATTATCGATTGGCTGTTGCAGTTCTAGTTCCAACATACAAAGTCATGCTATACAATGATGTACCTTCACCTTTGTGGGAACAGTTTGGAGGTGGGCACCACATGGGTGTGACACACTTTTGATAATGCAGTGTATCTGACGGTCACTGTCTCAGAACCAGTAAGAAAACCTTCGGTCCATAGGGACTGTCCTCAAGTCTAGCTGATAGATGTGCTTTTATTTGACACCAGGGGGTTCCATGCCCCCATGTCACCACTCGGTCAGTGAGGGATGTCTCCCAGGTGATTCTCTCTCTCTCACTCTCGGATTCCGGTCCTTGGAAGGCAAATACCAAAAAGCATTTTGGTGATGGGAAATAAAGGTGCACTGCATCTTTTAAGAATCAGTTCAGCCCGTTACAAATCTAGAACTAGACGGAAACCACTATTGTCCTTCTGAACAAGACCGTAGGTTCAATTCTAACATTTTGTTCCTCCCCATAGCACATGGGACCGGGATGCGATAACCTGAAGGTGTCGGACCAGTCGGCTGTGATGATTTCGTGATTCGGAAACCTGAGCGCTCCTCTGGGTCTCTTTGGTAACAGAGTGACCCAAGCACACCGGGCTTGATTTACACACATGCAGCAAAGTAGACCCAGTTGGTGAAGAGTCGCTCTACGTCTTCACGCCCATATGTGGTTCTTCTACAAACTGTTCACACAAAGTTAGAAGCACACAGTTGTATTAAACAGTGATCACCTGGAGACCTTGTTCCTGGAGATCTACCTTGCTGCAGGTTTCATCTCCAATCAAAATCTAACATTTGTTTTAGAAGATCGAGGACTTCTTAAGGCGATGATTGGATGGTTAGGTGGACACAATTGTGGGTGGAGCTAAAGTCTTCAGGAAGGTGGATCTCCAGAGTCAGGGTTGGTGACCACTGGGAAAGAACATCTTTGTGTGCTGTAGCGTTACAGCTTCAATGTAAGGTGGATGATTAAAGCTTTGGACGGTACATTGCACTGTATGAGAATTCGTCGCATCAAAATGCAAGGGAAGAAAAAGTAAAACTCGGTCACAGATGTCAGCAGACTACGTGCCTGTCCCCCGACTCGCACACTGTTTTCAGAAATTTCCCCAAGAGTGTCAACGATAGTCTCAAAGTTAACAAGTATGGCCTTGAGAGCCTCTGCATGGCAGCTCCAGCTTGTGTCGCTTAGAGATTTCAGTGTGGTAGATGCACCTGAAAAGTCACAGCTCTGTTCTCGCAAAGACTCAAAACCTGCATGTGGTTTTGCTGACCCCTCGATGAAGTTACAGAGAGAACGAACACTGGTCAGCGTGTGCCTCACAGCTGTATCAGTGCGACAGACAGGCACAATGCAGAGGTGAGGACATGCGAGTGACAATGGACATACATCACCGGTGGATTTTCTCTTAAAATACACGTGAAACAAATAGCCTGATCAGTGGTGGGACTATATTCAAGCCATTCATAAATCCCATACCATTCTTTACAGAACGTTCTACCGTCAGTCCACTGGAAATGAAATTACTGGTTGATCACGGCCCGATCTCAATAAAGTAACTGCTCTTATTTAGTTCTACTGCCCCCTATCAACACGGTGGAGATGTACATATGAACACAAACAATTTTCAAACCCGAAGCTCCATGACTACAATAAATTGATGGCGAAATGGGGGGTTGACCAATCAGAGACCTATGGTCGCCCATGTGTATATATAATCTTAAACTTGCACTAGAACTCAAGAGGAACTCCTGACGAATGGTTAAGCCAAGGACAACTTTTAAAAAAAAAGAATTCGTAGAGTAATGTGAGAATGCGATTATAATTCATGATTTTACCTCAGACTGCCAATCACGGGCCGTATCTGTTTAATAAACACCGACTAAATACGCAGCGCAACAATGTTAAGCCGTTTTGTGAATACATTTTAAGAATGTAGGCGCTGCCGTGCTTTACTGGAGTTGAGCTCCGCCTACTGGTAGCGCCACATCACGCCTCATTTGCATGAAACGAGAAACGCGTCGTGTTAACCCAGGGGGGAAACAACCGAAAAAAAAAAATTTATTTTTGTTGGGGTGCCCCCCCCCCAAAAAAAGGGGGAGGCAAACACACCCCCCCTTTTCCCCCCCTTTTCCCCCTGGTTTTCTATACTCCTTAGGCTCCGGTTTACCCAGAGTGCTCTCGCCGTCCACCGATCCAGTTAACACGTCGTCGTAAAGAGCGTCAGCTTCTGCCTCCAAAGAGTCTCCGCCCTGCAGCAAAAAGAAATCGAACCGTGACAACGGGACTGCCCTGGGTACGAGGTCACCCGATTCCAGTCAGCATGGGGTGGACCTCGGTGATGCCTCACAACTATCTATTCAGTGTGATTTGTATAGCGCTTTGAACAATGGACGGTGTCTCAGGGCAGCTTTACAGAAACACATCAACACAGGATTTTAAGTGTGTGGATTAATCCCAATTGAGCGCGACGGTGGTGAGGGAAAACTCCCGGAGATGTTTAGAGGAAGAAACCTTGAGAGGACCTCGCTAACATCTTGTAGAAAGCCTTCAGAGAAGAGCTGCGGATGTGAGAGGAACAGCTTCATACTGAGGTTTGTTTATTTATTTATTTATTTATGGTGAGGTCCAACAGGCTCATACAGGTGTGATGGTCAGGTGTAGTGAGGTGTTTGTCCATCACCACCATGTTACACTGGAGGCTTTCATGACTCCTAACTAAACATGTCCTGACACAACAACAACAACATTTGGTGTTAGGGAACCCTCTGGGTTTCTTTTTCTCCTTTTAATGGTGATTAGTAGGTGTTATTGTCAGCACACGATATTAACCCAAACCTTCCTCCTCCCTGAAGCAGAGCTTCTTCTCCTGAAATAAACACTGCTTTAAGCCTCCTCTCAGAGTCAGAGCGCGCGCGCCATCACCTGTTTACAGACCAGGTGCGATTTTAGCTCAAAACATCCCAGGTGCAGCGTTCCGCCATATACATACACATATACATACATACACACACACACACACACATATATATATGCACACACACACATATATATATGCACACACATACATACATACATACATACATACATACATATACATACTCTCTCTCTCTCTCTCTCTCTCTCTCTCTCTCTCACCTCCTCCGTGTTTAGATCTGCGTAGATGTCGACGTGCTCCGCCACCTCTCCAACAACCTGCGCGGCTGCCATCACTAAGCCCAACCCGGCGTCTGTGCCTCTGAACGCCGCGCGGATGACGGATGCGTTGATCAGAGTTCTGTTCGGAAAAAATGAAACCTCTACCGTCCCTCGCTTGCTAGCAAACAAGCTGCTCGCCTTATCTTTTTTTTTTTTTTTTTTTTTTTCGTTTCCTAGCTGCATTCTGACTTGGCCCCGCCTTCCCGCGTTACGCTTGGCCGACGCTGTGTCGCATCAAGCTTACCCATTGGCTGTCTCAAGAACCTTGATCTAAATAGCCAATCATACTAAAGGAGGCGCTGTTTGCCAAAAACGAGTGGTAAAGAAAAAGATAAACCCGCCCGATGAAGCGATGAAATGTTACCTGGGAAAAAAATCCGGAAGAAACACAGCCAGGTTTAAATAAGGTTCCGGAATACAAAGTAACCAAATGAATACGCAAGATGATATTAGGGGATGTTTTAAGTTATTAAACAAAATGGCGCCATGTGTTAATATTTGTAGTGGATAACATTTTATTATTTTAAATAAATAAATATAATTAAATAATAATAAAAAATAAGCTGAAAAGTGTGCGTATTAATGAATACACGTCCTGGGAGTACAGCTGGTCCGTGAAAGAGAGGAATGCGATGAGTTAAGTTTTACACTGGTGAATTTGATTTCATTTGTTGGTTTAGGTTCAAGCCGGTTCACTCGAAGAACTCCACATCCCGGGAAGCTTCTCGGCGGAGCACCAAACAGACGCCGGCTTCTCATCCGGGGATTTGATGTATTTATTTATTTAGTGTGCGCATCAAACACAGGCCACAATGATCTCAACAGTGATAATGAGGACGGTGAGTATTTTTGTTTACGTACAAGTAATTATTAGTATTGTGAACGTTCATTTCCGGACACAAAAGCGCTGCGAAAAGTTAACCTGTAGATAGGTGAAGTTTACTGTTATAGCATGCTATGCTAAGCTAGCTGCGTCGAGTGAAGGTGTAGGTCAGGGGCGTTTGTGTTGGTTGGTTTGTTTGTTAATGTTTATGAATGATGTTATTATGCAGGAGTTAAAGGGGCGGAAACTCCACCCTGAAACACACATGAAACATTTCGAGACGTGCTGTGACACGAAACTAAATCAACGCGTGTCTTGTGTACAGTAAGCGACATCCGCTAGGTGGCAGGTCAGAGCCTAAACACCCCCCGTCCAGCAGGTCTCGAAGCGGAACTATAAGAATGTGCAGTCTTATGATTCTTTGCTTTTTTCAGACTGTGGGTCTTGGTGAAGTTTACTGCAAACAAACAGAACGATTCCTCCTCAGCATTCAGCGACTTCCGACAAACTACTTCTTCTCTCAGCTACTTCCTGTTGGTTTATAGGACGATTAATCAGAGTCGCCCCCTTACGTTTAAAAGAATATTACACCGGCTCGCGCGTCGAGTATAAACGCTTCGTGCGTTTGTGGAAGTGCGCGCGCAGTCAGTAGAGGCTGAATGGTCCAGAAGGATGTGACGCACCGGTTGGGAAACGGTTGGGTTTAATCGCTCTTTGTGTTTTTATTTTTTCCCAGCTCCTGCGTGGTGTTCGGTCTCCCCCGTGTTCGGCCGTTCCGGTACTGGCCCCGAGTCGGTCTTACCGCGGTGACACGCCAGAGGCGGAGCACATGGTGATCCCACTGCCTCCGTGGGAGGAGAAGCAACACGAGTCGCTGGACATCAAGAGGAAACGCCTGCTGTACGAGAGCAGGAAGAGAGGCATGCTGGAGAACTGCATCCTGCTCAGGTGAGGCAGCCGAGGTTTCGGTACCTTCCGCAGAACTAAAGCGCCGCACGACCCTCCTGAACCCGGTGTGTGGGGGAAGATGCCCTGGTGCAGAAAGCACGGAGGAGGACGAGACCGGAGTTCCTGCATCTCCAAGCTTAAAGTCCGACGTACTCGTGATCCCCTCAGAAATGTCTTCCGACATTTTACTCCTATAAAATACAGTGAGGGGGGGGGGGGAAGTATTTGACCCCCTGCTGATTTTGTACGTTTGCCCACTGACAAAGAAATGATCAGTCTATAATTTTAATGGTAGGTTTATTTGAACAGTGAGAGACAGAATAACAACAAAAACATCCAGAAAAACGCATGTCAAAAATTTTACAAATTGATTTGCATTTTAATGAGGGAAATAAGTATTTGACCCCTCTGCAAAACATGACTTAGTACTTGATGCCAAAGAGCTCCATTTTGGTCTCTTCTGACCACAACACTTTCACCCAGTTGTCCTCTGGTGGTCAGATGAGACCAAAATGGAGCTCTCAAAATCAGCAGGGGGTCAAATACTTTTCCCCCCACTGTACTACCACGGCTCTGAAAAAAAGATTCCGAATCTCACAAACCCATAGGGCTGCACGATTATGGCCAAAATGATAATCCCGATTATTTTTGATCAATATTGAGATCTCCATTATTTATCTTGATTATTTATAGACTTTTATTTATATTTTTATTGCACTTTCACATTTAAATAAACCGAGCGCTGCTTCCACCTCCATGTTGTGCTACATGCCTGCTAATGTACAAATCTTTAACAGTGTTTACAGGAGGAGAGACGCAAGACAATTTCCTTTAGGAGCTCCTACGTACGAAAATTTAGGAGTTGAAGTTTAGGTTTTTTAAATTAATTTATTTTTTTGAGATGGTAACGTTAATGTGCCACAATATAAGTAGGTATGAGAACTTGAGCTGCACAGTTATGACAGAATTTAGGAACATGGTGTGAGCCATGAACGATTAATTTACCTTCTGATAAACTAAATGTAATATTTTCAGTGGGCGCGCGGTGATTAGCACGTTCGCCTCACCTCCAGGGTCCGGGGTTCGAGGCCCTGTGTGTGGAGTTTACATGTTCTCCCCGTGCTGCGGGGGTTTCCTCCGGGTACTCCGGTTTCCTCCCCCAGTCCAAAGACATGCACGGTAGTCTGATTGTCGTGTCTAAAGTGTGTGTGTGTATGTGATTGTGTCTTGCGATGGACTGGCACCCTGCCCAGGGTGTACCCCGCCTCGTGCCCCATGCTCCCTGGGTTAGACTCCAGGTTCTTCCGTGACCCTGAGTAAGCGGTAGAAGATGGATGTAATATTTTCAGTTCATTTTACAGACTATATGCGAAAAACAACCGTTAACCTGTTCCACCTTGTAAACAAATACAATAAACGTCAATGTTCGGTGTTTGAAGTCTGCTCCTCTTAAATATATTTAAAGCTACACTATTAGACATGTTCCACTGTCATGGTTCTGGGCTGGAGTCAGATCTCGACCCACTCTGTGTATATTGTGTATACTGTATATCTGAATAATCTCATATAGGACGTGATTGGGTGAGTTCATTTACCCGTCAGATGCAAAGCGCTTTAGTTTAATAGTTTTCATTAGGGATGATCCGATCAGGACTTTTACAGCCGATACCGATCCAGATACCGATCTTTTTTTGTTTAAGCTTTAATCAGGAGGTCCGTCATTAACAGTTAAATATAAGTGGTCACTGTTAATTGAGTTAAAATAATAGCAATAAGTAATACTGCTGGTTAATTGATAAATAAACAAGCATAAAATATTTATTTTTAAATATCTTAAACAATAGAGTCCTAATTAAAAGTAGACTAACACAAACATGATCCATATTAGGAAAAAGGCTAATAGCTTTATAAGGAAATGGCGAAATAAGATTCATGTCAAATTGATATTAATTGCAACCCATAGTGATTAAACGATTCATTTTTTTTTTTTTAATATAGTTTAATTTCTATTGAACATTTCTTCTGAACATTTCTACATCGCGTTTCTGTTCTGTCCTCCCCTCCCTTTCCCAAATATTCCATTGTGAATTAAACAAATTGAGCAACAGCAGTAAACATTCAGAGGTTTTTTTTCTATTTTCTTTTTATACAAAAGAAAAGGAAGTTAAAAATATCCAAACCGAGTTCAAAGGAACTGAGGCTTCAGGAATCCCAAATACAGCAATCAATGGACAAGGCTTTAAATCTACCCTGAGAATAGTGGACATGATGGTAAAAAAAAAAAACCATGGAGTTCAGGACAGAAAAAAAACATATGGCCAAGATGACAGGAGAGCCATGGCATTTATCACACTTGTCCTCTACATCCGGATACATCAGACATCCTCGACTCTATTTAAAACTTTGAACTGTATAAGTCCAGGACGAGCACAAGAAGTGGTAGACTGTACCCTACATATAGCATGTTCCCAACACTCCTCACTTATCTGTACTCCTAACTCCGTTTCCCACGCATACGTAATTTTATTACTCGACCCACTACCTTGCGTCAAAATAAAATCATAAATCTTAGAAATCATTCCTCTCTGATGTGGATTATTTGAAAACAAGCTCTCCCAAGCCTGTTCAGGAGGAGCAGAAGGGAAATCAGGAAAACATCTAGAAACGAAATTCCGTATTTGAAAATACTGAAAGAAATGCGTCAAGGGGAGATTGTAAGTGGATGCCAAATTGGCAAAGGTATCAAACACACCATCAGAATACAAATTTCTAACTTGTTTAATACCCTTGTCATACCACACTGAAAATGAGGAGTCCATACACAACGGGGGAAATAGATGGTTCTTGACTAAAGGACACAAAAAGGATGCACCTACAAATTTAAAATGTCGTCTAAATTGATACCAAGTCCTAAGTGTGTTGAGGACAACAGGGTTATCAGTATATAGGGAAAGTTTTGTAGGTAAAGGGGAGTAAAGCAGAGTAACTCAAAGAGGATTTACTACAAGAAGATAATCCCAATTTAGTACAAGAAGATCCAGGAGATTGAACCCAGTAACAAAGTTTATGGATGTGCGCAGCCCAGTAATAGAATTCAAAATTGGGTAATGCAAGTCCTCCACTAAGTTTACATTTCTGCACTAAAGATTTACTAACCCTTTGGTGACTTCCCTCCCCAAATAAATGTACTAATTTTCTTATCCAGTGAATCGTTTATTCATTATATCATTTCTCATTTATATTTTATGGAGTTATTATAATATCTCTTTTTTTATATTAAATTAGTTATTTATAACTAAGCACATTTTCTGTCTTTACATTTCAGTAGTTTTACTTTTGTTTTTTCAGTTTTAGATCGGTTCCCCAGTACAGTGTTGCCATGTCTGCTGATAATGTTTTGGGGGATTTAAATCAAAACATGGAAACTGGAGTTGACTTTTCTAGTGATATCTGGCAACCCTGGGTTTAAATGAAGTGAATTAGAGTTAGTGAAGGAGAGCGGCAGTGTACGTTATGTTTAGACTGCTGTAAAGGAAATTCTGCTGCACGAGATCCGTCTTGACACTTGATCCTGTAACTCTTGGTTTCTTTTCCATCGGTTTAGTCTTTTTGCTAAGCGCTACCTGGAGAACATGAGCGCATCCCAGCTGCGCCAGTACGACCGCCTCATCAACGAGCCGAGTAACGACTGGGACATCTACTACTGGGCAACAGGTGAGGTCTGAGCCACGTGGAAATCAGCTGATCGGTTAACGGCTTAATTAAGAGCCGGATCCGTCAGTGGATCAACGAGTCAGTCGAGATGAAATGATGGATGTTTTTTCATTTGTTGAATTTGTGAGGACACAAAGTTCTTGTTTTGCAGTTTATGAGATTTAAAGACGATTGCAGTGGGTGAATCGATCTGGAACTTTGTGTGTGTGTTTAGAAGTGAAACCTACCCCAGATGTCTATCAGGGAGAAGTGATGGACCTGCTGAAGGAGTTCACCAAGAACCGAGAGATGGAGCAGAGACTGGACGCCCCGAACCTGGAGTACCTTGATAAAAGCAGCCAGTGAGGTCTCGGTGCTGTGGCTCAGGACGAAGCGGAAGGTGGAAGAGATTTTGTTAAGTACGTGAGACTGAGCTGTTGTGTGACGCGGTCGAACAGAAGAGAAATCCGTTGGTGAACGAGCTGCTTGGTGGGACTCCTGGCGGTTACGGGGGAGTAAGAGATGTATCGATTGTATTTAAACCTGTACAGTGATTTGTCATATTAAAGATGATGATGATGATGATGATCAGTGCCTTCTTATTGAAGTTAAGTAACAGTCACATGTCTGAGAGCCCTGATCAAGAATAACCGCCTTTGTAGCTGTAAAAACTATAAAAAAAAAGGTATCTTATTTACGGTAAGGCAGCTGGGGGATTTTTGCAGCTGTCCTGTTGGAAGAGAGATTGATGCACAACACAGATGAAGTTATTAACGTTGTACTATTGCATCAAATGCTATGATTGTACGGGTGCATCTTAAAAAATGACTATCATGGAAAAGTAACCCCCCCCTCACTTTAATGCAAAAAGTGGGAACTTTCATATATTCCAGATTCATTACCCGTAAAGTGAAATATTTCAAGCCTTTTTTTTTTTGCTTTAGCCTTGATAATTACGATGAAAATGCAGTATCTCAAAATATTAGAATAAAGAATTTATAATACTGTAATGTCAACCTTCTCTGTGGAGACGATCAGCCTGAGGCACTGCGGAGGTGTTCTGGAAGCCCAGGTTGCTTTAATAGCGACTTTCAGCTCGTCTGTATTGTCGGGTCTGGTGTCTCTCGTAGATTCTCTATGGGGTTCGGGTCAGGCGAGTCAGCTGGACAATCGAGCACAGTAACACCAGTTACTAGAAGTTTTGGCACTGTGGGCTGGTGTCGAGTCCCGCTGGAAAAAGAAATCAGCATCTCCATAAATCTCGTCAGCAGATGGAAGCATGAAGTTCTCTAAAATGTCCTGGTAGACGCTGTATTGAGTCTTGAAAACACAGTGGACCAGCACTGGCAGATGACACGGCAGCTCAAATCATCACTGACTGTGGAAACTTCACACTGGACTTCAAGGTACTTGGATTCTGTACCTCTCCACTCTTCCTCCAGACTCTGGAACCTTGATTTCCAAATGAAATGCAGCGTTTACTTCTATCTTCCCCGTGATTGTGGTTGTGTGTAACTGAACCAGACTCTAGACTCAGGAAACCTTTTGACTTGATTATCTGATTAGAGTCTTCTCAGGTCGACATTTCAGTATTATAAATTCTTAATTATAATATTTTGAGGTACTGGAGTTTTAATTTCTGTGAGCTGTAAGCCGTAATCATAAAAAAAGGCTTGAAATATTTCACTTTGTGCAATGAATCTAGAATATGAGAGTTCAACTTTTTGAATTAAATAACGGGGGAAAAAGTGAGTGAGTTGTGTTACTGTTGTTGTGTTGTGACTAACAGGCCTACAGGGGGCAGCACAGACTGATCCGTTTATTTATTGCATAAATATGAATGAATATAGTGTGGAGTTCCTTCTTCAATCCAGACCACAGGTTCGCTCTTCGTCCTGCTGAAAAGCTCTTCTCTATGGCCGGGTCTGAACCTCCTGGCAGAGGCAAGCAGGTTTTGATCTGGAATACCGTGGTATGTAGCAGAATTCAATAATGCTAGGGGCAAATTTAACTACTAACATTCATTTATGTCTGTATGATCTCGTAAACGCTGAGTGACTAAATGAGGTTTTATACAGCTTTACCAATGTTCTGAATATAAAGTAGCCAAAAAAGTGTTATATAGTTGATTTATTTCCTGACTGCATTCATAAATCTGCAACTTGTCTGAAATAAGTTTTACTCTCTTCTGTCGCCGTGCTTATTAATTCTCCTCCATGTCCATCTCTCTAGCAGAGACAGCGCTTCTCGGTTCTTTTGGGCTTCCTTCTTGAAGTTTTATTGGCATGAATATTAGTGTAACAAATAGCACAAAGAGAATGAGGCAATCACATAATTACTCTGTCTCACTCACTCTCACATACACACACACACTTTTGGTAAATGATGAATAGTCTCATGAATAGCATGCCCTGATAGTGTGCACCTCACCCTACAGTAACGGACGGCACTCGGTGCTGCCATGGCGTGTCGATGAAGCATGCACTCACGTGCGTATGCCTGGGACTACGTGAACCTGATAGCATGCTGGGGTTTTATCCCAGTGCCAGACCCATCATTTCAAGGTGTGTGTGGTCTGCTGTTCATCTGAGACGAAATCTGCGGTGGAAAATCCACACCGTAGCTGTTTATCTGTCCAATCGTCCGCTAATACGTCCCGTCTTTGACTTATCCATGAATCACACTGTAACGGGAGCTGTGTGTCTGTCCCCATCCTCGTAAATCTACCAAACCCCATGGCACAGCTGGACTGCTGCAAGTCAGCTTGTCTGTTATCTGTCGTCCAGAACTTTCATTCGGAGATAGTTAATATGCTGACATCAAGACATGTTGTGTTTTCTTATACTCCCAAGGTTTTCCACACACCTTGCTGGGAGGCATCTGTCATTACAATTTCTCTCTGCAGGGAGAAAACATGCACTAGATGCCAATGCCTCAAGGCGTTCGCACCACTATTAACAACTGTGAAAGTGCAAAAAAAAGAAAAACCCAAACCCAACAATCCCAGAGATGTAGAAAGTCTACATCTATAATTGAGAAGGCTTTCATGGCAGCCAAGTTGAGCCTCACATCACTGAACAGTCTAGACCTTTCAATTCTACATGTAAGATTAGGATAGTTGTCTGGCTCAACACATGCTTGCCAGTTGTCCAGAAAATGTAGGCAACTCTCACAAACTTTCTGAACACACCGGGTGCCGAATGGGTATGAGAACTCTAGAATGTACTAGTGGCAGGTATCTTTAAAATACAGTCTCCTGAAAAAGGGATATTTCTTTCATTATTTAATTTTTGCTGAGTTTATTTGTAATGTAGGCAAACAGGAAAAAGAACACATAAAACGATCAAGACGGCATGTGAGTCACCCACACCAAAGGAAAGGAGACGCAATATTATAGTTACTTTCCCACCGGGAAAACTCCTGATGTTCCAGATGGCCAGTCTGCCCGTGCTCACAATGGCTAATGTTAATGTTCATGAGTCCACCATCAGGAGAACACTGAACAACAATAATATGCATGGCAGGAGAAAAGGAGGCAAGGAGAAAGTCACTGCGCTCTAAAAAAAAGAACATTGCTGCCCGTCTGCATTCGCTGAAGATCACGTGGACGAGCCAGAATCCTAATGGAAAAGTATTTTGTGGACAGACGAGACCCAAATTTTTGTTTAAATGAGAAGTGTTCTATTTGGAGAAAAGAAAACACTGCATTCCAGCATAAGAACCTTATCTCATCTGTGAAACATGGTGGTGGTAGTGTCATGGTTTGGGCTGTTTTGCTGCATCTGGATCAGGACGACTCGCCATCACTGATGGAACAATGAATTGTGAATTATACCAGCAAATACTAAAGGAAAATATCAGGACGTCTGTCCACGAACTGAATCTGAAGAGAAAGTGGGTCATGCAGCAAGACAACGACCCTAAACACACGAGACGTTCTACTAAAGAACGGTTAAAGAAGAATAAAGTGAATGTTTTGGAATGTCCGAGTCAAAGTCCTGACCTTAATCCAATATAAATGTTGTGGAAGAACCTGAAGCAAGCAGTTCATGTGAGGAAACCCACCAACATCCCGGAGTTGAAGCTGTTCTGTACTGAGGAACGGGATAAAACTCTTCCAAGACGATGTGCAGGACTGATCAACGGTTACCCCAAACGTTTATCTGCAGTTATTACTGCACAAGGGTGTCACACCACATACTGAAAGCAAAGGTGCACATAATATTTCATACTTGATCATTTCCCTCTATATACGACTCCATGCCGTGCAGGGCTTCATCTGCCTGTACTAGCGTTCCTCCATCTGCCCCTGTAAGTAATATGCATGCTCTTCAATGCCCTCTTGAACACTTATAGGAGCTCTTTAACGAAAGTGAGGTATTGTGGCACAGCCCAGTGACTCGCTTGGGTGACTATACTATGAATTGGCTCAGGGTCGGATGAAAGATGCAGCTTCACTTTCATTAAAGCTGACTTGATAGTCTGCAGCGCATTTGCCGCTGCTGCTGATCTGCACTCCTGCATTGATCATCGGAACGCTCCGATGGCAGGCCATCAGCGAGTGCGCTCCGGTAGTGTGGGCTCATTATTCATGTTTAGAGACCCTCTAAGAGTACATCAAAGGCTGACTCTGTGTACAAGGCTGACAGCTGTATTAAGCGTTTCTGCATCGTGCATCTCTTTGCACTGTTGCGTTCAAGCTGCCAACTCCTCTTCGTTCCAGCATTGTGAAGTGCTCACTCTTCCTGTTTGAGGGGGCTGAGTAGCCGAGACTCCTGCGCGTTTCTCGTACTGAACACGGCCATGTCTGACGTTTACGTTTGTCTTCTGGTACCAGGTTGCACCAGAAGGATAATGAATAATCTGAAGTGTTGACGATGAAGGCTGCGAGCTTCATAACCTTTATTCGTGCAGGCTCCCAAACAGCAGGAAATTGGCCGTGCCCTCTGCAACTCTAGCCAGCCGTGGGAAGGACAGCGCTTTCCTCCGAGTGCGTTACACAACACGGGCTGCAGTTTGAAAAGATGCGGCTGGCTGGCTGCACATGTCTCGGAGGAAGTGAGCCTTCACCCTCCCCAGTTTGTAGCTATCGGAAGAGCTGGCTGGTAGGGGATGACCAATTTCATTAGAAAACACTACTACTATTAACTATCTACATTACCCGCTTGGCTTCTAGCTGTTTCACAATTTGTTTCAATATTTGGTAGATGATACTAACTTGGGATGCTTTTCTTGCTAAACATTGAACATGCTTACAAATACAAAATCCAGTGTAGATACACAAAGTGTAATGCTATATTGTCTTCTCAGAAAGTGCACGCCAGTGGACACAAATGGCTTCCTGGTAACTCCTATTAAACTATCCAATCATCCATCTTCAACCGCTTATTCCTTCTTCAGGGTCGCGGAGAACCTGGAGCCTATCCCAGGAAGCATCGGGCACAAGGCGGGGTACACCCTGGACAGGGTGCCAGTCCATCGCAGGGCACAATCACATACACACTCACACACCCATTCATACACTACGGACAGTTTAGACACGCCAATCAACTTACCATGCATGTCTTTGGACTGGGGGAGGAAACCGGAGTACCTGGAGGAAACCCCCACAGCACGGGGAGAACATGTAAACTCCGCACACACGAACCCCTGACCCTGGAGGTGTGAGGTGAACGTGCTAACCACTAAGCCACCGTGCGCCCTTCCTATTAAACATTAAAAGTGAGCAATGCCCGCTAATCATTTCGCAAAATTCTGTTAATGTACTCGGACAGCCGTGTCATTTTAATATGTAATACATGAAGGTATCATGGTTGTCCTCGGAACGAGGTTTCCGAGGTTCTTTATTTGCTTTCGTGACACTTTTTAAAGGCACGACAAACTCCACGCCTAATTCTTCACCGAACAGATGGTGAAATGTTGTGTGACATTTTCCGTGCACATTTTGCTTCTCCTGGAAAATTATTAAGACATCAAGCTTGTTCGTGTCGATTCTGTTGCATGCTACAGGCTCTGAGAACGGTATCAGAGGTAAAACTGTAAATTAGCTTGCGTACCCCAAAACTGTCTAGTAATTAGTGATGAGTTACACGGTACACCATCACAGAAAGGCCTGAATCAATGCTTCAGGTTGCTCTCTGTAAAATATTCGCTAACAGTGATATGTCCAGGAACCTTTTTAGGCACTCTGGTGATTTGAGCAGTAAGTCAGAACAACTGGACAAAGGCATTAAGAGTTGAATGACGTAATGTCAGTTCATCATTACTGACTGTAGGAGGATGTTCCTTCTCTCTCTCTCTCTCTCTCTCTCTCTCTCTCTCTCTCTCTCAAAAGGTATCCACAGATAGTTTTTTGCTGCTAACAAATGTCTTAAGGGGGATTATTTTTGACTTTTGTGGAACCAGGTATAATTGCACCAGCAACGATGATGATAATAATAATAATAATAATAATAATAATAATAATAATAATAATAATAATAATAATAAAATAAAAACAACACCCAAAACAATGATATGAAGAAGTGAGGCTGGGTCTGATTTCTCCTTAGTCCAGAGAACGGATTACTGCAGCGTATCAGGGTCAGGTGATGAAACAGGTGGACACGCCCACTTGATTTGGTAAATAGCAATAATAAGAAAAGATATTAAACATTATAAATAGCTCTTGTTATAACAGTAGGAATTCTATTTCTACTGTTATAACAAAGGGGGGGTGAGGGGATTCTGGAGTTCCTCCTATGAGCAAGATCTAACATTTTGTCATTGTAGTCATGCCGCTGAAGCTTGGGATTAGTGTTTGAAATTTTGGTGTGGACATTCCATGTCTCTTTTTCACCCATTTTTCACAGCACAGGATGAAGTGGGTCTCGAGCTCCCCTGCTGTGCAGCAAGCAGTCAGCAGCCCACCAGCAGTTTCTGTGCCCACCGCTGGCAAGACTGTGTGTACCGAGTCTCTACCTGATCAGAATCAGAATCCCCTTCATTGCCAAGTACTGTGGGTTTACATGTACAAGGAATTTGTCTTGGTATACTGGTGCTTAACAATAAAATATTAATAAGATAAACAAATTTATGAAAATGAGAAGCATAAATAGTATAATGCTTTAGGGAAATAAAAATAAAGACATTAACTGTACATTAGTGCAGGATGTGCAAAAGTGGACTGGTTCGAATGCTCAAGGTTGAAGTTAGAAGGTGCAGTACAGCAGTCTGAGTTGTGTGAGTATTGGTAATGAGGCCAGTTGCAGATGGAACTTGAGGTTTTGGTCTCAATGGACCTGCAGTGCCTCGAAAAGTGTGTGTCGTAGGTGAGAGGGGTCAGCCACAATCTTTACGGCCTGCTTAAGGGTCCTGGAAGTGTTCAGGTCATGAAGGTGGGGCAGATTGCAGCCAGTCACCTTCTCAGAAGAGCAGTCTGCAGTCTGCCCTTGTCTTTGGAAGTGGAAACAGTGTACCAGATGGTGATGGAGGTGATAAGTATGGACTCAGTGATGGCGGTGTAGAAGTGCACCATCATTCTCTTTGGTGGGTTGAACTTCTTCAGCTGCCGCAGGAAGTACATCCTCTGGTGTACTTTTTAAATCAGAGAGCTGATTTTCAGCTCCCACGTATCGACTGGGGAGTCACACAGGATGATGGGGGCAGGTCATTGCTTTGTCTCTCCGGTTACAGCTCGATAAGTCTGAGTTTGGTGGTATGTGTAGCAATGATGCACAGACAATTCTTGGTTGGGGGTTGGGGGTTCGATTCCCACCTCCTCCCTGTGTCCTCAGAGTTTGCATGTTCTCCCCATGCGTCGGGGGTTACCTCCAGGTACTCCAAAGTCCACAGACATGCATTGTAGGCTGATTGGAATCTCTATATATCTCTATATATCCTTGCAGCATTGTTCATTGTGTAGATCTTCAGTTTATAGTGAGTTTGATTACCTGGGTGTAGCGTGCGACTGTCATTTTGTTTAGGAGTTGGGTTTATTACCATTTTTGTGTCTGGAAGTTATTTGCTGGTGTCTCACGGTTACAGCCGAAGAGACAAAATCACTACATGGAGCAGGGGCGGAGTCAGGAAGTGGTCAGTGGCCACCCAAGAACTGATCTAAATCAGTCGATATTTTCCATTTTGATTGATCAGAAGATCTTGATCGCTTTTCTATAACCTACGATGTAACCTCAGCTGCAAGGCAAATGAAGAGATTTTTTAAAAATGTTCTTGAACAGTGAAGAAGGTCTAAGCATTGCTCTGAAGAAGTTTTCTGTAAGGATACATTTACTTAACGTTTATTGAAGAAGACTTCAGTCAGTGTTGGCGCTTTGAGATAAAGTTGTACTTTTTAAGTTTGATTGCCGTGGGGAAAGTCTTCAGGAGAGAGGACATTGTGCTTTTGAGAGAGAGAGAGAGAATGAAAGAGAGTGGTGAAGGAGGTAATAACGTGCGATGAAGTGTAATTTTTTTTTGGCAAACTGCTGTAGTATAAGTAGACCTTTTGGATGTGCGATTGTGTCTGAGCAGCCCTTCATGGCTTATTTTCCTACGACGCCATGCCCCATAGTGTTTTATTCCCCACTTTACTCCCCTTTTACATTTTTAATCAAGTACATTAAGCTTTTATGCACAGTAAAAGAAGCAGACTTCTGCATAGTAACTTCACCTCGATTGGTATTTGGAGATCAGATGATTCCCTCGATCTTGATTAGAGCCCCAGTGCCAGTTGAAGAGATGCAGGCTTGTAGTGTGATGCTGCCACCACCGTGCTTCACCATGGCTTTGGTATTCTTTTAGTTGTCTTGTTTTTGCGCCAAACGCATATTTTAGAATGATGGCCAAAATGTTGTACCTTGGTCTCACCAGACCATAACACATTTTGCCACATGGTGTAAGGAGATTCAGGTGAGCTTGGATATTTTTTTGGTCCCACCAGTGAGAAGTGGCATTCATCTAGCCACCCTACTCCATTGCCCACATAGACATGTGAAGAATATGAGATATTGTTGTCACATGCAAGAAGTAATCAGCAGTTGTCAGATATTCCTGCAGCTCCTTTAATGTTGCTGTAGGTCTCTCGGTAGCCTCACTGAAAAGTATTCTTTTTGTCCTATTATCAATTTTGGAGGGACATCCTGTTCTTGATGTCACCGTGGTGCCGCGTTTTCTCCACTTCTTGATAACGGCCTTCACGGTACATCTAATGCTTTGGAAATTCTTTTGTACCCCTGTCCTGATCGATAACCTTTAATAACCTTATTAGCGCTTTCGGCGCTAATGACAGCTGTGTAATAATTACATTCCAATTAAGTCATCCATCCATCCATCTTCTACCGCTTACTCATTTTCAGGGTCGCGGGGAACCTGGAGCCTATCCCAGGGAGCATCGGGCACAAGGCGGGGTACACCCTGGACAGGGTGCCAGTCCAGAACAGGGCACAATCACAAACCCATTCATACACTGTGGACAATTTAGACACGCCAATCAGCCTACCATGCATGTCTTTGGACTGGGGGAGGAAACCGGAGTACCCGGCGCACGGGGAGAACATGCAAACTCCACACAAACGGCCCCGGCGGGAATCAAACCCCGGACCTGGAGGTGTGAGGTGACCGTGCTAACCACTAAGCCACTGTGCGACCTTCCAATTGAGTCATGTTAGTAAAGGATATGCACACTTGCGCACCTAGGTTATTTCCCTTTGTTTTTCATTTAAACATCATACGCCTGCCTCGGATAACGCCACATGTGCTGCCTTCCTCTGTCTAGGGTGAACCGGTGAACTTGACTGATTAGTCATTTCTCTCTCTCTCTCTTTTCTGTGTCCTCCCTAGGCTTACGCTCCTGCTACACCCTCTGCTCACTGGAATTAATTGATTTTTTTTTTGTGTGTGTGTGTGTGTGTGTTTGAATAGATTGAGTTTTTGGCTGGTGATGTAAAAGATCTGGCCGCGTCACAAATGTGTTCGAGGGCTCCCTGCCATCTTGATCACACGCCACTTAGTGACTCGGGTCTCTTCACTGAGCCCAGGAGAAACGAATGGACAGAGTCGGGGAGAGACCGAGAAAGAGAGAGAGAGAAGGAAAAGAAAACTGAAAAGGAGAGAGAGAGAGAGAGACACTTGAGAAAGACAAGTTAATTGACAAGAGAGGGAAAGGACTAATGAAAAGAAAAATGGCCAGAGATGTAGAGCGAGAGAGAAAGACTTAAAGGCAAAAAAAAAATGTTGTGAAGGAAAAGATGAGAGGAAAAGATGAGAGGAGCAAAACAGAGACAGGGAGAGTAAAAAAAGTGAGAAAAGAAAGAGACAAATTGAGAAAGGCAGAAACAGAGCTTTAATAACCTCTCTCTCTCTCTCTCTTTCGCTAACAGCTCTCCACGATGATGTTTCTTCTCTGATTTGTCTCTTCTCTGGCAAATCAGCAGGCACAGCTTTCATCTTCTGCCAGAGAAGTCGCTTTGAAACTGAAGCAGAGAGAAGCAGCACTATGCATTTCATGTGTAGAGCTTTGTTGTCGAGAGGGAGGAGGGGAGAGAGGAGAGGAGAGGAGAGGAGAGAAACGCTATCCGTCCATCGCTACCCAGGACTCTCTCCCACCTGAGGGAACGTGTGTGTATGCGTGATGTGAGTGCACTGCCACATTCCTCAGTCAATATACCGTACATCCAGAAATATCCATGCTGATATGAACCACATGATGCATCAGACGCTATGGCCGTGCATAGATACAATATCCGACACATCATATGGTTAAACCCTAAAAATGTGCAAAGTCAGAGACCACCCTTTTGTTTTCAATCGAAAGGCCATTCAGTATTTACGGTTAATTATTCGGCGAGTTATTATTTCACTCAAACAGCCGTGCAGTATCTCCAGTATCTTTTTATTCATGCAGGTCAATATTGAAAATCAATATCCCAAGTAAAATATTTACACATTTCATACTGTTGAAGAACCTTTTGTGTGGATTGTTATTATTTTTTCTGTTAAATACGTTTTCCTTTTCATCACCGCTCAATACTGTTACGGCTCATAAATCGCACAAAAGGATGATCTCTGACTTTTGCACAGTACTGTATCACTCTGAAGGTTATATTTTCCTGAACATAAACTTCCTGTTCTCTTCTGCGTTCCCAACGTTCCATCATTTTTGGCTGTTTTCCAGAATTCAACTGTGGTGGCTTCCGGTGGGGTGGGGGGTCGTCTTTGTCTACAACCTTTGTAGTATTAGGGAGGTAATGATGCACTCCGATCATGATTTGATTCTCAGAATAGTTATATGATGAAGTATGATGACTGAAAAGACTCTCTCTGAATCGTAAACAATGCAAAACAATGTTCATTCTTATCTGTATAAAAAACAAAATAGGTCAGAAGATTAGACTGTAGACGGGTTTACCATATCTTCAAAATAAATACGTTTATAACGTATAATAAAATATTGTTGAATAAACAAAGGCTCAGACCCAGAAAAAAAAAATCATCAATCAAAACATCACGAGCTCCGGACGTGTCATGTTAACTATAAATAGAGCTCCAAAGTCGGCTAAAATGACTGTGTTCAGTGACCTCTTTCTCAGGCATTGTAGAGCACAGGAACATGGTGTTGTTTGAAAGATACTGATGTGAAAGACCGTGAAAGACATGGTGTTGGGGCTGGCGCCACCCCGAACAAATGTGGAAAACATAAACTACACCATGTGTAGCAATGTGGCTTGTTTGGTTTATATACTATAGTGATCCTGCCGACTACTCCACGTGTAGCTATGCAGCTCGTTTGTTTCGTTTTGTACCAACTACGCCACCCAGAGAAAACGGGGGAAAAACCCAAATAAAGACACACAAGTACGTTCCACTTAGAACAGGCAAGAGGCATGGGTTTCCGTACTAAAAGCACCCCACTAATCAGAATCATACCCACACAATTCACTACAAATAAACACCGCAATAATAACGTCCCTTAATTCAATAAAGCCCAAGGTGCCGCAAAGAAATCCCCCCAGCCTCAGGAAGCACTCAGCTCCTACAAGGAGAAAACAAAAACGCAATAAGCTCAAAACAGATGAACAAAAGAATCAAACAAAACAAACTTACTGTCACAAAAACATAGATAACCTCGAGCTCAAACTGATTACAGGTTTACCGAGACTGACCAAAACCACTACTACCACATAGCAGTATCAGCATAACTGATAAAGACTGTTACAGCACAGTTGAGTTAAAGAAAACTGATCTTAGTGACAGTAACCAACACAAAACAAAATAACAGGACACAATAAAACCAAATCGGAGTATGAAGCAGCATCATTAAACTATCAAGCAGCCCCAAAGTAGAACCAAGCAGCAGAACCAAACAATCAATCAGCATCACCAAACAGCAACGTGGCTCTGTGAGTGAGGGGGGAGGCGCTATACCGATATGACCACATCTCACTCAGCCCGCCTTAACGCATGCAGAATCGAGGACCCGTGATCCGATGACTCACGATGGCACATACGAAAGTCACGATAGTGTCTTTAATAGTTGTGACGGCAACAGCTGGCTCTCTGACCGGAGCTACGTCAAATTACCATGCTACACAGTTGGGAGCCTTGATTGTGAGCAGCACATCGCACCTGCACACGGTCTCGGTAGCCCAACGTCACACTCTGTAGTCCGTAGTCCGGGTTTTCGACCATGACGCATTCTAAGAGGCCTTAACGACCACTTACTGTGGTAGGGAGAGAGCCCACTGGCCATGTAGTTAATAAGGGTGACGTTTTAACCACGACACACCCCACTACAAATGGTTATAATATGGTGATGTTAACTATATAACCGTTTAACATCATGTCAAGATGCATCGTTACGCCCTCTATGTGTGAATAGCGAATGTGTGCGATTCCAACAGACGAAACTGGTCTGAGAATAAAACCAGATCTAATTACTTTAAAAAAAGAAAACCACATGATCAAAGACAAAGGGCTTTTGTGTTTTGCTGTCAATTATAAACTTTAGTTTCATGATTGTTCTAGTCTGCGGACTTACTCGGTCACATTAGATTAGATTAGAAAGCTTGCCAGAAAGTTTCCCTTCAAGTGCAGTCGGTCTAACCAGTTAAATGGGGTTATTACAGGATTATAATCCTTTCTCTCAGAGGGCGCTGTCAGACTCTGCTGGTGCACCCATGTAATAGTCAGTATGTTGGGTCTACAGTATAGTATGTGGGTGGATTGATAAAGGCGACGGAATCACTCAGACCTTTGTGCTCGGTCAACCATGAAACCAGGGCAAGATCAAAGCCTATTGACTCGCGTTCAGAGGCAAACTGATGAATATTCCACTCGACGAGAGCGTCGATTGATTTTTGCCTTTCCGGAGTACATACGGTGTAGACCAAACAATTAGTAAATCTAACGACCGAATAAAGGAACCGGTGGCGCACTTCCTCCAACGCGGTGCTGGACCGGCTTCGCTTTTGACGTTCGATCACTAATGTACGAGCGTAAATACAACGCGCAGTGGCGATGTGCAATGAGGTCTACACGCTAACGAGTGTATTCCTCCTCCTGTTGGGTTTGGCGCCCTTTCCTGTGGTGTCTTCTATAAGAAGACCGTTCCTCAAACCCCCCAAACAGGAGACGTTCTCAGCACTGTTCACACTGTTTTGCATGATTTGCTTTAATAGGAGCATATAAATACCTTGAGTTGTTGTCATGGCAACAAAATAACGCTGCCGCAAGCAGACGTAAAGGTTCCTGAGCTGAAAAACCGAGCTCCCTGCCAACACGCGCTTAAGACGTGCATATCGATGCTTCTTCTTAACATTCAGGACATACCTTTTTTTTTCTTTTTTTTTTTTTTAACTGATTTCGTTATTTTGTTAGGAAATTGCATCAGATCTCAGTGCCTTCTGGGTAAGCTTTTCTCCTAATATGTACAATAACGTCTACCTCACCCCTCAAGCACACTACTTCACAGCTAGTAGCACATAAATTTTGCTAGTCAGTATTTAACAAGCTCTAATTTTAAACTATCCCGAAGAGCGTTTCTTCTTCTTCTTCTTCTTCTTCTTCTTCTTCTTCTTCTTCTTCTTCTGTGGTTTCTGCAGCAGACCGATATTCAGGCTGAACTGTCTCCCGTTGGCCAGGCTGGACGCTCGTCCGTACGTCAGGCATCCGATTTTCCACGAGCTTTTTGGAGCTCCTTTGCAAAGTGGGACGGGGCGTTAGCAACGGCTAAAATCGTTATAGGATGCTAATTACTAAACCACTTAGCTAAGTGGCACCACACCGGCACTCGGGTCTCTTGAACCAACACGCGGCCTGCATTTTAAATAACTTTGCGTGACTCTGGCGCAGGGCTGGGCCGGCGTTTCTGATACCTGTATAATAATCCATATAAGCTGTCCAGCGTCGTCCTCGTTCGTCCAAGTGAGGTGATTTATTAGTTAAAAATAAATACATTTTTCCGGTCGTTATCATTATTATAACCAAGCATAAGACTTTTGTAAGCATTTGTTCTTCTTCTTGCATTTTCTTTCATACTTTACTTTTACTCTGTTACCAAAAGTATGTGCACCCCCGACAGTCACACCCATATATGTGCTTGTTGGACGTCCCAGTCCAGATTTATTCCACTCTTTTTGCTGTTGATAATGCGCTCCACTCTTCTGGGAAGGCTTTCCACTATGTTTCGGAGTGTGGCTGTGGGGATTTGTGTACATTCAGAGAAGGAGTTGAGGGATCGAGGCGTTCTAGTCGAACCTTCCTGGAGCTGGCTTTGTGCACAGGGGCACTGTCGTGCTGGAACAGGTTTTGGGTTTGTTAGTTCCACTACAGGGAAAATGTAACTTTAGAGCATGCAAAGACACATCTGGATGATGCTCCAGAGCAGACCACTGGCGGTAATGCTGAAAGCTGATGATGAAGAAATTTCGTTTCAAAAGCACCTTAAGAGCTGGGGGGTGGGGATTGTGGAAAAAAGACGCGCTGCACGTGCCACACTGAGCCAGCTGTGACACGCGCCGGTGATTCCAGCTGCCAGGAGTCACGCGTGAGGCTCAAGACGCTGTCCAACCTGCCTCCCGTGGCCATCCGGTCTCCTACAAACAAACCGAGTGTAATGGATTGAGAGAGGGAGTGAGGGAGGGTGTGCGAGTGTGTGAGAGAGAGAGGAAGAGAGAGAGAGAACACGAGAACACACTAACCTGCTGGAGTGTAGCGGATAGGAGACGCGCGCGGTCTGACTGCTAGGCACGCGCGGGCTCTTCCACGCTCGTGACGGCACGAGACGGAAACTCAATATATATTACTAATCTGAGGGTTTTTTTTTTCTTCTTCTCCCTCACAGTGAAAAAAAAGAAAGAAAGAAAGAGAAGAATAGAGGAAAAGGCAGCCATGCGTCTGAACCGAGACGCCGAGGACGGCAAAGGTGAGTGAGAAAATACCATCATGGTACTTTCATAGTCTCCCTCTCTCTCTCTCTCTCTCTCTCTCTCTCTCGCCTATCCAGGGATGCTTTGGCATGTAGGATTATTTTGGATAGCTTATATCCCATATGCACAATTTCACGTGCATACAGGTTTCTATAGAAACGTGCACGCGGAGGAAACGTGGTGGTATATCATCAGAGCCGGACACTTGTTGTTGTTGTTGTTGTTATTGTTGTTGATCTTGTGCATTGTTGAGCGTTTGGATTCCAAGGTGCTTCCAAGCCATGCACAAGGTCATCACACCCTCAATCACACGCACAGTCAATAATGTGTGTGTGTGTTGTGTGTGTGTGTGTGTGTGTGCGCGCGCATGTGTGAGAGATGGTAAGGTCTCCATCTCCATGAGGACCCACTGTCCACTCCTCCAGAGAGATCCGTCCATCCGTCCATGCCCTGGTTGCCCTCTCCTCCTCCTGTTGCGCGCGGTGGGAGAAGTGAGGCTAAAATTAGACTCTCCTTCGCTTAGCTTGAGAATTAATACACACACACACACACACACACACACACAGGGAGAGAGCAGAGCCACTGAAATGATCTCAGTGAATCAGATTTAGATGTGATGTTGATAATTCAGTGTTATCACTCTCTCTCTCTCTCTCTCTCTCTCTCTCACACACACACACACACACATCAGACCAATCGCTCATCTGCAGGAGCAGCAGACAGTGTGTGTGTCTGTCTATCTGTTTGCAGTCTATGTGCATGTGAAACATGTATAATATAGTGTGTGTGTGTGTGTGTGTGTGTGTGTATTATGTGTGTGTACTGTGTCTGTGCAGTGTGTGCTTGTATGTGGTGGATATGCCCTGTATTTTGTGTGTGTATTGTGTATGTGAATGTTCCATGTGCCGTATGTGTGTACTCTCTGTGCATTGCGAGTGTCTGCCTTCGAAATCTGTGTGTGAGTGAGTGTGTGTGAGAGAGTGTGTGTGTTGTGCTCTGTTTGTGTATGTTCTGTAGATGTTTGTGATGTGTGCATTGTGAGTGTTTATCTTCGCAATTTTTGTGTGCATTATGTGTGTGTGTTGATATTTATACACGCACAGCCTTGCACATTTTTAAGGAAGTGGTTCTGATTGGCCGAACGTAAGAGCGCTTGCGTTCATCCCTCATTTCTGACCCTTTTTTTCGGGGGCAAATTCCTGACACATCTCAAAGTGGACATATTGACTGTGTTGTGTGTGTGTGTGTGTGTGGGATAGCACGCTGACAATGCTGTCCCTGTAGCCTTCTGTCCTCTGAATCAACATGTGCTTTAGGAAACAAGGACGCTGTTGTAGCGCACTGTATGTCCATGTTGAGGTTCAAGGGCACGCACAGGTTGTCTTCGTATTTCATTCAAGGAAAAACCCGAATACAGCCGTATATATATTTCTCATTAAAACGTGAGGAATCATCGTGCGTCTCTTTTAAAACACACACGCACTCACGTTATGAAAAGTCCGTTTCATCACTACTCTAGACAATCGGAAGGTGCAGTGTAGTAACGTAGTCTCACGTGTTCCCAATCAGAAATAAAAATAAACCCGAGCGTGGTCCTGTGGAAGGAGACAAGCCGGATCGTCGTGCTGCCCTGCCCTGACGTCACAGAGGCTGGTCCATTGGCTGAAATGGCTCACATGGTTAACGACGTTTCTGACATGAAGGTCACACAGTGTCACACATCCCTCATACTCATGTTCCAGGTGGAAATGGAAAGAAAATTGCGTAAAAATCTACTCAACCACCACAACAACTGGCGTCAGTAATCGATCATATTGACCTTTGTTTTTAAACATTTTTTTTTTAACCAGTTCAAATCTTTTCTATTGTGTCTGAGCGAGTTCGGTTTGGGCCAAACCAGGATGCCATCTCGGCTCCTCTGAAACAAGGCATTATGAGAGAAACCTATTATTATTATTATTATTATTATTCTGATTACTATTATCATCATCGCTGAGAGCGAGAGAGACCAAAAGATAGGTCTATCACTGACGTTAATTAGTGTGCCGAGTGTAAATAGCGACAATACAGTCAAGGATAATTGACCGTTCCGTATACAAACAGCTGACTATCGCCTTCGTTCGTAACTTCAGACAGCGACATTTCGCTAGCTAGGACTCTTTTTGTTTTGTAACGTTCGTTAGCTATCAGTAATCTTCTATTATTACGTCCAGTGTACGCAGGTATATTTGGGCAGGAAAGTTTTTTCCGCTAGTCGGAAACTCGGACGGTTTCGCCAACATGGGAACGCAAACAGCATCCGTCTTTTATTAAGAGAGCTTAACTGCGAACATTTCGGAAGCGGTTTTTATTTCATTTTTGGAAGGAGACTACAGTGTCGGCGCTTCGTGATGGTCGTGGTGCTTGTAAAGTCTTCAGGGCGGAGGAGTTTACGGTTTCTCGGTAAACAAGTATACTCAATGAAACGTACAAATGTGATGTGTGGTTTAATTTATTAACAAATTAAAGAATGGACTCGTTGGCAAATGACGGTTGTATAAGCGGAATAAGACGCTCCACTCTCCGGCACGCCGCTTCACGATATGGAACGTTCATGATGATGTCATTTGATATCATTTCCTGTCCTTGGTTTATGACAATTTATGATGGTTTATGTTTTATCATTACGCAGGTGTGTAATATCGTAGTATATTTGGCACCAAACATATTGGTGTATTTTACTTTCCATGCTCGTTTATACCTTTAAATCGGCATTTCACACCCTCTGCTTGTGTAGCCTGTTTTTTTTTATTGTTTATCCTGTCAGTTTATCCGTAGTTCTCCGCTTTATCGTCTCCTGTGCCGAGGCTTTTGGTGCGGTCCTGAACTAAACTCGCTTGCCATCTTTAACAGGAAGCCATTCCGTGGCAATTTTTTGCTCGGTTATAAGGTCCTTCTGATCACCATTGCTACGGTAATGCCCGGGTCTGCTTCCCTTTTGTGCTAGACTGCTAGAGTGTCAGCAAACACTGGGCATATACTTACGTCCGGCATGGTATATACGTTGCATACAACGGATTTGCAATTAAGTAATCGAGATGCGATTGAATCGTATAGACTTTCGGCTTTAATTCGAGGAGGGTTTAAACAAAGCGTTGTGTTAACTGTTTTGGGATTAAGGCCTACCGTTGGGTTGAGGTCTTCGGACATTTAAGAACATTTAATTTTTTTGCCGTAAGAAGTTCTTGGGTTGATTTCGCCATACTTTATCCATCTGTACTGTGAAACGCCGTCCCATTAGTTTTGATTGAATCATTTGGCAGAAATGAAATCTCTATACACTTCAGACTTCATCCTGCTTCTTCTATCAGCAGTCACATCATCCATAAACACCAGTTCCATTAGCAGACATACATGCCCATGCCATAACACTGCCTCCACCATGTCTGATAGAGGACGTGGTATATTTTCGATCATGAGCTCTTCCTTTCCTTCTCCATACTGTTTTTTTTCTTCCTATCATTCTGGTACAAGTTCATCTCGGTTTCATCTGTCCAAAGAATCTTATTCCAGAACCGCGCAGGCTTGTTTAGATGTTTTCCAACAAGTAGTTTTCTAACCTGGCCTTTCTGTATAGAAGGTGTATCTCGATTGTAGACAATGATACTTCTTCCAGAGTGTTCTTGTCTTGGCTAGATGTTGTGAAGGGGGTTTTCTTCAACAAGGAAAGAATTCTGCGATCATGCACTTTAGTTGTCTTCCAGAGCTTTTGGTGTTGCTGAGCCCGCCAATGCAGTCCTTTTTTAAGAACATACCAAATTGTTGATTTGGCCCCTCCTAAAGTTTGTTTGACTTTTTCAGCCTAATGATGGCCCCCTTCACTTGCATCAACACTTCTTTGGACTGCGTACTGAGAGTTCCCTTGAACAGCTTCCGAATGCGAATTCAACTCCAGACCTTTTTATCTCCTTAATTTGTCATGTAATAACGAGGAAACGGGCCACACCCGGCCATGAATTGCCGAGCAGGGAGTTTTCCAGTTACTTTTGAGCCTGTGAAAATGGAGGGGCAAAATTATGAACAATCGCATCGCTGTCCAAATACTTATGGACCTCACATAATGTACACTCGCCAGAACAGACCGCGCATGATTGCATATCTTACAGAGAAGGTGTTCTATATAGACCAGAGTATAGAGAACGCTGGAGAAAGCCGAGCATCTCATCCCAGTATCGTGTTCATTTACATCCTGACATCTATTAGCATCGCGGTCATCACGCCGGCTTCACGAAGACGCCGTAAACGGTAAGTCGATTGATTAGGGAGTTTAAGGCATTAGAGACGCCTCTGAATGTTCGAAAGAAAAAAAATCCCTAATCACATCTTAACACGCTCGCATCATTATTCTGCAACCACGTAACGACCATGCTTTAATGATAGATTAAGCCTGTAGACAACACATGGGATGACCAGTATGCGAAAGCATTGCAGCACACCAAGCAGACTTTACCACGACATTCAAAGACGGGATGATTCCAAAAGAACATAAACCCTGGTTTGAACTGCATTAGTTTCTCATCTGGACGTCTGGAATAAAATATTTATGCGTCTCTTTGATAAAACTTTTGGCTCTGAAATGGATGACGTAACATGGATATGAATTGATGTCTACCAACCTGATCATGATCACTGGATCATAAATTCAATTAGAGATCCACTTATTGTGTGTGTGTGTGATATTGTGTCCTATGTGAATAGAAAATGATATAACTGCTCATTTAATCAGGCTGTTATTTATTTTCATTTTCCTTCTAATAGACTGCCAGTAAGGATAGAACTGAAACAACATGGAAGCAGCCGAACGTCCGAGGTATTGGTCGTGCATGGGTAGACGTAGGTTTTTTTGTCTGTTTGTTTGTTTTGTATTTTCTTGCGCGTGAGTAAAGGATGTATTTTAAAATCCTGCTCCCAGGCCGTTCCCGAAGGAATTCTGCAAACTGCATATTTTATTTTTTTTTTGCTGCATGAGTATATGCAACAAAATAAATGTCAAATGAGATCAACAGGTAACTAAAACAAGTCGAGCCGACGTATTTGTGTTTCACAAATCCACAGTTGGTTTGCAGAAGTCTTCTTCCATGTTTACAGGGCCTTGCTTTGTCCTGCAAGCGTCATATCTGACATCTGCACCATCTGAAACAAAAATTCTCAACATCTGTACCTTGCTCGTGAATCACTGACTCGCTCATTCTGACTCACTCACCGAATCACTGAATGACTCAATCACTGACTGACTGACTCACTCACTCATTGAATCTCACATCAGTAGCGCTATCCTTGTATCCTTGCTGTTGAAGAGTAAGTGCATTGATGCTTCTCATCTGCAGTTTATTTTTTTCCTTTTGTATATATTGTGTGTGTGTTTTTTGTCGTTGAGTTGTGAGGGGGATTTGAGTGATTGAGTTGTCCAATCGCAGTAGAGCTTCAACAGGCCTGATCTAAGCAGCAGATTTCCTGGCTTTGGTCTGATTGTGCCTGGCAGGGATCGAACACAGCGCCGGGATGCTTTTGGCATGTGCTCTCCGCTCTGAGGCGTCAAGGGCTGCGCAGACAAGCAGCAGTGCTAGCAGAGCCCCAAAAGAACGGACGTTGAGAGTGCCTCTTCGCCACCTGTGCTCACTCCGCATGACTTCTTCAGGATTTTCCAGAGCAGCGTTCAGGTTGCTGATGCCCGGTGGCATTGCAGGCATGCAGCATGTGCTGGCAATAACCTTCAGAAGGACCGTGTCAGGCACGAACATGCTGAGCATGGATATAACTGAGTTGTAATTTTGTCCTTTTCTTTGTTTGTCTTGTTTGCTTATTATTATTATTATTATTATTATTATTTTATTATTATTCAGCTCAGCTCAAATAGCAAAAAGGTTGCTATTTCTCTTCGAATGAGTGCTACAATAGATCCTAGTTCATGTCTGGTGTGTGTTCTGCTCTGAAACGTTCCCACGGTGTGCTTTGTGACAGATGTTCATGCAGCACGCCGGGTCTTTCTGAAGTGTGACGTGACCGTGTGTTGTAATGTAGCGATAGCAGGTGCTAAACACCACCACGATACCCATGTGCGAGAAGAAAGCTAATATTAGTATTGTGGTCCTAATTATAAGACTCTACAGTCATTGCTTTCATATTGTGCAAAACTATCTCGGCCCTCACACTGCCTGTGCAATAAGAAAGAAAAAATAATCACCTAATCAGTGCGCAGGTTTGACTAATTGTGTATTCCGCAGTAGACGCACTCCCGATGTCGTGAGTGTCGTTGGCATTTCTACAGCGTTGCGGCGAGGTTAAGAACACATTGAGAAGGTCAAGCAGTAGTGACAGCACTGAAAGTGTGTTTACATGTATTTGATTGTGTACACGAGGGGGTGTTTATCCCTCTTAACGGGGACTTGTTGTAATATACAGTGGTTCTTGAAAGTTTGTGAACCCTACGTTTCTGCCTAAATATGACCTAAAACTTTTGGTCAGTAACTGATGATCAGTCCTGCACATCGGCTTGGAGGAATTTTAGCCCGTTCCTCAGTACAGAACAGCTTCAGGTTCTTCCACAACATCTATATTGGATTAAGGTCAGGACTTGGTAATTCCACAACATTCACTTTATTCTTCTTTAAACATTCTTTAGTAGAACGTCTCATGTGTTTAGGGTCGTTGTCTTGCTGCATGACCCACGTTCTCTTCATGTTCAGTTCATGGACAAATGTCCTGACATTTTCCTTTAGAGCTCTCTGGTATAATTCACAATTCATTGTTCCATCAGTGATGGCGAGTCGTCCTGGTCCAGATGCAGCAAAACAGGTCCAAACCATGACACTACCACCACCATGTTTCACAGATGAGATAAAGTTCTCATGCTGGAATGCAGGGTTTTCTTTTCTCCAAATATAACACTTCTCATTCAAACCAAAAATTCTATTTTGGTCTCATCCATCCACAAAACATTTTTCCATTAGCCTTCTGGCTTGTCCACGTGATCTTTACTACCCTTCTGCAGTTCACTGATGTTATTTATCTAGAGCAGTGGTTTTCTCCTTGCAACCCTGCCATGCACTCCATTGTTGTTCAGTGTTCTCCTGATGGTGGACTCATGAACATTAACATTAGCCAATGTGAGAGAGACCTTTAGTTGCTTAGAACTTACCTCCAGTTCCTCGGAGACCTCGTGGACTATTACAGGCCTTGCCTGAGGAGAGGAACAATGATCGTGAATTTCCTCCATTTGTACACAACCTTGTCTGACTGTGGATTGGTGGAGTCCAAACTCTTTAGAGATGGTTTTGTGACCTTTTCCAGCCTGATGAGCTTCAACAACAACTATGAAGTCCTTAGAAATCTCCTTTGTTCGTGATACACTTCCACAAACACGTGTTGTGAAGATCAGACCCCTGATACATCCCTATTCTTTAAATAAAACCTTAATTTCACTCACTCACACCTGATCATCATCCCACTGACTGAAAAAAAAACACCTGACTCTAATCTCACCTTCAAATTAAACTGCTAATCCTAGACATTCACATATGTTTATGGAATATTGGATCATTTTCCTCAATAGATGGATTTCCGCTAATCCATCGTGCTGAAAAGTTCCGTTTTTTTTTTTTTTTTATTACTCCACAGAACAGAATCTCAAAACTTCTGTGGACTATTTATATGATTTTGAGTGGCTTTTCTTTTGCTTTTGGGTCAGTAGTGGTGAACGTCTTGGAGTTCTGGCATGGGAACCTTCTGCATTTAGTACGCGCCTTACTGTGCTCACTGAATCCTCAGTGCCTGTTGCACCAAGTCTTGTTGCAGATATTTTACAGTCACTTGAGGGATTTTCACAACCTGCCTTCTCAGAAATCTGACTGCAGCCATAGCTTCCTTTTTCTGCCCCATCCAGGTATTTCAATCACTTTACTGCCCCTAGCCGGTTCAGGTATTTTCATTGCAATTGTATTTATATATACTGCTGTGTGTTATGAGTCCAGGTTGTTCCAGAGACAGGGCCAGTTCAGCAGAAGAGGGACACAGAAAGGCTGCGTCATAAACGAGAGAGCGAGTGAGGGATTGAGACGGAGACGAGACGACAGGTGAGACAGAGAAGGTAGTAAAACGTGAGCTGACCTCATTGGCTTTGTTTCCTTTCCTGCTGTTTTATAAAAGCCTGAAGGTAATTGCTTGTTAATGGCAGGGTCCTTCTGGTCAAAGGACTCGTTAATATTACAGATGGAGAGAAGAAGCAAAAAAGCGGGAGATGAGCGAGATACAGTACCTTGCGGAAATATTCGGCCCCCTTGAACTTTTCAACCTTTTGCCACATTTCAGGCTTCAAATATAAAGATATAAAATTTTAATTTTTTGTGAAGAATCACCAACAAGTGGGACACAATTGTGAAGTGGAACGAAATCTATTGGATTTTTGAAACTTTTTTAACTAATAAAAAACTGAAAAGTGGGGCGTGCAAAATTATTCGGCCCCTTTACTTTCAGTGCAGCAAACTCACTCCAGAAGTTCAGCGAGGATCTCTGAATGATCCAATGTTGTCCTAAATGACTGATGGTGATAAATAGAATCCACCTGTGTGTAATCAAGTCTCTGTATAAATGCACCTGCTCTGTGATAGTCTCAGGGTTCTGTTGAAAGAGCAGAGAGCATCATGAAGACCAAGGAACACACCAGGCAGGTCCGTAATACTGTTGTGGAGAAGTTTAAAGCCGGATTTGGATACAAATGATTTCCCAAGCTTTAAACATCCCAAGGAGCACTGTGCAAGCGATCATTTTGAAATGGAAGGAGTATCAGACCACTGCAAATCTACCAAGACCTGGCCGTCCCTCTAAACTTTCAGCTCAGACAAGGAGAAGACTGATCAGAGATGCAGCCAAGAGGCCCATGATCACTCTGGATGAACTGCAGAGAACTACAGCTGAGGTGGGAGAGTCTGTCCATAGGACAACAATCAATTGTACACTGAACAAATCTGGCCTTTATGGAAGAGTGGCAAGAAGAAAGCCATTTCTCAAAGATATCCATAAAAAGTCTCGTCTAAAGTTTGCCACAAACCACCTGGGAGACACACCAAACATGTGGAAGAAGGTGCTCTGGTCAGATGAAACCAAAATCGAACTTTTTGCCCACAATGCAAAACGATATGTTTGGCGTAAAAGCAACACAGCTCATCACCCTCAACACACCATCCCCACTGTCAAACATGGTGGTGGCAGCATCATGGTTTGGGACTGCTTTTCTTCAGCAGGGACAGGGAAGGTGGTTAAAATTGAGGGGAAGATGGATGCAGCCAAATACAGGACCATTCTGGATGAAAACCTGTTGGAGTCTGCAAAAGACCTGAAACTGGGACGGAGATTTATCTTCCAACAAGACAACGATCCCAAACATACAGAAAAATCTACAAAGGAATGGTTCACAAATAAACGTATCCAGGTTTTAGAATGGCCAAGTCAAAGTCCAGACCTGAATCCAATTGAGAATCTGTAGAAAGAGCTGAAAACTGCTGTTCACAAACGCTCTCCATCCAACCTCACTGAGCTCGAGCTGTTTTGCAAGGAAGAATGGGCAAGAATTTCAGTCTCTCGATGTGCAAAACTGATAGAGACATACCCCAAGCGACTTGCAGCTGTAATCGCAGCAAAAGGTGGCTCTACAAAGTATTAACGCATGGGGGCCGAATAATTTTGCACGCCCCACTTTTCATTTTTTTATTAGTTAAAAAAGTTTAAAATATCCAATAGATTTCGTTCCACTTCACAATTGTGTCCCACTTGTTGGTGATTCTTCACAAAAAATAAAAACTTTATATCTTTATGTTTGAAGCCTGAAATGTGGCAAAAGGTTGAAAAGTTCAAGGGGGCCGAATACTTTCGCAAGGCACTGTATCAAAGGTTGGCGGAGGATAAGCACGAGTTAGAGAGAGAGAGAGAGTGAGAGAAGCTATTAGTGAGGTATGTAATTGCTGACTGTAACACCGAGGAAAAAAATGAGTGTGGCTGATCAACATTGTGAGACAGAGAGTCTCATTGCGGTTGATCTCACACACACACACACACACACACACACACACACACACACACACACACACACACACACGCACACGCACTATTATTATTCATATGAGTTTACATTTAGTTCCACAACTCACAGCAAAACAAATAGTGCATCTCCCGCAAGCATCGGCATAGAGACCTGACCTCTGACCCTTGACGCCAAACAGAATTAGTGATGGATTTCAGGATGTCAAAACAGAGGAGCTGGATTTCTATTAGCCGTGACACAGGCAGGACCGCAGGCTTTTTCTGGCTTTTTTTTTTTTTTCCTGAGTCAGAGAAATGCGTTTGGCTTTCTGTGTATCAGTGTGTGTTTCTTTAGTCATTAAACTACCACTTACATTTGTACACAGAGGAGCAGTCTGGCTTCCTGGTGCATTCCTCGCTCTGTACTCGTAGATTCTATCCACTGTCTAAACACGTGACTGAAAGAACGATGATCTGGGAGTGTTCCTGAAATCACTGATCGGCTCACTGCGAGTCACATGACTTCTGACCTCTAACATACCAGCTCATGCAACTTACACAGACGTTACAAGACAGCATCGTCCAACGTAGTCTAAATGGATTACATCTGTATGCACGAACCCTACAATCAATCTTAACAAACCTACTGGCATGCAGAATGAATGGTTATGAATTTGCAATTGTGAGAAAGTATTCGCCCTCAATTTCACATTTTCCACTTCAAGGCTCCCATGAAGAGAGGTGTTTTTTTCTTCGTTCTCTTGCCTTGCACGGACTCGTGTTGCGCATTTACAATCCTGAGCCGTGTTATTTCGTTTGTTTTCCCAGTTAATGCTTATGGATTTTCTGTCTTTGACTTCGTCTCTCTATAGTGACCCGTAATTTCAGCCTCAGACTTTGAGAATGCTGAAGGATGCAGTTTGACTGGAGGTCTGCACGTCTGGCTTCCAGTGGGGAAATAGTTTTGAACACGGTGAGACATTGAACGAATCTTTCCGAGTGCGATGTATTCACCAGACCGAAAAATCCTTTCTTTTAGAAAAGTTCTTTTAGAAAAGCAGGATGTTGGTGTTTGGTCAGTCATTGGTCATCATGCGTGTCCATCAAATCATCTTCCTGTCTTGGCCACGTTTATTGACGAGACGTAGCGGACTCTCGAGGGAAGCTAAAACACTGGCGTGATAGACCGTGTACGTATCGCTATGACGCCTGATGATGATTTCCAGATCGCCCTTAATGAACACACACTTGTGAGTCAAGACACGTCTGTTATTTTCGTGTGTGTGTGAAAGGAATGTGCTGCTGAGGCTCTAGGAATTTACACCATGAGATATGCTAATGAACCATTATTTTGACAAAATTTGAACTCTTGCAGGTTCTCGAACACATAGGATTTCCTTAAAGATAAAAAGAACTTTGCACTAACAAAGTTGTGATCACTGTACAGGTTTATTTTATGAACATATTTTATGAACATGATCTAAATGAACTACGAAATATGAGGTACATTAGGCAATGCAGCATCATTATTCTTTATTGGTGCTAATCGAGTGTTTTATTGCTGAACTTTACACCCACCAAACCCAAACCGGTTACTGGTGTAGAGCTGAAGATGGATTGTGTTAAGGAGGTGAAATGCTGATCAGTTGGGTGAAGGTCTGGTGATTGACCTGTCCAATCTGAAACCTTCCATTTTTCCCCCTGATGAAGTCCTGTGTTGAGGTGGAATTGTGTTTTGGATCGTTTTCTTGATGCGTGATGAAATTCTTCCTGATTAATTTGGATGTACAGTGAGGGAAAGAAGTATTTGATCCCCTGCTGATTTTGTACGTTTGCCCACTGATAAAGAAATGATCCGTCTATAATTTTAATGGTAGATTTATTTGAACAGTGAGAGACAGAATAACAACAAAAAAATCCAGAAAAACGCATGTCAAAAATGTTAGGAATTGATTTGAATTTTAATGAGGGAAATAAGTATTTGACCCCTCTGCAAAACATGACTTAGTACTTGGTGGCAAAACCCTTGTTGGCAATCACAGAGGTCAGACGTTTCGTTTAGTTGGCCACCAGGTTTGCACACATCTCAGGAGGGATTTTGTCCTACTCCTCTTTGCAGATCCTCTGCAAGCCATTAAGGTTTCGAGGCTGACGTTTGGCAACTCGAACCTTCAGTTTTTTGTCATTGTCATGCTGGAATACCCATCCACGACCCATTTTCAATGCCCTGGCTGAGGGAAGGAGGTTCTCACCCAAGATTTGACGGTACATGGCCCCGTCCATCGTCCCTTTGATGCAGTGAAGTTGTCCTGTCCCCTTAGCAGAAAAACACCCCCAAACCATAATGTTTCCACCTCCATGTTTGACGGTGTGGATGGTGTTCTTGGGGTCATAGGCAGCATTCCTCCTCCTCCAAACACGGCGAGTTGTGTTGATGCCAAAGAGCTCCATTTTGGTCTCATCTGACCACAACACTTTCACCCAGCTGTCCTCTGAATCATTCAGATGTTCATTGGCAAACTTCAGACGGGCATGTATATGTGCTTTCTTGAGCAGGGGGACCTTGCGGGCGCTGCAGGATTTCAGTCCTTCACGCCGTAGTGTGTTACCAATTGTTTTCTTGGTGTCTATGGTCCCAGCTACCTTGAGATCATTGACAAGATCCTCCCGTGTAGTTCTGGGCTGATTCCTCACTGTTCTCATGATCATTGCAGCTCCACGAGGTGAGATCTTGCATGGAGCCCCAGGCCGAGGGAGATTGACAGTTCTTTTGTGTTTCTTCCATTTTTGTGAATAATCGCACCAACTGTTGTCACCTTCTCACCAAGCTGCTTGGCGATGTTCCTGTAGCCCATTTCAGACTTGTGTAGGTCTACAATCTTGTCCCTGACATCCTTGGAGAGCTCTTTGGTCTTGGCCATGGTGGAGAGTTTGGAATCTGATTGATTGATTGCTTCTGTGGACAGGTGTCTTTTATACAGGTAACAAACTGAGATTAGGAGAACTCCCTTTAAGAGTGTGTGTGCTCCTAATCTCAGCTCGTTACCTGTATAAAAGACACCCGGGAGCCAGAAATCTTTCTGATTGAGAGGGGGTCAAATACTTATTTCCCTCATTAAAATGCAAATCAATTTATAACATTTTTGACATGCGTTTTTCTGGATTTTTTTGTTGTTATTCTGTCTCTCACTGTTCAAATAAATCTACCATTAAAATTATAGACTGATCATTTCTTTATCAGTGGGCAAATGTACAAAATCAGAAGGGGATCAAATACTTCTTTCCCTCACTGTACATCTCTGTATTTCTGAAAACTTCTGAATACATTCTGCTGCTACCATCACATGTTCCATTATCACAAAGATTAGTGAGAATGTTCCAGAAGCAGTCATGCAAGCCCGAGTCATGACACCACCATGTTTCACAGATGAGTTTGTATGTTCTGGATCATGAGCAGATCCTTAACTTTGGTCTTTCCATCACTTTATTAGAGGTTCATCTCGGTTACAAAACCTTTGTGGATCATATCTGTATATCTCTTTATGGATTCCAATCTGATCTTTCTGATTCTTACTGTTGATGAGAGGTTTACATCTTGTGGTACGGCCTCTATATTTCTGCTCTCGAAGTCTTCTACTGAGACATTCACCCCTGCCCTGTGAAGAATGTTGGTGATGTCACTGACTGTTGTTTTTGGGTTTTTCTTCACAGCTCTCACAATGTTTGTCACCAACTGCTGTTGTTTTCCTTGGCTGACCTAGTCTGTGCTTGTCGCCCAGTACACCAGCGAATGTCTTTCTTTTTCAGAACATTCCAGATTTTTGTATTAGCATTGCGCAATGCTTGTGCAATGCCTCTGGTTGATTTTCCCTCGTTTCTAAACCTCCAAATTGCTTAGTGTTCTCCCATAGACCGCTCTCTGGTCTACATGTTGGTTTATCCTTTTGAAGAACAAATGCAGTCTTCACAGAAGAAACCCAGAGCCCAAACTTTAGAGTAGATACAGTAGTTCAGTGCTATTAATTGTTTAAACAATCAATCTAACAGTACACTGGGTAAAACACCCGTCGTGTGGCACCGTGTACACACACATTCACACACACTCATTCACACCTACAGGAAATTTAGAGTCGTCAGAATACTTTTTTGGCATGTTTTTGTTTTTGGGTGGTAGAAGGAGCAAGAAAGAGGGCACATAGAGGCATTCATAGATAATTCCACAGGCTTGGTGGGTGGGGGTGGGGGGAGGGTGTAGTATTTGAAGAAGACCGATACAGCTGGAGACAGAGAGAGAGCGAGACACAAACAGAGGAAAGAGATATGGAGCTCATTTTATGGTCCATTCATAAAGGACATACCCATGTGTGTGTGTGTTGCATAACCATCTCTGGTTTTCTTCAGTCCTCCTGACTCACTCATTTGTGTTCGCACACAGACACACTGCTATCTTGTCGCCATCCTTCCTCCATCCCCTCGTTCTCTCCGTCTTTCCTCCCACCGTCTCGTGTGTCTCTCAGAGCGTCTCATCCACCGTCTGAACAACATTTTTACCCACCATCTGCATGTCATCCGGACTCTCCCCGGTGCTTTCCATAGGCTTAGGGATCTGCCTTTCTAGCTACGCAGTAAACCTGCTTGAACTGACAGTAACCCAGGTGTTCAGTAAACAAGTAACGAGTTAATAATCTGGAACAAATGAAGTCATCATACATTAAAAACTAGAAGAGCAATTTACTGGTCATTATCTGATACATGTACCAACATTTGAAATGAAGGTAATTAAAGCATCGCCCAGTGTGTGAGTGATCGGGGATTAATATGTTAATAAGCATGTGGCCGTTGTTTTCGTTCATCCTACACTCTTTAATAATAATAGTAATAATAATAATAATAGTAATAATAATAATAATAGTAATAAAAAGATTTAGTGGTGGAGGAGGAGGCGTCCTAGTCGAAGCTGCTGACGTCGTGCACTACTTGTTCTTTCTGTTTACACCATGGTAATATGTAGTCACAATACAGTTAACAGAATAGCTTTAGGACACAATAAGAATAGACGATTTTGTCCCTGGCAGACTGAAGGAAACTCGCCAGCCTAAAACAGTATATTTACATTTTTTAAATAACTGGGTGTAATATAATAATAATAATAATAATAATAATAATAATAATAATAATAATAATAATAATAATAAACAACTTTATTTTATAAAGCGCCTTTAAAGCAGCTTCTCAATGCGCTGTACATAAAATCACAAACAAATACAACAACATTAATAATAATAAAAATAAATATAAAACAAAAAAAAAAAAAAAAAAAAAAAAAAAAAGAAATATAAATTTTTTATTTTTTAAAAAAATTTAAAAAAAAAAAAAAAAGGGGGTGGGGGGGGTGGAAAGGAAAAAAAGAGGAGAATAAAAGGCAAAACCAAAAAACCCCCCGCCACCCATAGATTTAAGGTGGGTTAATGGAACCGTTAGTAGATGACCCTGTGAGGGCGCAGTCTGAGATGTGGGGTGTATGGGAGTAATAAGTCAGTTAAGTAGTGTGGAGCCAATCCATGTAATGCCTTGTATGTCAACATCATGATCTTAAAATCGACCCGGAACCTGACCGGGAGCCGGTGTAAGGACTTCAGAACGGTTTAATATGGTCATATTTCCTGGTTCCCGTCAGGATCCGGGCGGCAGAGTTCTGAACATACTGCAACTTGTTTATTGCAGTTTTAGAAACTCCGGCTAAAACGGCGTTACAGTAATCCAGACAACGAATGAATCGATCAGTTTTTCAGCGACAGATAAGTTTAGCATTTTTTTTTAGCATTTTTTAAATTTTATATATATTTAAACCATTTATATATAATAGATATAATTAAAGCATTTGGCCTGGAAACATCTGCTTCCTTAAAGGCAGCATTCATTTAGCAAACATGGATTACTGAGGTTTGAAGAGGAACAATGCTAGGGTTAGGGATAAATTTGGCAAACAAATGAAGAATTTCAAAGAACATTAAAAAAAACAAAACAAAAGCTGACAATCGATAAGACCCGCTTTTTTTTTTTTTCCATTTAGCCTTCCAATGACATGATTAAAAATAAGCACAGGGTATAAATAGCGACTTCCTCTTAGAGTGTCATTGCCAAGTCCTGGGTGTTGCTGCTCCGATGGTGAGAACATAATGAGAAGGTCAAGCACTATGTGTGTGTGTGTGTGTGTGTGTGTGTGTGTGTGTGTGTGTGTGTGGTGATTGCGTGGTATTAGCAAATAAGAAATGATCTATTATACATACACACGTGTACAGTATGGCCTGTCCTTGGGAGGAAAAGGATGGGAGGAAACTGGGGTCAAAGTTCAAGGATTAGTTCCTGGAAATGGCAGGGTTAATGGCCTAATGGTGGCAGCTTTGCATTGCTGAGATTTGAAATCGTAACTTTCTAATTAGTAGCCCAGGGGGTGTGGTGGTGGTGGTGGTGGGGGGTGGGTGGGTGGGTGATGTTCACGTCTCACAGCATGAGCTTCATTAATCCTTTATTAGCTCTTGTGGGTGGTGACTGGGAGTGGACGGACACGTTATGTTCAGAACCTCGACATTCGCTTGTGTCTTGTTTGGATGAGCAAATGAGGCAGTAGCTACCAAGCAATATAATTCATTAACGCTGCCTACGAATCTTGTTTAATCGGTTTGTTCCCCCGTGTTGTACCCCTGCCTGAAAGACGTCCTAAATCGTTACGGCATGATTCCGATATGCAACAGGAAACAGTAGGAAGATAAACCTTCAGATTTTTATTCATGCATTGCACGCTGTGTGTCAGTCTCCCCCACCACTGAAATCCTCCAGATGAAGTTCCCAGCCGGACCTGTGAGAGTTGTGCCACTCAGGAACAAATGTCAGTTCATTTGAATTCAGAAACTTCACGTTCTGAATCTTAGTAGTATCAGCATACAATCATTATGGCTGGGATAAATCCTGCCAAAGCTAGCCCACACTCAGGTTTACGTCTGATGTTGGGACAGACTTGTCTCTGGTGGTTGTTCCTACCACTATCTAAGATTTTAATTAGTTGAATTAAACAAGTCCGGTGAAAGGACATCTTCTATATAGTCTATATTTTTGTCTGGAGCTTGGCCTCTATGTTGTTTTAGGTTGAAATATAGAAAACGGACTGGTATGTTGTTTCTCTCTGAGCTAAGTCAAGGAGCCATCGGTGCTTAGATGGATGAAAACGAAAAGACGGACAAGAGACACGAGGAAGCCAAATTTATAAGCTGTGCTTTTATTTATTTACGAGAGAAACGGAGAGACATTTTTATGCCTTTTTTTGCACTGAGTGTTACCGCTTGATGCACTGCAGAGTACATAATGCAATTTCTTGGATATTTAGATGGTGGAAAAGTGTTCATCATAAACTGAACGTCATTTTAATAATGAATTAGTTTGCAGGCCAGGGAAGGGTCTTCACAAGGCAAAGACCTTGCAGAGTTGCAAACTGAAAAGCCTTGCCTTGCTACACGTTGATCATATGATCAGATACTCATGGCCAGTTCTTGGTCTCCAAGCCATGCATGGCTCTGACATTGGCGGGCTTTGAACTTGATCTCCTGGCGAAAGAGGTCACAGTCTGTTACATTTCTACCCTGGTTGGAGTGGTCTCTTCAAGAATGTCCCCACCCCCATCCACAAAGACATACAAGTTTTTTTTTTTATTAAAAAAAAAAAAAAAAAAATATTTAAAAAATTTATTATAAAAAAAAAAATGTTTAAAAAATTTTAAAATTATAATTTAATTTTATTTTTTCTCTTTTTAAATAAAAAAAATTAAAAAAATAAAAAAAAAAAAAAAAAAAAAAAAAAAAAAAAAAAAAAAAAAATAATAAAAAATAAATTAAATATAAAAAAAAATAAAAAAAAGAATGTTGGTACGAAATAAACCTAACGCTAAAAAAAAACACACACCACAAAACAACTCCCCCTCCCTAACAGTCTCCCCAAAAAAGAAAAAAACAGAAGAGAAAAAAAAAAAAAAAAAAAATACAAAAAAAAAAAAATTAAGTTTTATAAAACTAAAAAAAAAAAAAAAAAAAAAAAAATGTAAAATTGTTTTTTGGTTTGTTTTTTTTTTTTTTGTTTTAAAAAATAAAAGAAAATAAAAAGACAAAAACACAAAAAAAAAAAAAAAAAAAAATTGTTATTTTTGTATTTAAAAGGCTTAAAAAAAAAATAAAAAAGATCACTTTATTTTTTTTTTTTGGATTTAGGGGGATTTTCTTTTTTTTTTTTTTTTAATTATTTTTTTTTTTTTTTTTTTTTTTTTTTTTAAATTTTTTTTTTTTAAAAAAAAAAAAAAAAAAAAAAAAAGAAGAAGGGGGAAATTTTTACACCACTTTTTAAGTGTTCTCATGTTTGATGAGGATGGAAAAACGTGTGCCTTTGCAATCCAGACTTGAACACAAATAGGAAATTATCAGCATGCTCTCCAGCACCACCACCATCATCAAAACAGCGTTGAGGGAATATCTTTTGGAAGAATGGTGTTCATTGCTCCAGAGAAGTCGCCATGGTGCATTGAAGCTGTTCTGGCAGCGCCTTTTGGCACAACACTTTACAAAAACTCGTTGATTTGTCACCCAAATCAACTCATCCGTTGCTATCAGGGTCTGACACATATAATAACTCAAATACCATAATGTTAGGTGCTGATAGCTGGCTGCTATTATTTTGCAATTATTCCATATTATGTAGCATAATATCCAAAAACAAACATGGATAATCAATGATTATATAGGAGAAGACCAGAAAGTGTAACTAGGAAAAAAAAACTGAAGTGGTAAACCAAGGCTGAGCAATGCACATATACTGTGAGCAATACTTCGCAATCGAATAAGTGACGTAACAGTGAACACCCGGACACAATCAGAAAACAAGGGTGGAAATTGTGGAAATGAGAAATGAGTATTAGCTAAAATACAACACCCAATATGGTAACACCAAGACTCTCTCGTTAATTAAACATAAAACATGAATAAAGTCCCACAACTTTCAGCACACACGCCTCACAAGATCTCTCTGTCCTCCGTCTGCCACTGCTGCAGGTTCGATGGCTGTAATTTGTGTTTTAATGGACAAACACTGATGTGGACAACTGAGTTAGTTGCCCTATTTTCTTTTTCATTTCACACTGTCAATCAGAGCCAGATCGAAGATCCTTGTGTGATGGCACACATCTGAACTCCCAAATGTTAATTGGTAGAGATTTAGTTTTTCACTCACGAGAGCTCATCAATAGGCAAGGAACTGATATCTTATCATTTTTTTCCCCCAAGTGCTCCAACGTATTAGATGCACGCTAGCAGCTAAGCACCTGTAAAATGTTTTTGTGCGTGTCATAAATCACAAATGGATGTGGAACTGAGCGTGTTGTTTTCACATTAGATCAGTAGATTCCTCTGAGTGTTGGAGTCTGAGAATGAGACGAAGAGATTGAGGATGTGTGTGTGTGTGTGTGTGTGTGTGTGTGTGTGTAGGTGGGTCTAAATGGAGGTCGCGATGCTGAAGTTGCCCCTGGATGTGCGATGATTCATAACGCCTCCTGAATCTTGACTAAAATACAGACATTTCCATACAAGGCAATGGAAACCGATGCTGTAATAAGCACGTCTATATCATGACATGATCGAGTGATATCGAAGCTATCTTCTTCCTCAGGTCTTAAGAGCATTAAGAGCAAAGAGTGCCATTACAGGAAGAGACAGCGGGCTTTGTTGTTGTGCTTGGTAATCCTAGGCGGGATGAAGAGGCATTCTTCCTTTGTGTTTCATTATGCCAGGATGTTGACTACTTGAATCCCTGCTGTCATCTGAGGTTTTGTTACATGGCTTTTATAAAGGGACCTTAAAGGCAATGAGAAAAACTGATAGCAGCTTTGGGAAATTCAATCCCGGTCACTAATCTAAAGACTAAGTACATTTGTGTTCCAAGTTCCAGGAGCAACAAACAGTCTGTGTCCAGGGGAAGAATACCAGTGTTACTGTCTCACAGCTCTAGGGTTTAATCCTAAGATTTGGCCTACCGTGAAGCTGCGAAAGGAGTCAAGATGCTTGAGGATTTAATCCTAAGATTGGACATACTGTGAAGCTGCGACAGGAATTGGATTGCTTGAGGGTTTAATCCTAATATCAGACCTACTGTGAAGCTGCGACAGGAATCGGACTGGTTGAGGGTTTAATCCTAATATCAGACCTACTGTGAAGCTGCGACAGGAATCAGACTGCTTGAGGGTTTAATCCTAATATCAGACCTACTGTGAAGCTGCAACAGGAATTGGATTGCTTGAGGGTTTAATCCTAATATCAGACCTACTGTGAAGCTGCGACAGGAATCGGACTGGTTGAGGGTTTAATCCTAATATCAGACCTACTGTGAAGCTGCGACAGGAATCGGACTGGTTGAGGGTTTAATCCTAATATCAGACCTACTGTGAAGCTGCGACAGGAATCGGACTGGTTGAGGGTTGAGGGAAGCAGAGTACTGCTGTCCTCGTCAGAGTGGTCAGGCCTCTGGACAGCTTTTGTTCTGCCACTGTCTCCAGTTGCCTTGTCACTGGGGTAAACTGGACTTGTATAGGCTGTAGACCCCTGCCCCTCAAAAGATTTCCAGGGGAGATTCGTCTCTGGTCACTAGAAAAACCTTTCTCGTGAAGCTAGAGAACTCGGTGGTGTTCTCCAGGTCCAAGTGTCCTTGGGAGATCAGGTTTTCAGCCCGGCTTTACGCGGTATTCTGTGAAAGCATGAATCTCATCCTCTTGCTCTCATCAGGCTTGGAGTCTGCCAATCCGTCACACTTAATCTGTCTGGGGGAAACCGTATGTCATCATATTCACTTGGTGCAACCCAGGGAATCGAGGGCAGGAAAAGCGCCAAGTTCTACAAAAATGATAATCCATCGCCTTCCTGCATCATTTCGCGCTTAACTGACCGAGTCACGTGATGCGAGTGCGTAGTGCTCAGTGTTGTGTTCATTAAGAGCAGTCGAGTAATCAAAGCCGGCAGAACCAACTGGTAATTATCCGTCCTCAGAAAACCAAGGAAACGATCGAGCTTCAGCCTAAGAAAGCACGGAACACCAGGCTTCTCGAAGGATATCAGTAAATCCACAAACTAATCAAGAACCAAGAACAGGTCAGTTTAATCTGGAAGTGCAAGAATCACAATACAGGGGCGGAGACTAGACTCAAAGCTGTGGATCCTATGCAACCCTTATCAGGATGAAGTGATCACTGAAAATTTACGGACGAATGAATGAAGGAAAACAAGAATAATAATGTGTGGCCGGCTTCCGTAAATAATAATAATAATTATTATTTATATAGCTAAAGGTGGCTTAGCACGATCGCCTCTCACCTCCAGGGTCCGGGGTTTGATTCCCGCCGGGGCCGTGTGTGTGCGGAGTTTTCATGTTCTCCCCGTGCTGCGGGGGTTTCCTCTGGGTACTCCGGTTTCCTCCCCCAGTCCAAAGACATAGGTAGGTTGATTGGTGTGTCTAAAGTGTCCGTAGTGTATGAATGGGTGTGTGAGTGTGTATGTGATTATGCCCTGTGATAGACTGGCACCCTGTCCAGGGTGTACCCCGCCTTGTGCCCGATGCCTCCTGGGATAGGCTCCAGGTTCCCCGAGACCCTGAAGAAGGAATAAGCGTTTGAAGATGGATGGATGGTAAATGTGCACTTATATAGCGCTTTTATCCAAAGCACTTTACACTGTGTCTCATTCACCCTTCCACACACACTCACACACCAGTGGTAGCAGAGCTGACATGCAAGGCGCTAACTTGCCATCGGGAGCAACTTGGGGTTCAGTGTCTTGTCCAAGGACACTTCGGCATGTGGAGTCACCCGGGTCGGGAATCGAATCGTAACCCTACGATTGGTGGACAACCCGCTCTACCACCTGCACCACAGCCGCCCACATAATAATAATAATAATAATAATAACAACAACAACAACAACAACAACAACAACAACAATAATAACAACAACAACAACAACAACAATAATATAATAATAATAATAATAATAATAGACCGACCTGATGAACAATGTTGGTTGGCAGTCAGTTTACTTTTATTATTATTATCATTATTGACATCACATCTATTTTTCTTGGCACCTTAAAGGCACAGACTTTGTGCATAGTCTGAGATTTGTATTACTGAAATGAAATTAGGTGTACCACAGTTGTATAAGCAAATTAAGGTTTGATAGGCACAATGACAGCACCTGATTGAAGGCTGGTACACTCTCTCTCTCTCTCACACACACACACAGAGAAAGAGAATGAAAAAAAAAAATCCACACTGCCAAGAACAGATGGCGAGACATCTAATTTCAGACTGACTGACAAGGCATGCCAAGACATATCAGTCAGGGGAAGAGCAGAACACACACACAAACACACACACACAGGTAACAATGCAGGCCTATATGTTTAGATAAGTTCATGGTTTATTTGAATGTCCCTTTTTTCCTCCAATGTAATTTTGAAAAAGTCCAAATTTGTAACACACACACACACGATCTAGCAGGACTTCAGATCAGGAACCATCAAATCTTCAAATGCTTAGAGATGAAAGTGAATAGACGATGGAGATACTGATAGAAACTCCAACCTTCTCACACTTGCTTTTTCTCTCTTTCACCCGATTTCATTCCCCATCCTTCTGTCCTTACGTCTTTATGTTATTCCTCTTCTTTCATATCTCCTTTTCTCGTCTTTTGTCCTTGTACAACCAAAGTTCCAAAAAAAGTGTGTGTGTGTGTGTGTGTGTGGGGGGGCATTTAGAACTACTAAGGCTCGCCAATCTGCCAACAGATGCGTCAGAGAATAATCCAACGCTTTGAGAACAATATTCATTCCTCAAAGACAAATTCATGGGATTTTGGGCATTTCACCTTCTACAGTCCACAATATAATGAAAAGACTCAAGGAATCCAGTCAAATCTCGGTGCATAAAGGGCGAGGCAGAAAACCACTTCTGACTGCACACGTGATCTTCGACCTCTCAGATGGCACAGTCTTAAAAACTGTCATGAGTCTGTAAGGGACATCCCGACATGGGCTCTGGAATACTTTGGTAACTTTCGACACCATTCGCCGCTGCATCCACAGTTTAGGCTTTACTATGCAAAGCAGAAGTCATACATCAACACTGTCCAGAAGCTCTGCACACTTCTCTGGACTCGGTCTCATCTGAGATGGACAGTAGCACGGTGGAATCGTGTTTTGTGGTCCGACGACTCGACATTTCAATAGTTTTTGGACAAAACATCCGTCGTGTTCTCCGGGCCAAAGAGGAAAAGGACCATCCAAGATGTTATCAGCTTCAGGTCCGAAAGCCAGCGTCTGTCATGGTATGGAAGCATGTCAGTGCTCATAGTACGAGTAATTGCACATCTGTGAGAGCAGCATTAATGCAGAAAGATACGTACACATTTTGGAGCAACATGCACTGCTATCCAGAGCAGGACAACACCACACCACATTCTGCCCGGATTACAAGCGCACGGTTGCGTAAGCAGAGAGTGCGGGTGCTAGCATGGCCTGACCTGTCTCCAATTGAGAACGTGTGGCGCATTATGAAGTGTAGAATGAAGCGCCGAGTAAGGAAACTAAGTCCCCGGGGAAAATTCGGTTTACTAATCTTAACCAACCGGTGTCTTCACTCGGCGTCCAAACACTTAAGAAGTTGTTATTAAAAGAACAGGTGATGTTACACAACGCTAAACAGTCAACTGTCCCACTTTTTTTCGGAGTGTGTTGCAGTCAAAAGAGTGTATATTTTCCAAACGTATAAGTAACACATCAAATCATGTGTTAATAATGTGTTTTCAGTATAGTACAGGATGACCTGAATTTTCCAATGACTCGTTTTGTTAAGTTTTTTTTTTTTTTTTCACATTTTCCATACTGTCCCAACATTTTCGGAATTGGGGCTGTCTCCACTCCTCTCTCCTCTCATTTCCTCTCTACTCCTCTCTTCTTTTCTCTCCTCCTCTCCTCTGTGTATTTATTTATGAATGGTAGATGTTGAATTATTTGGATCCACTCCCAAACACACATACTCACTTACCCTTGACCGAATAAATGTTTAAAACACAGTTCTTCTACTTCTTTTTTTCTTTCTTTCTTTCTTTCTTTCTTTCTTTCTTTCTTTCTTTCTTCCTTTCTTTCTTTCTTTCTCTTTCTTTCTTTCTTTCTTTCTTTCTTTCTTTCTTTCTTTCTTCCTTTCTTTCTTTCTTTCTTTCTCTTTCTTTCTTTCTTTCTTTCTTTCTTTCTTTCTTTCTTTCTTTCCTGACCTGATTATACCATATAAATCGATGAATTAGTGGCATTTTCAGTTCCGTGTTATTTGTGTAGCGTGTTTAACAGTGGACATTGTCCCACATCAGCGTTACAGAAATATATACACACAGGATATAGATGTTAAATGTATGAATTTATCACCAATGAGCAACCAGAGGTGACGGTGGTGAGGAAAACCCCCGCTAGACGATATGAGGAAGATAGTGTCAGATAATCTGCATCCTGTGTAACACCGTGAAGGAATCTGTTACATTCCCTCATTCCACTCTGGACTATAAGCAAGTAGTTTGTGACGTCTACGTCTCATGATACACGTCTCCAGCATTTCTTTAACTGTCTGATTTTGTCCCTTTCTCTCTTTCGCTCTCCGGCTCTCTCTCTCTCTCTTAAAATAAATTTTTTTAAAATTCAAAACATTTCTATAAGAACTCTCAGCAGACGCTGATCCAGACGTTAGCCGTATTCGCGGCGTTGTGCTCCTCAGGCTGTAATAAACCGCTCATACAGACGGCCGTAAACGAGCACGGTATGTGTGAGAAAATGTATTTATTTAGTTATTTATTTATTTTTGTCCCCCGTGAACCCAGATTTGATGTAGTGCTAGCTTGGTGGGAACACAACACGGTAAAATTACTATCCGCTTACAGGGATTAGCATCGTCGTACCTGGAGTCAAGAGACGAGCATACAAAAACTTAACTGCACGATGCTAGTCACCAGTAGGGGGTGCTGATGGGAGATTTTAGGGGCAATGTGTACGTTATGGGAAAAAAAAAAAACAACAACGGTGAGGTCATGCCTATTCTTTAATAGTGATGTTGAAGCACTCCTCCAGTCTGACTTTTATGACGCGCGTTTGTGCGCTTCTGATGGCTCATTGGCTGTCAGGTCAGACGAGAGTCAACGTGCAGACGTTTTTATACTAATGGAGACGCGTCTAGTTCATCACCGTATGCCATATCCGTTGCATGCCTGAACAGCGACGCTTTTACATTTTCACTCGTTCTTTTTTTCAGACACTTTTATCCCAGCAGGGTTAAAGGAAGTGCTCATGAGCGAAGCAGTGACATCCACGTGACCGTTTATAAAGTTCTCCCACCTTGCCGCAGTCCTCACTGGTCCGTTTTTATCGAGCACACCAAACGGATTTCACAGTATGCAGTTAGTGGCCGCTAATTAGTCGATTCTGTCCAATCAATAGAGGTGAGTAATCCTTTAAACAATCCATTAAATAGAAGAAAACCTAGACTTTAAAGCAGACCCAGGATGTGAATTGATGCAAAACGGACACATCTCTAGATTTATTAAAAACCTATATGCAAATTGCCTCAGAACCATTTAGTGCAATGCTAGCGTCGTAAGCATCTTAAGCCGATTGCATGGGTGTGATGGTTGAGGAGAGGCAGACAGACGAGGCAGGCAAGGAAGAATAAAGATGAATGGATGAGCTGACCTTCTCTGCACTGTGAGCAGCCGAAATTGCACATTTTAATTTTGTTGTTGTTTAAATGTGCCTCGGGCCAGAGCGAGGCAGCCTCAAGCCCTCAACATAGCCGCACGAGGTGTCTCTTTTTTGAATGGATTTTATCCCAGCAGATTATCTGGGTGCTTAATTGACCCCCGAGTCAAGTAGACAGGACGCACTAGAAGGAAAAAAAAAAATGCACAATGATATATTGGAAAAGTTTCCTGCTCATGCATGATGTAGAGTTTTTTTCCACGGAGAAGGAAAAAAAAAACCCTTAGCATTAACGAGAATGACTTAATCAAAGCGGTGAAATATTGTATTGTCCCAGCTCCAATGTTTGAACTAATGCACATCTCAACTACTGTATGAGCTTTTGCCAACTTTTCTTTTTGCTGGATTGAAGAAAAGAAAAAGACCTGTAGCAATCAAACTTCACAATAGGCCACTTTTTCAGCGTTTTAACTCCAGAACGATTCCATCCAGTGCGTTTATGTTCTAGCAGCAGATGGCGACGCGTGGTGGATTAGATTAGCTCCGCACACCGTTAAGTGTTCGTCTGGCCCGTCTAACCCACACAAATCTAATGTTCGGCTATCGTTTTGTCAGCGGAAGCAAAACCGGATCAAAAGTCCCAAACTATCGCCTGTTTCCGCCCAAGTCGGAATTTGCACGTTCATTTCCTGAAGAGAGTAACACATAAGGAAAATATTCCATATTAGTAAGTTGATAATTGTGCAGCGTTTACCTTCAGCTACAGACTGAAGACATTTGGGTTTCAGATCGAAAGACGGATTTGAGATTGAATTTCAGCTTTCGATTTCCTGGTATTTATATGTAGACGTGTTAAACGACATACAAAATGTCCTATGTTCTATCAGCCCACGCAATTTGTCAGTGAGCAAGGTATGTACCCAGGTGTGTCCTGTTAGATCGATTTAAACAATAAATAGCTCTGAACATCTACGCTTGGTTTTAGCCGTCAGTTTGTTTCATTGTTGTTAAAACGGACAAACCAACTTGAAGATCAGAGAGCTGTTTGTGGGAGAAAAACGAGCCATTTAGAAGCTGAGGAAAGAGAGAAAATCAATCAGAGGCAATGCACAAACATCGGGTATAGCCAATACTACAACCTGGAATGTCCTGAAAAAGAAAAGAAACCACTGGTGTACTGGGGAACATCACCGAATGGGTCAGTCAAGGAAAACAATAACAACAGCTGATGACAGAAACATTGTATGAGCTGTGAAGAAAAACCCAAAACAACAGTCAGTGACATTACCGACAACCTCCACAGGGCAGGGTGAAGGTCTCATAGTCCACCATTCGAAGAAGTCTTTGAGAGCAGAAATATAGAGGCCGTACCACAAGATGCAAACCACTCATCAGCAGTAAGAATCTGCAAAGAAATACAGAGATGATCTACAAAAGTTCTGGAACCAAGATGAACCTCTACCAAAGTGATGGAAAGGCAAAAGTGTAGAGAAAGAAAGGATCTGCTCATGATCCAGAACATACAAGCTCATCTGTGAAACATGGTGGAGGTAGTGTCATGGCTCGGGCTTGCATGGCTATTTCTGGAACATTCTCGCTGATCTTTACTGATGATGGAACTCGTGATGGTAGCAGCAGAATGAATTCAGACGTTTACTGGAACTTTTTATCTGCAGATTTACAGAGAGATACATCCAAATGAATCAGGAGGAACTTCATCATACAGCAAGAAAATGATCCAAAACACACTTCCACCTGTCAATTGTCCATCAGGAGGAAACGTGGAAGGTTTTAGACGGGACAAGTCAATCACCAGACCTTCACCCAACTTAGCAGCATCTCACCTCCTGAAGAGGAGACTGAAGGGAGAAACCCCCCCCCCAAACAAACAACTACTGAAAGAAGCTGCAGGAAAATCCCTGAAAAGAAGAAACCAACAGTTTGGTGTCACTGAGTCTCAGGCTGCTGCAGTTATTAAAAGCAAGGGATATGCAACCAAATATAACGAGTTATTTACTGTAATTAACTTCAAGACTGATCTGTTCCTATACTTTTGCTCGCCTAAACGTCTGGATGTAAAAGCCGAAATTCTAAACTCTCAACCCATCTCCATCTTTTCATCTCAGAACCCAAATGTCTTTGGTGTACAGCACAAAATAACGAATTAGCTTTGCTGTTCCAATAATTTTGGAGATGACTGTGTGTTTAGTTGTTTTTTTTCCCCCCACACAGGACTGGCAACCCTGAGTCCAGGTGCAATTCCAGATATAACGGTATTTTACAGTGGGGGGGGCGGGACCCCAAAGCAAACTGACATTTCATTCATGCAGACGCATCTCTTTCTTGTCCAGCGCTTTCAGGTGGCCATATTTAGATAAAGAAGAGAGCTGTGAGAGGGCTTCCTCAGCGCAGGTAGCTGTGTGAATGAAAAATGGCCGGGTTTGCAGCTGCTCTGTGCGCGTATCACTGGCGCATATCCTACGACAGAAAATGACTTATTTTAGGTGTTTTCTTTATGCGGCACATTTGTTTATATTCTCCTCATGATTCAGTGATTTGTGTTCAGACTTATCGCTCTGACTCGCTGCGCGGGAATGTTTATCCTGCGCTCAGTAAATCGTCAGTATGCAAATTCAGTTTGCTCCATGAAAACCTGCGCTGAGCCGCGGAAGCTGTCGGGGACGTGGACATGCTGCTGGTCTCTGTTTGCACTTTGATGCACAATCGGCGATTTCTCCACGCCGGTAGTCGGGCTGACGTAGTCCTCTTGTTTTGCCATATTGGTACAACAGGACATTTTTGAGGCAAATTGCTGGCTTCGTTATACAAATGAAATGTTTACCCGTGGCTTCATTACTTATAAAGGAATTCTAATAATCGCTGGGGTTTCTACCTTCCTGCTTTAATGCACAGGTGGGTGAAGGTCTGGTTTGGATTGACTTGGCCAGTCTAAAACCTTCCACTTTTTCCTGTGCTGAGGTGGAAGTGTGTTTTGGATCGTTGTCTTGCTGCATCATAAAGTTCCTCCTGATTAATGTTCCTGAAAACTTCTGCTGCTACCATCATGAGTTCCCTCATCAGTAAAGATTAGTGAGAATGTTCCAGAAGCAGGAGGTTTTCCATTTGGGCCAGTCTTGAGTGCAGTTTGTGGGGGACGGGACGACACGGGACGATCCTGACGTCAGCCATATGGCACATGTTGAATGGCACAATCCTGAGCCCATCTTAAGCCACGCCCATTCAGCTAATGTTTGAGGAGTGTTCACATCATTGAAAGACCAATATGGGATTCTCCGACATTTTCTTAGGAGGGTTTACGGGTAAATATACAAAGTGTATAAAGCTATAATTTCATGTTTTACTCACCCGCTGTCTGAGCTCCATATCTCGGACATCGTTTCCTCTGAAAGGCGCTTGGTGAGTTGATTTCCTGCTTGTCCTGATTTCTCAGAGCACTCGTCCCACTACATTACATGACAAGGCTGGAAGAAAGTGTTGTTATCGTTGAGCGTGCCTTTCCCCTTTATTTCCTTCAGATGGATCAGATCACGTTCAGCATATTCGTCTGCTTTGCTGCTGAACGCTATAAGCATCGGCTCAATTCAGCTGGGGCTTGTTACGAATGAGTACATGAGGAGACTTCTTGGCTTAATAACCCTCTAGGGCTGAACGTGATGTTCACGGACCGCTTCACTCCTGAGCTCGGAAACATTGTTTTAAAATGCTTAGTGTCTGTTGGGTGGGTGATTTGGGTGAGTTTTGGGTTCGGTTTATAATGTAGGACTATTCATGTGTTTCCTTTCAAATCAGAGACTTCGTAAACACTGATTTCGCCCGATAACACAAAACAGGTGCAAACATTTAGGCAACAAACCAGTGACAGGACACGGGCTGAGATGAAGATCCCCCCGCAAAAAAAACAACATTTGTATGTGTGTTCACTTGACAGCTTTCTGTCTCTTGCTTTCTCTTTCTCAGCGTTCATTCTGAAGTCTCTTGTCAAACAAGAGCCACTCGGGCACTCGACTCTCTCTTGCTCCTCCTTGCCCTCCATCATCTCTCTGAAATAAATTTTCTCACTCGCACACTCTCTTCCCCTCTTCTACGTCTTCTCCGTATTGCCCTGCATTTCCCCCCCTCTTTCACATCCGTACTCATCCAGAGAGTCTTCCGCACTTTACGCCTCTTCAAATTGGCAACAAGCACGCCAGTGTACTAAAACAATGTTCCAACAATGTTTCCTTCAAACCTGCTCTTACACGGCCAGCAGGAGACAGGCTGCGACAGGTGTTAGTTATATATGCTGATGTGAGGTAGCTTTGCCGTTTCCAAAAATATATGCCTGGCTTGGCATTGTCGCATTGTGTGCACAGGTTTATTGGCTTATAGCACAAAAAAAAAGAAAGAAAAAAGAAAACCCAATCGATCTCTGCCTGAAAACACACACATAACCAGTCTGCATATCAATGTGTTTTCTGATGGGTTTTCCGTGTGAGGTGAGCATAGCCTTAGGCTTGGAAATAGATTCTATTTTTCCTCAGACTTCCTCTTGTCATAAATGAGACCTTCTGATATAAAGATACCCTGATCAAAGCCAATCCACGTTAGAGATTTTCACCCTAATCAACAAAGATGAAGACTGGTCTATAGAAAATATGACCCCTTCGTCTCCCCCACCCCCACACCCAATTTGGCAAAACCCAAATCTCAGGATTTGAATGAAAGACATCCTAGAAGACACTAGGTTTTCATTGTGGACATCAGATTCTACACCACCCATATTTCCTTTGCAGTTGAGTTGACAGGTTCGTGTTATCCTGCACGAGATGGAGATTATTCTGGGATGCCAGACTCCAGGGAAAAAAGGCGCACAGACACTGAACAGAGTTCCACACTGAGAGAAACCCAAAATCATGGACCTTGGAGAAGATCTTCACTGTGTAGTTTTGCGGGTGGCCATATCGGACGACCGGAATCACTTATTTTATGCCTTTATTTCACTTTGGTCCTGTTCCATGCACCAGGGCAGGACACTCGTTATTGCTTTTACACTAATTAAAGACTAGGTCTGCCTCTCCACGCGCTGAGGTGGACGTGTAGCCTGGTGTACCTGAAAGCTGGAGTGTTACACGAAGTTTGAAAAGCAGACCAGCTGCGCTAATTTACAAAACTTTTATTTAACAATGAGTCTAGGACGGCTGTTCGGAGCGTGCGCGTGTCAGGAAGATTTGTAGCAGGGAGTTGTTTTTCCGTTCGCGCTGGAGTTTATGGAGACTGTATTTACAGGCTGGTGTTTCAGAAGGAGAGTAAAGGCAAGATGGAGTAAACAGCGAAAGTAAACAGGTCTGTGAACGAGCGGTCGTGCAGCCGAGTGGAACAGGATCAGAGTCGCAGGATTGACGGAGGGGATGCGTACTCCAGATTGAGACTGAGCCGGGTTTTTTTTTTTTCTTTTCCCGTTCGGGGTATAATTGGATTTTTGGCTAATGCGGCATTATTCTATTTGAAATGAGACACAGAATTGAAATCGAAGTTGAAATAGATAGTGTGTGTGTGTGTGTGTAAGAGAGAGATAGAGAGGGGCGGAGGTGGTGAGGGTGGGAGAAGCAGTCGATAATTTTAATGTAATTTTGAGCAGAGCAGCCAAGCCTCAAATCAAAAGATAACAAGAATCATGTTTACGATCATTTTTTTTTTTTTTTTTTACAAAATGTACCTGTAATCCGATTACTTTGTTTTTTTGATGTAACTGTAAGAGTTACCAGTTTTTTGTATCCTGATTACATAACGTCATTATATGTATTCCGTTACTCCTGAAACCTGGATAAACGGCCATATTGAAATCAATGATTAGGCCTTGTGGGGCTAATGTGCTGTAAAGTGATTGGGCGGCGCTATCCTGCTGTAATGTGGGTGGGCGGGGCTAACTTGCGGTAAAGTGGATGGGAGGGGATAACCTGGCATAAAGTGGATGGGCGGGGCTAACCTGGAGTAACGTGGAAACGTTTAATCTGCGATAAAAAGTGACTATACTTCACATTTAGCAGGCATTATCTACATTATCCCCTGCTGCTGGTTACACCCAACCAGTATGGACTAAATGTAGTGGGCTGGTACTTTAGATAAATTTAACTTTGCTACAGAAGTTCGTATTGTGATGATGATGATGTGAATAGTAGACAAAGAAAGGAATTGACACTTTTATAAAATCTCATCAATCAAAATCTAACCACGTTTTACAGCTATACCATGATTCATAGCTCTTTTTTCCCCCTTCTTCTTCAGTGTTCTTCAGTGTGAAAACCATGATCATCTGTAATCTTTCTGTATAAGATTATCATACGAAAATCTAGGATAACTCAGTGCAGTACTGTATCATTCATCATATTCCCCCGCTGTCGAGATTCTGATTAGATGCTAACACAAAGGCAACATATCCTCACCGACCTGTCAAGATGAATCACCGGTGAATAAATAAATAAATAAATAAATAAATAAACACGCACAAATAATTCGGTGCTGTTCGCTTCGTCTCTGTCAAAAAAGTCGATGAGGCAAAAAAAACCCACCGTGCTCCATTTCTTTCTTTCCTCATATAGCAACACCGCTGATGATGCCGGCAGCAGATGCCAGACTGTTAGCCCTTCAGGGACTTAAACAAGCCGTGTTTAGACTTATACTGGTCTAAATAGGCCTCTGCTTGGAGGAACATTATGTGAATTTTCCTCTCAGTTTTCCTCAGGAAGTAGGGCTTCTCTTAACCTCGTCACCTCTTACTCAGCAATTTTGTCCAGCTTCTCTCGGTAATAATTCTCAAATCCTGATGGAAATCAGGCATCCTTACAATGGCAGGTGTGTACCTTTGACAGAAACATACATTCATCTAATTTACAGTATGCTTAGAGTACCTTTTTCTCAAGTGCTCATTCTTGTTCAGGATGACTTGCTAATGGAGCGTTGTTAGGTGTGCATACTATGGTCATATATATATATAAAGAATTTGCTAGTTATTATATGGTTGCAGCAAGCTTCAGCAAACTCCACCAAGCCCTTTCTGCTCAAGGTCAGGTAGTAGAATGGCAACAGCAGATCTCTGTAATCTTCATACACTAGCAAGCCTTGCCAGCCGCTACATCGGGTCACAGGCTCCTATGTCCCATAACAGAATTGTCATTGACCAGAATAATGGAAAAACCTCCAAGGTTTCCTACCACAATCGAGATAGAGTCTGACAGAGACAAAGGAGCCGAGCTCATCTCACTGCGCGCCAGGCAGGCACTTGAATGCACTAATCCTGTCTGGTTGAAAGTATATGATCATGCCATCATATGCTTTTTCAAAACTCTTCAAACACGCATCAGAGGTCAACCATCACACCCACCTGTGTTTATCAGCTGCTGCACTATTATGAACATCATACAGTATGCCTGGTCAAGAAGGCAGAGCGGAAGGTTTCTCAGGCAGGTGAGGAAGCTCTATGTGTTTCAAGCAATAATGGTCCAGTATTACAGAGTCATCACTGAGAGTACTCGCATCCTCCATCCCACTCCTTTTCTCGGTCCAAGAAACTATTAGAATGAGTAATCCACACCACTGGTGTCACGTATCGCGACGTAGCGGATAAGAGACGGATGCAATCGCGGTTAAGAACGAGCGTTTTATTTAAGAGAGGAGAGCAGACAAATCCAAAACATGATCCAGAAACATAATCCAAAAACAGGCAAAGGTCAGGCGACCAGCAAACAGGCATATATAGGGCAAGGCAGAGATCAAGGTCGTGGTACGGAAAAACAGGGTCGATAAACAAACATGAACATGAACTTGGACGTGGACCTGGGAGCGGATAACCCAGCGTGAACTAAATCTAAAGCTGAACCGTGAAACTAAGTTTAAATAAACGCACCGTGTGTAGCACGGCTCACGGTATATATGCCCGCATGAATCAGCCTTGTAATCGCAACCAGCTGAGGGCAATACAGATACACATGAGAATACAACCAATGACAGGACGGGGAGGAGACATGACAGATACATAAACAAAACCCACATGTCCAGCTGTCACTAGGGAAAAGCACGTGCTCTCGCATTTGCGCAGTAGAGCACGTTGCCACAAGGGGAAACCGTGACAACTGGATTCCAGCTCGCATCTATTTACGTTCACCACTGGGGAAAAGATACACGGCCAGAAAATTGTTAGTGACCCCAGCAATACGCGCAGGCGCTACCGGACCATATGCACAGAGCTTGTCCCCACAGCTTTTTCCGATGTCCTGTCAAACTTATCAACCAAGACCTGTGATGTTTCTGACCTGGTCAACCCCCTGTGCCTCCCCAGGGTCCAGCCTAACCCAATAAAAATGTGGCACAATACTCTGGAGAGTGCATCTTCCATCTGTGCATATCCTCTGTACTGTTTCATCCAAGCAGTTCCAAATTCCCATCATGGACCAGCGTTCAGACAGTGCCTTTACTCTTGCAGTGCTCATCAACAACCGGGTGGCCAGAAACTCCATAGATGCCAATATTGATAATCATCTAGGATTCAACTGCATCCACTAACGTCTTCAATTTTTGAAGACTTTAGTAGAGAATTTTCTGTACAAGCATTGTACAGAAAAACAATTAGTAGATGGTTCATAACCCATCAAAATGGTAAGCTATGCCTTCACACCAGCTACATCTCCATAAGGAGATGATCTATTGTGTGGGTTACCTTGGCTTCAACTTTTTTGCGACATAAGAGTATCATGGACTGAATGAGAAACAGTGAACCTGCTCCCCTCATTGCTGCTTGCCACTGAATCACCATAGCTTCCCTGTCTATGGACCAGACAAGAATTTGATTCCCAAATGTTATGCTGAATTCATAAATCCAGAGAATGCATCGTACCTGCACACAGGGAGATTAGCAAATGGAAGCCTTCAGTACGACCCCCACGTCACTATGCAGACCCGGTAATGCCATATAGACTGGTCTGTCTTCCAGGCATTTGTAGATGCGCAATGCGCACAGAGAAATGATAGGAACATTTCTGATTGATTCAGTTGGAGTACTAATGTACTCCGATTGTCTAACCCAGCGTGTTCAATTCTGTTTTATTTATTTATTTATTTATTTTGTACTTTATTACATCCACCGGTCTGGGTTCCCTTGTGGTCTTGCGGCTAAGGATCCTGCGCTTTCACTGTCGCAGCCCGGGCAGAGAACCAACCCAGGCCACTGGGGGTAGCTCTCTGTGATGGTCCCAAGCCTGGATACTATGGGTGGGTTGCGTCAGGAAGTGCCAAATCAAATATGCGGATCAATGATCCGCTTTGGCGACCCCTAGCGGGAGCAGCCGAAAGACCATCATCATCCTCCGTCTGTATTTTGAATTTAGAACATACGATTCATCCTAATGTTTCTATGGTAACAGCTCGCAAAAAGTGATTTAATTCTAAACGTATTACGATAGCACGTTGTTACTTAACAAAGATATCATGAAGATTTCTGTAAGCAGACTGTTATTTAACATTTATGGAAGGAGTCTCAGATGAAGGTCAATAATGTTGGACCCTTTCATGTTTGTAGTGTATAATATTGGCAAAAAATTTGGGCTGAAAACCATTTTTTCCCCACCACTGACATCCAGAAGGTTTTCCCAGACCACCACGTACGTTCCGACTTGATTATATTATCCGAGCGTTAATGTCTCATATACAAACAGACACAAGAAGTGTCTAAGTTACCCAGTGTTAGGAGGCTAACAGGGAAGTGGACAGGGAGATACCTGAGCCATTTGTATTAAACGCTGAATAAAATGTTGAGTCTGACCTGCTGAAGACGAGTCAAGGTCGCAGTGCTTTTAAGCCTTTTACGCTTGCGTTAGCTGTTTTGCAGCGGAGGGATTTATAACATAAATTTTGCATACTCTTTTTGTGTGTGTGCGTGTGTGTCTGGCTCCTGTCCATCTTCAGCGAGGAAAGAGAAAGGGAAAAAAATAATGTTTATGACTTTTATGTTCTTTAGGCTAGTGTTGTCATGTAGTACTGAAACGTATTATACCCCGTGCACCTTCTTAGCTGACTGAGCGAGTGTAGAGAGGCACTGACCGAGGCACGGTTAAACAGACTGAATAACGGAGCTTTGAATTAAGAATGGTCCAAACCTCCATCAGGTGTGTGTGTGTGTGTGTGTGTGTGTGTGTGTGTGTGTGTATGGGGTTGTTGGTTTCTGCCATGCCAATGACGTAGATTTATCAAACGTTGGCCTGAGGGACGTGCATCAACAACATTCCGAGCACATCAGCATCGTCTGAGATTGCAAATCCCTTCCTCCACACATCACCCCACAAACGTTTGGAGGTTTTGAAAAAAAAAGTATGACATTACGTCGATGCTTTACAACAAATATGCAATTTCTTTAATAATTCGGTGATATCACAATAGCAATTACCTGCATTCTGTGCCACTGCAATCAGAAAAGCCTAATGAAGAAGCCCTCGGGAACCAGAGTCCAGAAGATTAGATTTAGAAATTGGAGGAAGGCGAAGTGACTGAACCTCGTAATTGAACGTCTGAATGCCTTCCAGCAAGCGCAGACGCTGCCGTGTGCTTGGTTTGGTTCCAGAAACGCTAATGTTTACCAGCAAAGAAGCATAGGACGTTCAGGAGGGTCGGTTGTAATCAAATGTCCTTTTTTTTGTTTTGTTTTGTTTTGTTTATCGAGGCTGAGCTGCGTCCAATACTACCGGATGTCAGGAAAGTCTGCCATACAGATTTATTTATTTATTTACTTCTTTATTTACTTTTGCTATAAACATATTCGGGGGCGCACGGTGGCTTAGTGGTTAGCACGTTCGCCTCACAGCTCCAGGGTCCGGGGTTCGTGTGTGTGGAGTTTACATGTTCTCCCCGTGCTGCGGGGGTTTCCTCCGGGTACTCCGGTTTCCTCCCCCAGTCCAAAGACATGCATGGTAGGCTGATTGTCGTATCTAAATTGTCCGTAGTGTATGAATGGGTGTGTGAGTGTGTGTGATTGTGCCCTGCGATGGACTGGCACCCTGTCCAGGGTGTACCCCGCCTTGTGCCCGATGCTCCCTGGGATAGGCTCCAGGTTCCCCGCGACCTTGAAGAAGGAATAAGCAGTTGAAGATGGATGGATGGACATATTCGGAGTTTACAACTCCAATATCTGAAGAATTGTCAGTTAGAATCGAATGATTACAAATTTTTGTTTCAGGCTAATTGAAAAAATGAGGGGGGAAAAAAAATCCAAAGAACGTGTAACGGCGTACGTTGATGGTGTACGTGTTTTTGTTTTGGTCATTTCGATTCGATTCACATGTCGGAGGCACGTGAAATGTCCTCGATCATACAGTGTACTGCATGTGTAATACACGTGGGACTGGAATGGAATACATCCTGGATGAATCCAGCGTCATGAAGATGTCTATGTGTTGTTGTGAGGACACTCGCTGTTGCATCACTCTGTTTACATATAAATATATTTCTTCCCTCGCTTCCTAGTCCATATCATCGCTTATCAAGTGAGAGAACCTCGATGATCAAGGACGTTCCTTGAAGACGGCTGAGCGATTCGGAGTGAAGATCCACTCACCGTGGCTTTTTTTTTTTTTTTTTTTTTTTTTTTTAGACTAGGCTGCAAATAATCATGTCACTGATTTGTCATAAACCTGTCAAGGGTTCTTGGCAGCAGCTGAAGAATGGCCGAAGGGAAATGACACGGAGCCATTTATCACAACCCGAGGACCGGAACACTCGCTGAACTGGGAATTGTAGCCTCTGGGGAGCCGGTGGTAGTGTTTGTGAAGACTCCATGACCTGTCGTAGTCTTTATGTAGAGTCGGTGTACTGAAAAATAATATTAATAATAATAATAATAATAATAATAATAATAATAGTGCAGCAGAGCTGATAATCAGAACATTTAGTAATACATTTTGATTGTGGACAAAATAAAACAAATAAAGCAAATCCGACAGTTATTAATATTCAAATGTAATATTTTGAATGGTAATAGTATTTCTGATTAAATTAGTAGCCATGAGCCAGTCGGTAACGGTGTTGCAAGCGGTAAAAGGTAACTGTTGAATATTTTCCTATAGCGCTGGAGTTATTCAGCCCCATGTGCTCCTTACTACCTCTGTGTTTTAAGCCTTTTAGTTTCCCCTTTGAGAAGTAATGCATGCTCTATAATGTGATTATGAGCCTCAGTTCCTGTAATTCTCTGCGTTTTGCCATTAGCTTGCCGATCCTGACTCCCATAGTAATCCATTATACTGTGCTGGAAGCTGTAGTCTCAGCACCTGTTGAAGGGGAAAAAGTTCCTTGCGTAACTGCTGGGATTATTACTGCCACTGAATGCTGTCTTTAGACACAAGTTCAGACTAGCTAATCTACATATTGGTTTTAGGAGCGAGGAGGAAACCCACACACCCAGACTGTCCTGGCTTGGCTTGGCTTGGCTTGGCCACACTCTCTGATCACTGCGCAGCTTCTCATCTGTTCTTCGTAATTAGTCTTATGTCTGAGTAGTCAGTGTTTGTAGCCCGTTCTGATGTCCGCCATGGTTTCTACTCGAATTCTAGTTCGTCCTAACAGGCCAGACTTCAGTGGCTTTTCCTTGTTGGTCATGTGGTCAGTGAACTTCTCTTTGTTCTGACGGAAAACATTCCCGTTCAACACTTGCAAGTCCTCTGTATCGTGTTAAACGGTGCGTTTGCCGTTCTGTGTTGGCGTGGTTACTTAGTCGGTTTGCTCGAGCATTTAGGCACGATGTTCCGTTTGAATGGGAATATGAATTAATATATAGATGTAAATATTCGAATGTATTCATGAATGAAAAGCATCCTAATAATAATAATAATAATAATAATAAGTATCCTAACGCTCTTACAGTCTCTCGCTCTCTCTGATTGTCCTGCCAAGCACATTGTAGCCAGACTTCTTTAGTACCTGAAGTTGCACCGAAGTCTGTGCAGGCGTATGACGCACGCATAACCTCTGACACGTCGCTGGCCGTGAATCACTATTACAGAA
>CM022762.1:30199661-30489661 GCA_012411365.1 Ameiurus melas
CTCCTGACAGCCTTGACCTGCGTGAACTTTTGCACAAGATGGAACGCAAGAAGCGAAAACTGAATTTCTGTCTTGTGCTCTTGACTTTTTAGCCGGACAGTTGTACGGCTTTCTGTCCTCTCGTTTGTTGAGGAAGTAAACGGTCCTCTTTAATAAGCCGAGGCCTGTTGGCGGTTTCACACATGAGGAAAATCATGTCTCTCTTGCTGTCTCACTGCTTAGGCGGCAGGTCCCAAAGGGTTAAATCTTGATGGACAGGAAGAGGACAGACCCCGCGGGGGCTGTGACTGAGTGGGACTGCACGGTTTTCAGTGTCTCCGACAGTGAAAGCATCTGTGCTCGTCTCAGCGTTTCTTCTCTATGCCTCCTTCTCTCTCTCTCTCTCTCTCTCTCTGTGTTTCTAGTCTCTGGATTTACATTTCTCTGCTCTCTCGAGGTTCCTTCCTAATTTTCTTCTTCCCCTCTATACATCTCCTGGCGATTCCTCCTGGTTTTTGGCGAGTGTTTAATCAGAAATACTATGCACCTGATGGAAAACCACAAGGGCCTCTCTCTCTCTCTTTTCAACCCCAAAAAAAAAAAAATCCCTGTGAGGCTGAGAGGGTGAGTGATTACTCATTTGCATTAACCCAAGGATATAATGGTCAAAGCTGTCGGTGGTGAATATTTCAGAGACTTTACCAGACACTCACAGAATAAGAATTTGCACTGTATTTTTATCTGAATAAGGTACTATAAGACGACCAACATCTCTCCCTCCCCTCCTTCCTTTACGAAATATAGAAAGCCGTGCAAAAAAAATCCCAGCTGCCTGAAACGGTGTAAAAATGATGATACACGAGTCGAACTGGGACAAGGTAGGACCTGCATTTAGTGCCAAAATGCAGTCATGTCAGATAACTGATCCCGCACTTCAGCACCTGTGTATGTTGGTATACTGACCGGAAGTTCAAATCCCAGCACTGCCAAGGGTTAACCTTGAGACGTTGCCAGAACCATATCTCCCAGGATTGAGTACCTGTGTGTGAGACCTCCTGGGGAAATCTAAGGTTGCTGCTGGAAGTGGTATTAGCGAGGCCAGAAGGGGGCGCTCACTCTGCGGTCTGTGTGGGGTCTAATGCACCAGTTCAGTGATGGGGACATTACACTGTAAGAACAGCACCGTCTTTCGGATGAGACGTTAACCCGAGGTCCTGACTCTCTGTGGTCATTAAAAATCCCAGGACACTTATAGTAAAGAGTAGGGGTATAACCTGCACAAATCCCCCCGTTGACCCATATCTATCATCCCCTAATAATCCCCATCACTGGATTAGCTACATCACTGTCTCCTCTACACTACTAGCAGGTGTGTTGTGTTAGTTCTGGTGCACCATGTCTGCCGTCACATCATCCAGGTGAAGGATGCACATTGCTGGTGGTTCATGAGATCCCCCCCCTTTCGTGTGTGTGTGTGTGTGTGTGTGTGTATATATATCCCACTTCTGTTAAAAAAAAAAATCTTCTCCTCATTGACGTCTGCGAAAGAAAGCCTTCACTTGATATGTCTGTACGCACTAATTATTCTCAGACTCGCAGATCTGCTGTCGTGCGAGTACGCTATAGCAGACGCTGTTTATGAAAAACGCGTATTAATGTGGTCTCGCTACGTGATTCCTAAACAAGAATGCATCTCTCTCTCTCTCTCTCTCTCTCTCTCTCTCACGCCACCTGTTGTTGAATGATAAATACGTGTGCAGCGCCGTCGCTCCCCTCCGTTGTCAGAGATGGTGTGTTTCTCCATCAGACGGATCATTGCAGAGTAATTTGCGTCCTGGCAGGAAACACATTCCGATGCCGCGACTCGTTCCTCGTCCCTCTTCAAATCATTGAACATCTTTTACGCAGTTTCTGGCAGCTGCGATCTTTCAGGGTGCGTTCTCGTGAATTTCCCTCTCTCTAGATGTTCACTCTTCATCACGTCAAATCTTTGTTAACGTAAATGCATATTTAGTCTAGATGATGATGATGATGATGATGATGATGATGGTGAAGTTCTTGACATTATGTGAACCTCCTGTTTATCTAGGTGGCTAGGGTTAGCCAGTCACAACTTTTTAATAGGACGTCACCAACAGGACGAGATTTTCCTGACAACTCAAATATACAGTACATCCGGTCATTGGGACATATTTAATGTTCATTACTGACTCTGATAAATTTACTTTCCACGAATAAACGAGTGGTCAAATAACCGAGTAAGCGATTATCGACAAGTAATACTACTACAGTCAGTGCTGCTTATTGACTCACTGCTTTATCTCTCCTCATATCAGTTCTTTTTCATTATAAAAATAGAAGCTGCCTTCAGGAAGCGTTCCTTATTTTATTGCTTTACAGCTTTATTCAAAATGGAATTACATTATTTTTTGATTAGTTTAAGCACCTTGGCAGTGGTTTCAGGATTCTGGGGTTATGCTGCTACAATATCTCCACACCTAGATTTAGGGGTCTTCTAGCATTTCTCTTTGCGGGAACCTCTCAAGATGCTGTTGAAAAACCTCCCCAGATAATGACGCTGCCACCACCATTCTTTGTGGCACTGAATTGTCCAGGTGCTAAAACTTTTTTGTCGTTGTTGTTGTCTGGTTTCCTTCAGATGGAACATTTGGACCTCAGAAAATCGAATCGTGTGCCTTTCTCACAAGTTCTCCCATCTCTACAGTATCTCTGCAGTTCTAAAGTAGCCAAGTAGCCACGCTGTGAGTCAGAGGATGCTTTGGGGTATTTGTCTTCTCCGTGAGGAATGCCCTTCTTCACTTTGGCTTGGCAGCTCTGAGACGTTGAGGAAGAAAGCAAGAAGACGCCGTGTTCTTTTAAAGCTTTCGCAGATCTGTAGCTACGTGTTGACTTTGAGACATTTAAGCATTACGTAGAAACGTTTCAATACCAAACCTTAACGCCAACCTTAACGCTGATGATCTGTCACAAGACGCGCAAATTCCCAATCCTCCAGTACCACACTCGCAGGTGGACCCCAGGTGGTCGTGTATAATAATTCTAATTTATATGGCCTTCGGGGATTAATTGGATCAGCCTCATCTGGAAATACATGAGGGGTTTAGTCAGATTGGGTTGCATGATTGCTACCGGGTGCCTCCTGTGATGCAATATCAATACGAGCCTAATGTTTATCACAATACAATATTTGATCATATTTACCTTATTGAATGGACGATTACGAACTCGCGCTTAAATAATATTTACGGTCTGAGAAGCTAAAACTGTGATGTTTACTACATGCAAAGTGTAGACTAGTTTTGGGCATTGGGAAATATGAAGCAAATCTGGACCAAAAGTATGCGGACCCCTGATCGTCACATACTTATGTGCTTGTTGAACCTCCCATTCCAAAGGCACGGCATGAATACAGAGTTATTCCCATCTTCGCGGTTATAATATGCTTCACTCTTCTGATTTTGGAGCGTAGCTGTGGGGATTTGTCCATCCAGGCACTGATGTCAGGCAAGGAGGCGTCTGTGCAGGATGCTCAAGTTCCTCCACACCAAGCTCACTTTGCGAATAAGGGTACTGTGATGCTGGAACAGGTTTGAGCCTCTTAGTTCCAGTGATGTGGAAAAATCATTATGCAACATGCAAAGACATTCTATACAACTGTCTGCAGACACTGTTGGCCATATAGTGTAAGATAATTCATATGTATAAATCATTCATAAAAGTAATATTGGTGCAACAAGCAAGCAACCTCAGTATAGCCCCATCCACCTGACATTAAATGGTGTGGGATTCTGATTAAATGCATGTTTCCAGTTTAGATGTTGTACCGCAGAACCAACGTTAACCGTAGAAAGTTGCTTTGTTTGCAGAATTTCCATAACTAAGTCTTTCTCCGGCATTCATAACGGAACCGTTCACATCGTACCTTCAGGATCACTAATCCTGACTTTACTCGTTTCTTGCTTGGAGCCAGTTTTCATTCAGGTATCCTTCATGGAGAGAACAACAGGACCATTTTTAATTTTATATTTATTTAAAAAAACAAACAGTCAGAAATTTGTTTTGAGATGGTGAGGGGCAATGGCTAGACATTGTAATATCTAGCTAGATGAAAACACGTCAATGGAAATATCCCAGAGAGAGATGTATGTGTGTGTCTGTGCGTGTGTAAGAGAGAAAGGTAGTGTAGTGAATGTCTAGGTGAAAAGGGAGTAGATCCCAATAGAATAGCCTCTATATAATAGCAAATACCAGACAAGGCTGAGATGAAAAAGACTATAACGCAAAGTATCTTGTGATACCAAGATGCTTCATTGGTTTCCTCACTTACACTACAAATTAAGGCCTTGAACATTGAAATCAAATTCTACTTCTTTATAACCATAGACGCCCAAGGCAAAGTATCATAGTCAACCTCTATGTCATGCTCAACAAGAGCTGCGCAATTGGAGTGAGCAACAAATGGGCAGAAGGTTTGGCTGCTCAGCCCCCTGGAAAGACGACCATAAGCTCCTTAACAGTGTTGTAACAAACAGTAGTTGGCGGTTGGCAAGACTTGTTAATGGCACGAAGAAGTGCTAAACACAGAGGAGTGCTGTCTGACTGATTCTCGTAGAAAGCCGGACCCTGATGTATTCTCAGTGGCTGCTTCTTATTCTCTAGGAGATCACATGCTGCCTCAGAAAGCGTACGGCACTATGGTGAATATGGGTGGCGTATGGGTACACAGTTGCCTCCAGGTTGTTATTTAAATAATGTCATAACTGCAGGTGCAAGGAGTACAGAATGGTGTCATGGCAGTATATTGTGGAAGATTACCAAGTGGGGCGGCTGTGGCGCAGGTGGTAGAGCGGTTTGTCCACTAATCGTAGGGTTGGCGGTTCGATTCCCGGCCTGGGTGACTCCACATGCTGAAGTGTCCTTGGGCAAGACACTGAACCCCAAGTTGCTCCTGATGGCAAGTTAGCGCCTTGTATGGCAACACACTGCTACGTTGGTGTGTGTGAAAGTGAGTGTGTGTGAATGGGTGAATGAGACACGGGTGTGTAAAGCGCTTTATATAAGGCTATATAAGTATACGTCATTTACCAAGTTTGTTAATGGAGATGCGAAGGCAAGTGCCTGGATCGCACACCAAACTAGTACATGGTCGTAGATTGTTACAGAAGAAGACATCTTGGGGCAACAGGCAACCTTTTGAGAATGTGCCTTTTCTCACCGATTTGGTTAAGACGAAGCAAAACGGAAGGTTCTACAACTAGTGGTTTTCTTTTGGAACTAGTGACGTGTTCGCGTGAGCTAGTTCTCTTGCCGAGTACCAACAGCATATAGTCCTTACCTCACCTCGTGACGGGGCCTTAACTGTCTCCACACCCTCATGTGAACAGCCCATAAAAGGTTCCCACTACATCACACTCCGGCTGTTTTCATCAACCCGAGTGACCCAAGTGCGTTGGTGATCATCCGCTAGCATTGATTTTCCTGTGCCTTTTCAGTGATTTGAGTCGTTTCGGTGGTTCTAAGCCTCCAATAAAGGGTTGTTCCTGGACAGAAGATTGATCAATTAATCATTGAAGATTGATCAATTGATCAATTATATTCTACTTTGAGTGTTTCTCATCCTCAATAAAGTACAGCATCGGCACTTATTGTGAGTGCTGTTTAGGGAACTTCTATCTGGGATATCATGTGATGACGTTAATATACAACCCCAAATTTATCCAAAAAAATTAAAAAACGCTGGTCTGGAACAAAAGTACAATAGAACGGAAGGTTATGTGTATAAGTGGAGGATCACTAACGTGCTTGGGTCACTCGGGTTGATGAAAACGGCCGGAGTGTGACGTAGTGTGAACCTTTTATGGGCTGTTCGCTTGAGGGTGTGGACACAGTTAATTCAATTCAATTTTATTTGTATAGCGCTTTTTACAACAGACATTGTCTCAAAGTAGCTTTACAGAAACATAAACACGGTATACAGATATTAAATGTGTGAATTCATCCCAACTGAGCAAGCCACTGAGTGCCGACGGTGGCAAGGAAAAACTCCCTAAGATGTTTAAAGGAAGAAACCTTGAGAGGAACCCGACTCAGAAGGGAACCCATCCTCATCTGGGTAACAACAGATAGTGTGAAATAGTACAGTATGGATGTACCTGAAGTCTGTATGGCCTTCGGTGCAGCCGCAGTCCCAGTAGTCTGGAATTGGAGAAGATTTGAGATTTGAGCTTCATCCAGAGGCAGAAAGGATCTGGATCTCTAGTATCTCCATAAATTCGTGCGGGGCTCGGCAAAAGGAGAGAGGGAGAGAAGAGATTATTATGACTGTGAAGTAGTAAAATAGAATCTAGTCGGGGTAGGCTTGAGTAAACGAATATGTTTTAATCCTAGACTTAAACACCGAGGTGTCTGAGTCCCGAACACTAATAGGAAGACTGTTCCATAACTGTGGGGCTCTATAAGAGAAGGTTCTTCCCCCTGCTGTAGCCTTCACTATTCGAGGTACCGTCAAATAGCCTGCATCTTTTCATCTAAGTAGGCGTGGCGGATCATAGAAAACCAGAAGGTTTAGATATATCGCTTAGATATTGTGGCGTGAGACCGTTTAGTGCTTTATAGGTTAATAAAAGTATTTTATAGTTAATGTGAGATTTTACTGGGAGCCAATGCAGTGTGAATAAGATCGGGGTGATGTGGTCGTATCTTCTAGTTCTAGTTAAGTCCCAGTCACGAGGTGAGGTAAGGACTATATGCTGTTGGTACTCAGGAAAGGGAACTAGCTCACACTAGAAAATAGCTCACACTTTGGAACTAGCAGCCACTCGTTCCAAAAGAAAACCACTAGTTGTAGAACCTTCCATTTATCTCTTGTCACTGGTCATTGCTCAGATGGTTGCAGTGGTCGCATCCATGCTTTGTAGCTCTGTGTGCACTTGAAGGAAGGACTTGGTTAGAGTTAGAGTGGTAATGACACCTGAAATCAGCTGTCGCGCATACCCTGAACACTGAGCTGTGTGTGTAGGCCAGTTAGCACTGAGAGTATTGCTTCATATTAGTCCCTGTGGACTATGTAACGTGGAGCACTCTCTGTGAATATCGGGGCCGAGGCACGGTGTTGCATAATCCCCTGAGCTGGATTCCCTAAAGAGATCCTTACTGAATGGGTCACATCCTTTATGTCTTGTACACTGGAATTGCTAGAAATGAAAGTGTAGTGCAGTAGCTTAGGTACAGGTGCAATGCATGGATATGTTGATGCTTCAAAAAAAAAAAAACCCTAAAAAAACCACTCACTCACTTAAGCGGAGATGGCTTCGGATGACAAGAGGCCTTGAATACGCACCATGTGACATCGTTATAGCAAATTGAAAAGGCCGAACACACACGTACTGCCTTGTTCCGCCGAACGGGAAGTCCGAACGTTGCCTAAAAAGATTGTTCGCTCACCAGTTCATTCGATTTGCATTTATTAAATGTGAAGGAGTGTGCGTGCTGCATGTTTTCTTCTTGGAGGAGAGAATCCCATAATTCTCTTCACCGGAATAGATTAACCATAAAGTTTTCATATATGAAATCGTGGCATATACAAGCGTCTGATACAATGCTGTGAAATGTGACAAAAGTCTGTGTATGTGCGCATGCAAGGCATTTTATAGGTGCTTTAATATGAGAAATAAAAATTCATTAATAAATGATCTAATTAAAAAAAAAACCTTTCTCCATGTCTGTCTTCCTCTGTAGGGGAAGAGGAATAAGCCAAGTTTGGACACGGCAAGTTCTCCGGACTCGGTGTCGGTACGAGGCCGGGGCGAAAATAAAGCCATCAAGTAAGGTCCTTCTTGAGTGTGGGTGTGTCTTCAAAATCTATCATTGAAGTTAGTGATACCATGATAATGCAGCAGCACGGCTCTGTGGTTTTTTTTTTCTTTTTGTTGATCTAATAAAGTCATTTGTATGAAATCTGCACAGTGAATATCGATACAAAACCCTCACACAGATGATGGGGCTGTGCTTCTATATTTAAACGAGCATTAAATAACTCCATATCAGCAGAACCAGCGGCAATGTGACACTGGGACACACTAAAGATTTGTGTCTATGTAGGGCTGCGTCTTTCAAACGAGCAAAATAGTATGCGCTTTGGCAGATTTTCTACCTAAAATAGCAGAATATGGGTGAATATCTATAATTTACCCCCTCCCCCTTCCCTACCCCGCCCCGTCGGCAACGTGGATATCAAATCTTGAACATTGCCATCGCGAACAGCAACCGTGTGAGCAAATTAGCATGACTGAAAAGCATGAATTATGTTTGTGCAAGTCTGTTTCCTCAAACCGAAGACGGAAAGTTTATCAATTTGAGTAGAAATGATCAGAAAGTACTTAATATACTAACAAATTTGATTCATCGTTCAAAAAAGTTGGTCTCTCTCTCTCTCAATCTCTCTTTCTCTCGCTCTCTCTGCTAACAGTGATCTAGACAGGGACTTTTGGAATAATAATGACAGCAGCAATGTTCAGCAGCGGTGGAGCTCCTACCCTCCTAAAGAGTTTCTCTTGAACATGTCTCCTTATGCTCCATACGGAGACCCACGTCTAACGCCCAAGTAAGTGCCCGTCTGTCTGAGTCCCCGTCCGTCAGCGCGGGGCCGTAGCGAACTCGTACGTAAGCCTTCGTCCTTCTTCTCTAACTGGCTGCTTGTCACTAACTTCACCCTGCTGTTCCGGTCTGACAGTCCTGGTCCACTGTCACGAGCAGCTTTTAATTGAAAGATATTAATTTGTTTATGTTGTACTGACAGTTACAGTGTTGAGAACCAGACTGACGTTTTTGTTACTGTCAGCTAGGAAGAACGGAATGATACATGGCGCGCCATGGTGTTGTAGGTAAATAATCAATGCTCAGGGTGGTGCGATACGGCAAAATGTGAAGCAAAGTGCCGGTACCACCCCAAGAGCACATCCTGTGTGTGATTCCTTTTACGCCACAGCATTCTTAAAGACTAACGATCATTCCAGAATAAAGAGTGGGAGAACTTCATGCCTTGCATGTGTTGGTGTCTTGTTGAGTCTGTAGTGACCCGGTGATTGTCCACAGGCTCCCTGTCCAATGTCAAATAACCTTCTTTTCTCAGCCAGTCGATTGCATGAATGGCGAACCTGTTGAGCATTTCTCATTAAGCCCAGTGGTACGGTCCGATTGGTTCTCGATGATGGCGATTAGAACATCCGTGGGAAAAGACAAGGATCTACACTGTCTAGAGAGATCTACCTTACTGCAGGTTTCATTTCCAGCCAAAGTCACACATCTGTTGCAGTTGACGAGGTGGTCAGGTAGGCACAATTACGGTGGGAGCTCAAGTCTTCAGGAAGTTAGATCTCCAGGACCATGGTTGGTCTAAACAGAGACTGGCCCACTGGGTGGTGGACATCAGCATTGACCTGCTACCGTGACATCCTAAAGGAAGGAAGTCTTGTGCCCATAGCGTTGTATGATAACATGAAAAGTAATGGTGTTCTTGAAACATTTTCCAAGGTCATTTGTGTCATCATATAATATAGGCAGCGATCATTAAAATTTCAAACACGCTATAGTCAAGCAGACTTAATCCCACATGTCACTGGGCAGACTTAATGCTTATCCAGAGCAGAGCTTGAGGGTTAGCTGCACGTATCCCTCGGCTTGCTGGTTTAATTGCTTAATTGAGGTCGTTATCGGGAAGACGGCGAGAAGGAGAGTCCTGTCTCTCGCCACGCTCTCTGGGTAAATCAACCGCTAATTGAAAGCAGGCTATAATAGATGGAGAACCTTGGCATGGAAAAGGCTGGCGCCACCCCACATCGCCTCTCGAGCACCTTTCTAATTAGAACCTCTGTTCCCCCAACATCTGGAGGCGAACGTGCCGCTCGCACTGCTGCCTGAAAAATCAAACGATGTCAATAAACTGGCAGGGAGTTTAATATCATTACATTTCCACATTGCTCTGTATTGCAAACCGGAAGTCGTGTTATCTAGTTATTTATTCGAATTATTTCGGCTGGTTCGCGAACGAAATGTTTGTTTTTTTTTAATTGCACATTGTGTATCATTTAAAAAATGATAAACATTCTTTCACGCATACACTTAGGAATAACCGCCAAGCAGGCGTGCTTGAGTTAGTATACTCTTAATCGAGTGTTCGTCTGCTTACGAAAAATAAACACACGTCGGTGAGGAGCTCGTGAGTCAGGTCAGTGAAGTCCGTTCTGTCATTTTGATTCAGAAGGAAGTCTACTTTAATGAATAACAGCAACAACAACTTCTCCACAGCCGTCTCGGCTGACATCTTATCCTCATAACTCTAACCCCTAACCCCAATCCACTGGGCAGCGTCCATGTTGCTGCTGTTACTAACTTCCTCATGGCTGTTTGTTTTTCCCTGCAGGTTTTATTGTGTTGTTTTGTCCCTCTGTGTGATTCGACTGACTGTGTTTTCCTTCTTGAACTGGGGACGTAGCAGGTAAACCCCAAACGTCCGTCGCCTCCATTGGTGCGACCGCAAACAGTTTGATTGACAGCTTATAACCGTTTGCTGTGATTTGATTATACGATTGAACTAAAACATGGAAGTTAATAATATCTCAGATGTAAATTGACACGTGGACGGCGTTCACGTTGCGTTTTACCCTCCGCTACGTCCCTTATCTTATCTTATTTTATCTTATCTTTTTTTTTTCTCTACTTTTTAGCAGTTCATGTTCTTTCTTTCTTTTTTGTTTGTTTTTGTTTCCGAGTTTAGCTTTCAGGTAGTTTGGTGGCATTGTCATTCTTTTACTCGTTTCGAGCCTCATCTGGTGAGGGGCAGCATTTCAGAGTTGCTACAATCTTTACAGAGCTATTCCGGATCGTCACCGAGCGTCAACTGCTGTACCGGATCACAAATCCGATCGGTTCGTCGTCTCACGTCTGCAGTCCGCAGAAAATGATCTTGCGTAGCTTAAGATAGCTGTTAGCCTATGACGTGTCCCCTGCATCACGCGTCGTACTGTAAGACCGACATGACCAGGACGTAAACATGCTTTATTAAGAACTATTAATTCACATATCTTCTCAAAACAGTTTTTTTGACATGCCGCAAACTTGTCCTGTCTTTCAAAAGGAAAAAAAAGTATATTAACAAGAATCGGGTTACCACCGCCAAAGATCTTCTCGAATTTGATGGATTCATATCTCTTCTTTGCCTTGTTTTGTTGTCCGTCTCTTCTTTTGTGTGCGTTCGTCCGTCCGTCCCGTTCTTGTTTTCCTGGCCATTTGCAGTGGCTCGTTGGAGAGGTGCGAAGCGGGTGGGGGGACAGGGGCTGGCCCCAGTCGCAGCGACAGCTCCAGGAGTGTAGAGGCAGGAAGCAGCAAGGCTGGCAGGTGGCAAACCGTCAAGAGCCACATGCATTCCGGCGTCTTGAGGCCAATCAAGTGAGTGACAGCAATAGGGGCAAGATACAAGATACAGGCCGGTTTTAAGCATTTTCCACAGGAAGCGGGGGACATGTTTGATGAAGGGGTTTGAGGAAAAAGCAAATCTCTACATCAGAATCCCCTGTTAGACAGTACTGTAGCAGGGACGGTCCTGCTATCCATCCATGTAAGGTTAAAGTGGATGTATATCAGCAGCATCACAATACAACTGCAATACTTGATGGATGCAGTTCTGGTGTGAATATGATCTCGACCAAAAGGAGACGATCTTTCTAATTGAGAATGTATTAAAGGCCAGCTCGTGTAGTTTCTCGGTGAATCTTAACGCATTTGCGAAGCCTGGAAAGACACCTGAAATGTAGCCGAATCCGTTGTTCGGTGTCCCCCCTTATTTATTTGTTAATAACGTTGTCAGAATTATGCTTCTTATCACTACTGTATATATACTGCTCAAAAAAATAAAGGGAACACTTGGAGTTACATTGTGCTGTTTAAGTGTTCCCTTTATTTTTTTGAGCAGAATTTATATTCATTTATATTCTGTTTCCTTCAATCCTCCAATGCTCCTGGTTCTCTCTCCTCCTTTTCGTGTTCTTCTTCACTCCCGTGCTGGTAATTCGGTTCTGTCTTTAAGAAGATCCTGTATGAGTTACTCGGATGTAGCGGGTCTTCCATTTCAGAGACAGCGGTGAATTCTGCAGTGTTTCCTATGTGTTGGATTTGTTGGGAGGAAGTTGAGCTGGAGGAGTAAAGGGGATGCGAAGGAACAGTTTGTTTTTGGTCATGTCTGTGCATTTAAAAAAAAAAAAAACACCAAAAAACACGATCAAATCAAAAACGTCTGAGTCCATTACCAAGAACTGCTTTAAAAATGGTTTATTTATTAAAATTTTGATTAAAATGAATGAAAAAAGAATGCAGTGAGAATCTGGCCATCAGAGGTTGCTTTCAAAATGATTTCTTTTGGTATTTGTCTACAGTGTGTAACAGTGTACAGCTTGTGTAACAGTGTACATTTACTGTCCCCTCAAAATAACTCAGACAGCCATTAATGTCTAAACCGCTGGCAACAAAAGTGAGTACACCTCTAAGTGAAAATGTCCACATTGGGTGTCAATATTTTGTGTGGCCACCATTATTTTCCAGCACTGCCTTAACCCTCTTGGGCATGGAGTTCACCAGAGCTTCACAGGTTTCCACTGGAGTCCTCTTCCACTCCTCCATGATGACATCACAGAGCTGGTGGATGTTTAGCAAGACAGTAGTCGTCTTGGAGGCCACACACAGTTGACACCATCTGAACCAAATAAGTTTATCTTGGTCTCATCAGACCACAGGACATGGTTCCAGTAATCCATGTCTTTAGTCTGCTTGTCTTCAGCAAACTGTTTGTGGGCTTTCTTGTGCATCATCTTTAGAAGAGACTTCCTTCTGGGACGATAGCCATGCAGACCAGTTTGATGCAGTGTGTGACGTATGGTCTGAGCCCTGACAGGCTGACCCCCCACCCCTTCAACCTCTGCAGCAATGCTGGCAGCACTCATACGTCTATTTCCCAAAGACAACCTCTGGATATGACGCTGAGTATGTGCACTCACTTTCTTTGGTGGACCATGGCGAGGCCTGTTCTGAGTGGAACCTGTCCTGTTAAACCGCTGTATGGTCTTGGCCATCGTGCTGCAGCTCAGTGTCAGGGTCTTGGCGATCTTCTTATAGCCTAGGCCATCTTTATGTAGAGCAACAATTCTTTTTTTCAGATTCTCAGAGAGTTCTTTGCCGTAAGGTGCCATGTTGAACTTCCAGTGACCAGTATGAGGGAGTGAGAGCGATGACGCCAAATTTAAACACACCAGCTCCCCATTCACACCTGAGACCTTGTAACACTAACAAGTCACATGACACCGGGGAGGGAAAAATGGCACGCGGGGGCCCAATTTGGACATTTTCACTTAGGGGTGTACTCACTTTTGTTGTCAGCAGTTTAGACATTAATATCTGTGTGTTGAGTTATTTTGAGGGGACAGCAAATGTACACTGTTACACAAGCTGTACACTCACTACTTTACATTGTAACAAAGTGTCATTTCTTCAGTGTTGTCACATGAAAAGATATCATCAAATATTTACACAAATGTGAGGCGTGTACTCACTTCTGTGAGATAATGTATATATATATATATTGACGTACATTGCAGACTTTTTTATTTGTAATTTTTTTTTACTTTGTGGGAAGAGCATGATTTTTCTGCACATGCATGATAAAAACAATCTAATAAAAATTCAAACCGTCGATGCTCGGGAGCAAATATGCAGCGAGCTGCACGACAAACACATTCCAGCATGTCGTATTTAATATGAGAATGAAAAACAGATCGAGCTGTTTCAGCTGCTGAACTTGCCTTTTAAATCGTGCATAGAAATATCCGCTTATGCATTATTATTATTATTATTATTGTTATTATTATTATTATTTATTATTATTATTATTATTATATCCAGCTCATTTATTTTCTACGCAAGCTGTTTAGGGCGCTGCGTAATGAGTCCACTGCTTCCTGTGGCTCAAGGTGGCCTTATAGAGGTCACACACCAGAGACACAGAATGCAAACGAAGTGTAGACAGACAGCGTCCTATGAGCAGACACACGGTTAAAGAGGTCAAAAAGGTCGGCTTTCTTTTTTCAAAAGAATGCTGGAATTCGACACGTCGCCGATTATTGCGTGCAGCTGTCCGTCCAATACTTTTTACGTGCACCGTAAATGAAATGTCCTGATGGACACCAAAATGTCCTTATGAAAGCGTCGCAACACGGCGGCGTACCTACAGCCCCGTGCACGAATACTACGAGCAGTTCTTGCTAGTGCACTCAGAACCAATTGTACATACTCACACACATAATCAAACTAACACACTACTGTAGATACTCATTATTTATTTATATTTGTAATCTGTCCTCAATCCCCCCCTTCCCCCACATCCGTTCACCAGCACTAAAAAGGAGAAATCAGCCATTCATTTCTAAAAAAAAAAATTTATACGGTTGTTGTGTGAAATAATGAGATGAGCGCAGTCACTGACGTTAACTTACTTTGTAAAAGACACTGATCGGGGCTGGTGCTGATCTCCAGCAGGGTTCGCGTCTCCAGAGCAGCGCACTGAGCACACACAGGCACCGAGCAGTGGTGCAGGGCACGTGGATTATCGTCGTCTATACGGTGGCCCTGAAGAGCAAGTCGACTTTAACGAGAAAAGAGAGACCGATGATGTTGGATTCAAAAGAAAGAAATCCATCCGTTTTCTACACCACTTATCCCACAGGGCTGCGGGGAACCTGGAGCCGATACCAGGGAGCACGGGGTACAGGGCGGGGTATAGGCTGGACGGAGTGCCATGTTATTGCAGGGCACAATCACACCCGTTTATACAAAAAAATAAATAAATATTACACACACACACACACACACACACACATAAAACAAAACAAAAAACCCATATCACTGAAATACTGGAGTGACTCAGAGAATGTGGATTTGGGTTTTGTATGCAGAAATGTGGACATGTCTTCGGGTCTATATATATATATATATATATATATAGTATGGAAGAAGGAAGTTGTTTTCATGCATGATCATCATTGCTAAGACTAGCCAGCTAGCTAAGAGGACAGAAAACCTCGTCACGTTGAGTGCACTCGTAAAACTACTCACGAGGACCCGAAGACATGGCCAGTGGTCTGTGGTCAGACCGAGCCTCATCACTGTGTCCGCAACCCGATGATGCTGCTGCTTAACTTTGTTCTCTGTCTCTTTTTCTCCATCAATCCATCATTGCCTGAAATGTCTGCATCCTCCCTCTCTACCATCTTCTTCCCTTTAAATCTAAACCGACATATTTCCTCTTTCCTGTGTCTAAACTCTTTGTCCTCGTCCTCCTGGTGGCTCTTCTCCTCCACTTCTAAAATAATCACTTTATTCCATCCCCTCCCTTGCGTTTCCTCTCTCGTTCATCCCGTCTCTCTCCCTGAGTTTCCTCGTTCCTCTCCTAATCCATGACTCATTGCCCATTCCTTTCACTTTACACGCCCCGTCTCTTCGTTCTCCTGTATGTCTCCTGCAGTTTTGGGGATACGTCCCCGCTGTCTACGGCGAGCCCACTTGCTCGACACACCACATCAGAGCGGGCGCAGGGGCACGGTCCCGCTCCAACCCGGGCAGCTGGGATCACATGATGGGGCAAATACGTACCAGGGGCATGGACGTCAAATCCTTCCTGTAAGTACATGAGCTAAAATCCTATTTATAACCCACTTTAACGCTGTTTTACCGCTTTTGAACCTGATCCATGCACGCAAATAATTGTGTTTGTCATCTAAAAATAACATGAGGGTGTGACTGGCAACGTTATAACCTGTCAGCTTCCAGATTCAGTAGGTTTAAATCATCTTCAGTTCCCCAAGGTTACGAGCATCCTTCTGATGAACGCAGTTTCAGAAGTCAGGAGATTGGCATGGCCATGCAAACACCCGTGGCTCGTTTAAACGTCCATCTTAAACCCAGATTCAGTTTCTTGACTGATGAGATGAGAAATTCTCCTCGATGATGTCTTGAATTCTCTGTATAATGCCCCAAGTACCTTTTACAGAGATATCACGCCCCATATCACAATGCTCCCACCACCGTGCTTCACTGTGAGTTTGGTGTGTTTTGGGATTCACACGCACACATGTTCCACTTTTTGTATGAAAATTATGGGTAGAGGGGAAAAAAATTTTTTTTTCCACGATATTTGAATTTTTTGAGACGCACCTCTATGATGTCACTCGAGTGACGTTTTTTTTGTTCAATCTGAATAATCTGTTCGTTGTATTCACTGTATTTCGTTACACCCGTAACTCGCAGCAGCCATTCATAGATGCAGATGAGACTATAATACTATAGAGTATAATATAATGTATTTGGGTGTTTTATTGGGGAGTATGTTGCTGTTTACACCACCCTGCTGTAAATGACATCTCAGTCTCATTAGGCTTGTCTGTAGACTGTAAATAAAAGAACGAATGAAAGGATTTTTATTCGTTTCGTGCTCGCAGCGTGTGCACATCCATGCCATCTGTAATTCCCTCTGCCTGTCAGTATTCTTAGCTTCCTTGTTTCTCTGTAGTCTAGGAGACCGTATTTCACCGTGTGGACAGTACGTCGTGACTGGCATGCGTTACATCCGTGTCCTCTACGCTACACGCCTCCGCCCGGCGTATCTGCGCGGTGTTAGCCGATCATCGTAAAATTTCGTTCATCAAGCACGAACCGATCTGGATTATACTGTATAACGTACACGTGCAGGAACTGTGGGTCCTGAACACACTGCGTTCATCTCTAGCCTGTTTGTCCTTGTCCTTTCCTCACGCCTGTCCACTGTGTCTTTACCAGTAGCATGACACCTTCTCAACAAATCAGGCATTTGTGAACGTGAATCGTATTCGGATTGGTCTTTTTTTTTTTCCCCCTCTGTTTTAATTTTCCGTCAGCCACAGGTGCTGCGTTGATCGGTCTCGCAGTCTGAGCACTAATCTGATCCAACACACGGCTGTTTAACGCCAGATTTGTGACACATCTGTGGCCTGATTGTCCTCGTAGACGAAAATGAAAATGATTTCTGGATAAACGATTCGATACAGAGGACACTTGCGCCGATTGCTGAATACTTCCTGACCCTTTCACACAGAAAGGAGCAAGGACTCTTGCGTGTCATGGCCGCCGTCCTTGTTGCCATTCTTGCAGATGTCCTCGCAGTTTGTAGTCGCGTACTGATGTGTGATGCCTCATTTCCAATAAATGGTGCAGGAATACAGCCATCTTACCCCTGATCATGATCTGCAGCGATTGACGACTGTTGTGCTATCCTCCAGAACTTGAACTTGAGTGTGTTTTCTTCTCGGTTACAAGCATTTCCCGGAGAACCGCAACATCCACTAGCCCTTGAGGCATTTTCCCTCGTTTGCGTTACTATCCATGCCTAGGGATCGAGCATTTCTAGAACACTTTGTCTGGACCCCCATCAAACCAAATGAATAAATGAATTAATATATGCCCAGCTAAAAATGTTGTACACTATATGTAACACCAGTTACACACGGTGTCCAGGTGTGACAAGGTCATTTAAAGCACTGATATAAATCTCCACTCTGTGTGTGTGTGTGTGTGTGTGTGTGTGTTTACACTACTGTCTTTTGTATCAGTACGTGCAGCTGCTATCAGATCAGCTGCTCACAGCGGTGAGCTCGCGTTTTCAGCATCATTACCCAGTCTCAGCTGACTGCAACGGACTAGAGGAACAGCAAACAGATGAAAGGAAGGAAAATGTGTGTATGTGTGTGTGTGTGTGTGTATAAAAATGATTGTGCCCTGCGATGGATTAGCACCCTGTCCAGGCTGTGCCCGATCGAGTTCCCTGGGATAGGCTCCAATATCCAATATTTATTGGGTTTATCCAAAATTCATCCCGCAAGAGATTCGCCAGGAAGTGGATTCATCCTTACCAATAGTCCAGTTCTTGTCATTGTTAAAACTTTTCCAAAAAAAACCCCCCAAACAAACCCTACACTCTACACAACGTTCCCCTTTTCCTTTACCATTTGCATAATAGCTCATGTACAAAATGAAGGAAGTGGTCTCTGGACACCATCACGTTTGGTGCGTTTCAAACTCCTACAGTTCTGCCTCCCACGCCTCCTACCCAGGACCGATTCCAAACTGTGTGCCGAGGAAGAAAGCGACTTGTGTAGAAGCCATTCCTGTTTTGAGCCGCACGCCGTTCTATTTTTTATTTTGTCCTGGTGTCAGGATCCACATAGACGGGTCCGTTTTGAGAGACGAAACGTCCGATGATATAGTCACGAGGTTGTGCGCGCCGCGGGGACGTCTTGGCTGATTGACAGTCTTGCAGATTGCCTTGGAAAGCTTATCCTGAGAGCGGAATCATGGGATCGGCTTCTCCGAGAAGGATCGGCATGATGCTTCCTTTAGATCTGTCAAAAGATCTGACGGGGTTGCCTTTCAAATAGGACGGTCCCTTGCACATGTTATCATGAATAGGAAATGCTTAACCAATTAATTATGTCATTGATTAATGAAAGTGAGTGGGGTGGGGGGGGGGGGGGGGGCAGCAGGACGGTGAGGAAGATGGAAGAAGAGTGGGTTTGAGGAAAGAGTGAGTCACTACACTGCTTGAGGGACATCGGGAGCTTCGGGACTGTGCCTGTTCCCGTGCCTGTGCGTGCGCGCGCGTGTGTGTGTGTGTGTGTGTGTGTGTGTGTGTGTGTCAGCATGTTACATATTCGATATTTTTGAATGAGTCACTGAGGAGAACTAATTGGTATCAGTCACTGCACCGAGTCGTTCCTTTCATTCAGTTTCTGCTGACGGGTTTCACAATTACAGACCGCAATATTAAAACGTGCAAATCAAACACGGTCAGCACTCACGCGGTGCAGCTGGGGCTCACGCTCGCGCTCCGCCGGCCTAGGCGCTGACGCCGTCGGTGGTTAATTGCTTACTCTGAACTGTATGAGTTTGGACACCGGTACTATTCGAGTTCTATGACTTTATTTAACCACTTAATCTGCTTTATATATATATATATATTATAGAAATAAATGGTTAAACTGTTCATGCTGTACAACTGAGACTCTTTCCCTCATGAAATACAGAAGTATCCATCACCCCTTGCACATTTTCTTGTGTGTGTGTGTTTTACTTCAGGGAAGGCAAGATGGTGGTGTTGTCTCTCGCGATCGGCCTGGCCGAACAGGACGACTTCGCCAACCTGCCAGACCTGCAGGAGAAGCCCGCGAGCCAAGAAACTCCTCCTGGCGATAAAAGGTAGTTCTCCCGAAAGGTCTGTGATTTGCGTTCGCCGAGCATTCTCGAAGGCGAGCCGCAAGATGATGTCGTCAACGAGTGCGCCAGACAAACACACTACGGCATCATTTTATTCCAAAACTCTTTATTGAATATATCCTTCATCCATAAGATACAGACTTCTGCATCTCAGACAAGACACACGGTTAAGTGTTTAGTCATTTTGTCACACACATGTTTAGTGTGTATGTGTTCCTGTGTGTGTCTTTTCACAGACCGTGTAGGGTTTTTTTTTGTGATTGTTGCGACCAATAATGCTTAATTTTGTGATGCTTCGGTGACTTCCAGCCTTTCTCCTTTCCCTTGTCCATAAACACAAGTCCACAAATTTCACTCGAGTGTCCCATTTCGTCGCTCCAGTTTTGTGGCTGTGGTTCAGTCACACTAACGGGGGGAAATTGAAACCGACAGCCCCATAATGCTCAGCACTTCCTTTGTGTTGGAACTTAAATATGGACCGTTTGTTTGGCAGCATTCCAGTACCACATCTTGATTTGGTCTGGACCCAAGTTTGAAGGGCAATTCCACACCTGTCCCAAAGCCACCGGGCGAAAGAAGGCGATACTGGAGGTCTGAAAGCAACCCAAGAGCTCAAGATGGGTTCATGAGCCGTAACAGAACGCACGACGGGATGCCGAGGAGAACGTGCAGCACTCTTAATATTACTCACACAAAATGGGTCGTCTTTGACGTTTCACGTCCAAAAATTTCCGAATATTACTTTTCCAGCACGTTAATTATAGGCAGAAAATGTTTTGTACGTCAGTAAAGAAAGTAGCTCCACTTTTTAGACAATGTAGAAGTGTTTTAAATGGATGCTTTTTGAAGGCATCTATCGTTGATTTACACCAAGACTTTTGTACCGCTTATTCTACAGAGGGTTGCAGGGAGCCTGGAGTCTATCCCAGGGAACTTGGGGCACGATGGGGGTGGAGGGGGGGGGGGTGGGGGGGGGTCTCAGCCCATTCACAAACACTACAGACAAGTTGGAAATGCAGATCAGACTAAGACGCGTGTCATTAGACTGGGGGAGGAAACCGGAGTACCTGGGGAGGAAACCTGGGTAGAACACAGGGTGGAGGCGGGATTCGAACCCCCTTCCCACTAAGCCATACTGTACATACTAAATTATGCATATTGAATATCTAGCATGTCTTACACGTATTCCTTCTCCTTTACACTTGGGGTACTTTGGTTGTCTGATGTAAAAAAAAGAAAAATTGTTATATATGTTCTACCAGTATACCACTTACCACTTGGTTCCTTGGCAACATTATCACAGATTTACTACATATTATTATTATTATTATTATTATTAATAAAAATAATAATATTGATAATACATTCATTACATTTACAGTACAGCATAGATCAAATGTGTGTTATTACACAGGATCCAGTGGATATCAACTACTGTAGATATACTGTTAGATGGAGATTTGTGTGAGCTTGTGCATTGTAGAGTTGCTGGGCAACAGAAAAACCTTGGATTTGGCGAAGACCTTGGAGTGTTCGCTTTCTCAGCTGCTGAACGTCTGGTTTATTCACTCAAAGGTTCGAGGGAAGGACAGTTGAGTGTGGTGGACAAGTAGGGGATCGTAGAATGTGGAGAGGTTGATATGGAGATTAGACAGGAGTTGCAGTAATTGCAGCTAGAGGCAAAGGCACAGATGAGGTTGTTTTTACGTTCAGCAGCATGAACACACACCAGAAACCAGATGTTAATAGGCCCAGGAGGAATGTTCATTTCTATAAGACAGGTGCGTGTGAGGAGAGGAGGAGGAGGAGGAGGAGGAGGAAGCAACTCCTATATCTAATCTTCTTCAGCTGGGAATCATCTTGATGGCACATGTTTGTGCTCAGCCTCCAGAGAGCTTGGAGTGGCTGCAACTGGTGGCAACCTGTGATTAACAGCCCACTGCCGTTCCTGGTTCGCAGATATATCTACTCTGCGATGCTGTTTGAGGGATCCCAGGCTTTGTTCGCATGCTAATTTTTACACCTGGCATTATTATATTGATTCACGTTCCGTCTTTAAAGCTGTGCCGCTCTAGGAGCGTCCCCGCTGAGCCAGAAGACTTATCTTTATCCTTAGTCAAAATACTTGCAGCCATTTTTGCACAGTTCTCCAGGCTCATTTCAAAAATCTGTTTCTGTCCTCACGAGGCTGGAGTGCTCTGAGTCAGAACACCGTCAGTAATAACCGGTGTTGAACTTGAGATTTCTGCTAAACCGAATCTTTCCTTGCCGAGCTGAATGATGGAGTGGAGGTGGAGTTTTAGATGTGAACGAGATGAGCAGAATGGAAAGCGAGACGAAATTTATATACACAGAAGGATCATAAATATTCAGACACTGACCATGTAATTGTTTTTGCAGCTGTCTATCGCAGTATATTGGAGAATGGATATTTTGAGGATACTCGCGTCCAAATCAGGTGAGCAGTGGAGTAATAACAGCCCCATCACCCCACCCCCTTTTTAAATGGGCCGAACGTAATTAAATTCAATTTTTATTTGTATAGGGCTTTTAACAGTGGCTGTTGTCTCAAAGCAGCTTTACAGAAACATATCAACACAGGATACAGATTTTAAGCGTGTGTCCTTAAAAGTTTAAGTTTAAACGGAACATCATGAATTAAATTGTCTTTTTTAATACTCGCTTGCAAATTCTTTGCAGTCAATGGCTGTCTGAAGTCTGGAACCAATATCTGACATCACCAAACACTGGGTTTCTCCCTTGGTCATGATCTGATCAGCTGTTTTCAGCTCCTGCTCATTCTTGGAGCATTTAACCTTCAGGTTTTTAGTTGAGCTCAGCCGGATTCGGGTCAGGTAACTGACTTGGCCAATGCAAACGTCTTGGGTTTGCTTCAGGTCATTGTGCATCTGCACTGTAGCATTCGGCTGAATCTGAGCAGATAATATAGCGCTACACACTGCTTTTGTCACATCATCATCATCATCATCATCATCATCAGGAAATACAGAAGGGAACCAGTTCCATTGGCTGCCATACTCACCCACGCCACAAGATGAAGTGGTATGCTTCAGATCATGGGCAGACATTCCTCCTCCAGACTTTCCTCTCTTCACATCATTCTGGTACAAGTTTATCTTTATCGCATCATAGGATGTTGTTCCAGAACAAAAGATGTCGTGCTAAACCCTGTGTATTCACTCTCGGGAAGGCTTCTCTGGAGTGTTGACTTTGACACGGATAACACCTACCTCCTAGAGGATGTTCTTGATCTGGCCAGCTGTTGTGAAGGGATTTTTTTTTTCACCAGGGAAAGAATTCTTCTGTCATCCACCACAGTTGTTTTTCCCCATGGTCTTGTAGGCCTTTGGGTGATCCTGAGCTCAACAGTGCGCGCTTTCTATTTAAGAAGTGTACCAACTGGTCACACCGAATGTTTTTGCTACCTGTGTACCAGTTTGTTTTGATTTTGCATCGAAACAATGACTTAATATGGACTTCATATTGAGAGTTAACCATGAACAGAATCCGAATGCAAATGCCACACTTGAAATCAACTCTAGGCCTTTTATTTACTTACCCCTCAGTGAAATAACGAGGGAATTAAACATGTCTGGCCTTAGAACAGCTCAGCACCAAATCGGTTCAATATTCTTTTGAATTTCATGAATCATAACAATAATTCTTTATCACAATAAAAAAAAAAAAAAATGATTGACAGCAATATTGTTATGTAAGGCATCAATTCACGTTATAAAGGTATACGTATGTACCTAAAAGATCATAGTGAACAAGTGGGCCAGAGGCAGAAAACGAGAGAAAATCTAAGTAAGACGCAACTTAACACCCAAAGAGAGCAGGAGTAAGTAAGACTCTCTCAGTTCCTTCTCCACTGGGAACTCGGCTCTTATTTAAACCTCAGCTTCTCCGTGTTAAAATAAAATACTCTTCTCCATCATTCGAGCCTCGATCCCACTGCCCCCTTTTCTCCATGCCCCATGGTGTGTGTCCCAGTTTAAAATGAATCGCATATCTCAATATCTAATCTGCTGCAGCTCACTTCACTGCTTTCAGTGCTGAGTGGGAGTGTAATTATGATAAAATCGAATGCATTAAATGTGTGTGTTGTTATGAACCAGTTTGTTTTCCTGGCACAGCTGTTTGCCTGTGAGTTAATGGTTTGCAATCAAAGTGAAACCATAGATCTCCATATCAGAGCTCTATAGAGCTAATGATGTTGTTCTGTTCACAGTGCAGTGAGGCCAATTGGTGCACCGTCTGAAGGCTGTTTTTATATATAATTTAAACATGTTCCCAAAGCATGTGGATGGGATGAGTTTAGAGGTTCCATCTATAAGTATCCTATCAGTGGCTCAAGACATATGAAACCATCCAGCTTGAATATATTGTTCGGATTTGTTCATCGAATTGTTCAGTGGCGCATCCAATCGATACCTACAACTAATGTTTTCGATAAGCATTCTGATCACATCGGATTGAATATGTTATAAATAAATAAATAAACATAAATAAATCATAGAATGTGACGGGGCTCTGTAGCACCTTGAGTTGAGGAAGGAGAGGGGGATGGTGATGAAATGTGAAGCCTTGTGCTTTTAACAGAGCGATTTCAGCTGGGAGTTTAATTCAGTTTTATTTGTGTAGCGCTTTTAACAATGGACATTGTCCCAAAGCAGCTTCACAGAAATATATAATTCCAGCATCCAAACATCCCAATTCACCACAACATGCCTATGAGCCTCTAGATCTGCTCCTTTACCTAAGATAAAAACTATTCACAAAAAGCTTGAGTGAAAAAAAATGTTTTCAGCATGGACTTAAACACTGAGACTGTGTCTGAGTCTCGAACGATAATTGGAAGACTGTTCCATAACTCTGGGGCTTCGTAAGAGAAAGCTCTTCCCCCTGCAGTAACCTTCACTGTTCCAGGTACCAACAAATATCCTGCACCTTTTGATTGAAGTAGGTGTGGCGAATCATAGAAGACCAAAAGTTCTCTCAGGTACTCTGGCGTGAGACCGTTCAGTGCTTTAAAGGTCAATAATAGTATTTTAAAATCAATGTGAGATTTCACTGGGAGCCAATGCAGTGTGGATAAGATCGGGGTGATGTGGTCGTATCTTCTAGTTCTAGTTAGGACTCTAGCAGCTGCATTCTGGACTAACTGGAGTTTGTTTAAGTTCCTACCGTAACATCCAGACAGTAAGGCATTACAGTAATCTAGTCTAGAGGTGACGAAAGCATGAACTATAATTTCTGCATCATGTAGTGATGGCTATGCTAGTAATATTATCTACATGAGCATCAAATGATAGACTGGAGTCAATAATCACTCCGAGGTCTTTTACTGCTGTACTTGATGAAACAGAAAGACCATCCAGAGTTACTGTGTGATCAGAAAGCTTACGTCTAGCTGCATGTGGTCCTAGTAGAAGTGTTTCTGTTTTATCAGAATTAAGTAAAAGGAAGTTAGTTAACATCCAACGTCTAATGTCCTTTACACAATCCTCAACTTTACTAAGCTTCTGTCTGTCCTCTGGCTTCGCTGAAACATACAGCTGTGTATCATCACCATAACAGTGGAAGATAATTCCATGTTCCTTAGATAATTCCACAGAACCTTGTGGAGCACCAAACTTTACCTCAGTAGGCATAGAGAAGTCTCCATTTACATCTACAAGCGGATAACGATCAGTCGAATAAGACCTGAGCCAGGAGAGGACCGTTCCCTTGAAATACTATTTGGTTTGACGCCATTTAAGTTCTAATTTTCGAGTGGTCTGTTTTAAGGTGTGTGTGTGTGATGGTTATTCCAGGGTGCTAGCTTGTTCTTTCGAATTATTTTTCATTTGAGTGCAGCTACCTTATCTAGCATGTAGCAAAATGTTGACTCTAAGCATTCTGTCGCCTGATCAAGTTCTTTGGGATCAGACGGTGATCCAATCATAGGTGATATCTCTGGGATGTTATTGATAAAACTCTGTGCACTAGCTGATGTGAATGTACGTTTTACACAGTAGCATGGCGAGGTGCATATATTATGATCGATACACAATTTAAACAAGATGAGATAGCTTCAGACTGCGACTATAATTTCTTTATTTAATCCGTATGTTAGTATCAGGTCAAGAGTGTCACCATCATTATGAGTGGATCCGATTATGTTCTGATTGACCCCTACTGAATCTAGAATGGACCCCACCGTTGATCTCAGAGGGTCTTCTGGGTCCTCAAAAATGACCAATAATTAATGCTTTGTGCAGAGAAACACCAGGTTCGAGATTCAACCTGCAAATTCACCAAGGAATTTCCCTCGGAGCTCTGTAAATAAGAATTAGCAGAATCAACTCAGTAGACTTATTGATTGTGGCTATGTATGTTACACTGGTATAAAGAACTTCAAAAGAATTGTGTTTATGACTATGTATTTGTGTGATGCGTAGATTATCATTATAAATGAGTGCAACATCTGCTCTCCCAGTCAGACAGGGCTGACGTATATAACTGTGTCCAGGAGGACGGGCTTCATTTAGTGCTGTGTACTCATTTGGTTTAATCCATATTTCTAGCTTCAGAGCAAAGGCTGTGCATTCAGTATGATCAAATTGGATGTTAATTAGGTCACTGAAACACACTTTCTGAAAAAACAAACTAATTATTGTTTAGCTCTGGGAACAGACACATTCTCGACCGTGGAACCTAGGTGATGACTCATCAGGTGTCGGTTTATCCTGCTTGTCTGCTCCTTGGCCTTGGCTCTGGATTGTTAGACTATGTACTGTGCTGCAAGAAATGAGAGCAGAACCTTCCCGAGTGGGATGGATATCATCCCGCCCTAACAGGCCAGTGTTTGCTAAGTGATGCCCTATTGGATAGTAATGGACACCTCTCTTAAAGCCTACAGAGCGACGTCTTGCTACAGGGGTACTGGGGCCGTGTGGCCCCCTGGTGTAAGATCAGAATTCCTTCTGGTTCTCTGACGTCACCAGACAATGGGCCTCACTTGTCATGCTGGATACAGACAGATTTATTTGAGCATTTACACAAGAAATTTGGTATCAGTTTAAAAAAATCAAGCTCCTGAGCATGTACAGTGAGGGGGAAAAAGTACTTGATCCCCTGGTGATTTTGTATGTTTGCCCACTGTCACAGTTCATAGACGGAGGCGGATGCAGATTAAACTCTTTATTAAACATAAATCCAGAACTCAAAGCAAACGTGGAACATGGTTGTTGTACCATGAAACAACAAACGTGACATGGAGCAGTGTCCTTCTTGGCATGACCGACCATTACAAACATAACCCAGGAGCTTAAATAACGCGCATTCCTAATACAAAGTACCATTAACTTAAATCACCTACACCTGTTGCAAATCACGATCGATAAGCTAGCGCTTAACCCGGAAGTGAGCGAACCCAAGACAAAGTCACGTGGCTTGTCCGAAGACTAGCCACAGTGCCCTCTGCTGGACGTAACGTGACACCCACTGACAAAGAAATGATCAGTCTATAATTTTAATGGTAGGTTTATTTGAACAGTGAGAGACGGAATAACAACAAAAAAATCCAGAAAAACGCATGTCAAAAATGTTAGGAATTGATTTGAATTTTAATGAGGGAAATAAGTATTTGACCCCTCTGCAAAACATGACTTAGTACATGGTGGCAAAACCCTTGTTGGCAATCACAGAGGTCAGACGTTTCTTTTAGTTGGCCACCAGGTTTACACACATCTCAGGAGGGATTTTGTCCCACTCCTCTTTGCAGATCTTCTCCAAGTCATTAAGGTTTCGAGGCTGACGTTTGGCAACTCGAACCTTCAGCTCCCTCCACAGATTTTCTATGGGATTAAGGTCTGGAGACTGGCTAGGCCACTCCAGGACCTTAATGTGCTTCTTCTTGAGCCACTCCTTTGTTGCCTTGGCCGTGTGTTTTGGGTCATTGTCATGCTGGAATACCCATCCACGACCCATTTTCAATGCCCTGGCTGAGGGAAGGAGGTTCTCACCCAAGATTTGACGGTACATGGCCCCGTCCATCGTCCCTTTGATGTGGTGAAGTTGTCCTGTCCCCTTAGCAGAGAAACACCCCCAAAGCATAATGTTTCCACCTCCATGTTTGACGGTGGGGATGGTGTTCTTGGGGTCATAGTCAGCATTCCTCCTCCTCCAAACACGGCGAGTTGAGTTGATGCCAAATAACTCCATTTTGGTCTCATCTGACCACAACACTTTCAGTTGTCCTCTGAATCATTCAGATGTTCATTGGCAAACTTCAGATGGTCATGTGTATGTGCTTTCTTGAGCAGGGGGACCTTGCGGGCGCTGCAGGATTTCAGTCCTTCACGGTGTAGTGTTACCAATTGTTTTCTTGGTGTCTATGGTCCCAGCTGCCTTGAGATCATTGACAAGATCCTCCCGTGTAGTTCTGGGCTGATTCCTCACTGTTCTCATGATCATTTCAACTCCACGAGGTGAGATCTTGCATGGAGCCCCAGGCCGAGGGAGATTGACAGTTCTTTTGTGTTTCTTCCATTTGCGAATAATCAGGTGTCTTTTATACAGGTAACAAGCTGAGATTAGGAGAACTCCCTTTAAGAGTGTGCTCCTAATCTCAGCTTGTTACCTGTATAAAAGACACCTGGGAGCTAGAAATCTTTCTGATTGAGAGGGGGTCAAATACTTATTTCCCTCATTAAAATGCAAATCAATTTATAACATTTTTGACATGCGTTTTTCTGGATTTTTTTGTTGTTATTCTGTCTCTCACTGTTCAAATAAACCTACCATTAAAATTATAGACTGATCATTTCTTTATCAGTGGGCAAACGTACAAAATCAGCAGGGGATCAAATACTTTTTTCCCTCACTGTATAAATTTACAACTTAGAAGGCTAACCATGATCGATCGGCTTCAAATCGTAGAATTTATGATGAGCAGGGAGCAGGGTGTGTGTGTGTGTGTGTGTGTGTGTGTGTGTGTGTTGTGTGTGTTGAACAGGCTCCAAAGCCATGATCTTTGTTTCATTTATTTTGCTATCTGCCCAACACACTACAAGCACATGCCAAGTAAATAAAATGTCACACTGTGTTCCCTTATCTCTACAAACTTGCTCTGTGATAGCTGTTAGCGTGGTTGTGTGGTTTTTCACTCGCTCTGCTGATCTCTGTTCACTGCCGAATCTGCTATATTAACTCAGTTCCGCTAACGTGCGTCTCAGGGCTGGATCGGGTTCTCCCTCAGTGTTACTGCGCAGAGTATTCACCAAACCCCCACCATCCGGCCAACTTATCAGGCCTTTGGTTACATGCTGCTAGAGTGGTCGAGTGGTTTTTCCTGCCTATGCCATGTTATTGTTCTGGAGCTGGAGTTGGTTTTCCCTCCACACAATGGACCCCTCATTCTTTTCATGACGTGCAGATTGGTTAACTGAGCCCCTGCTCTGACTCCACATACTCCCCCACCACTTCAACTGCTAGAGTGGCCAACCAAAGCTTGAGTGCATTTACTGTGCAAGTAAACACATATATGCTGACCTTTAGTGTCACCCATATCACAAGAGCTTCCTCATTGTGGCCTACGACTTGCACTTGATGCGCTCTGTCACAACTTGAATTGACACGAACTCTCTTCCTGATTCCCTTTTCTCCCTCACTGAGGGATGCAGATGATGATAACGACAGATAATGGCCCGTCATTTGTGTCTATGGACTTTATCACCGTCTCCATCAAGTAGAGTATTCACCGTGTCCTAATAACAATGCGAATGGAAGACATAGAATGGTATTTTCGTGTGGGTCTATGAAACCGGATCACCGCCAGGGTTCCTAGTTATTCGCAATGCGTAGACCATACAAGAAATTGGCAAAAATGGTTCCACAGAAAGGTTTTCTCTCTGTTTCACTCTCTCTGTCTTTCTATCCCTCAAGTGTCCCTTCCATACACACTGGATTGTGTATCATTTCATAAGCAGCAGCAGCAGAGCTGAGACAGGCATCTTAAGCCACTGTCAGAATTGTTCCCCCATCTTTTTCATACATACTATCTCTGTCTCTCTCATACACACACACACACACACACAGGCAAAACCCAGGGAGGGAATGCTTGCTATCTTCATCCTTATGATATGGAAATAAATGCAGGCCAAGCGTGACAGCAGCAGGTTTAGCAAGCTCTGCCCTGCATGTGTGCCTCGTAAAATCTGTCTCTAACACTCAGGCTAACGTGCGCTAAGCTGTACGCTTCAGAAAACACATATGAGAATACCAGGTCAACACCGTGTGGAAGACCCAGTGCTTTGCCTTCACATGCTGTAGCTCTCCATTTATATACAGTATCTCAGAAGTGAGTACACCCCTCACATTTGTGTAAATATTTGATGATATCTTTTCCTGTGACAACACTGAAGAAATGACACTTTGCTACAATGTAAAGTAGTGAGTGTACAGCTTGTGTAACAGTGTAAATTTGGTGTCCCCTCAAAATAACTAATTGAAAGTGAAAATGTTTTTTCACTTTGTTTTTCACATAATGTTTGTCACATTATTTTCCAGCACTGCCTTAACCCTCTTGGACATGGAGTTCACCAGATCTTCACAGGTTGCCACTGGACTCCTCTTCCATTCCTCCATGACGACATCACAGAGCTGGTGGATGTTAGAGACCTTGTGCTCCTCCACCTTCTGTTTGAAGATGCCCAACAGATGCTCGATAGGGTTTAGGTCTGGAGTCCATCACCTTCACCCTCAGCTTCTTTAGCAAGGCAGTGGTGTGTTTAGGGTCGTTATCTTTATATTTGAAATACTTCAATTTCAATACCCTAAACACACCACTGAAATAGTGAAATATTAAATAGGTATTTGAAATACTGCCCTGTGGCCCAGTCTCCGAAGGGATGGGGTCATGGTCTGCTTCAGTATGTCACAGTACATGTTGGCATTCATGGTTCTTTCAATGAACTGTAGCTCCCCAGTGACCCAGTGCCCACCACCATGCTTGACTGTAGGCAAGACTCACTTGTCTTTGTGCTCCTCACCTGGTTGCTGCCACACACAGTTGACACCATTTGAACCAAAAAAGTTTATCTTTGTCTCCTCAGACCACAGGACATGGTTCCAGTAATCCATGTCCTTAGTCTGCATGTCTTCAGCAAACTGTTTGTGGGCTTTCTTGTGTATCATCTTTAGAAGAGGCTTCCGTCTGGGACGACAGCCATACAGACCAGTTTGATGCAGTGTGTGGCGTATGGTCTGAGCACTGACAGGCTGACCCCCCACCCCTTCAACCTCTGCAGCAATGCTGGCAGCACTCATACGTCTATTTCCCCAAAGACAACCTCTGGATATGACACTGAGCACGTGCACTCAACTTCTTTGGTGGACCATGGCGATGGCCTGTTCTGAGTGGAACCTGTCCTGTTAAACCGCTGTATGGTCTTGACCACCGTGCTGCAGCTCAGTGTCAGGGTCTTGGCGATCTTCTTATAGCCTAGGCCATCTTTATGTAGAGCAACAATTCTTTTTTTCAGATCCTCAGAGAGTTCTTTGCCATGAGGTGCCATGTTGAACTTCCAGTGACCAGTATGAGGGAGTGTGAGAGTGATGACACCAAATTTAACACACCTGCTCCCCATTCACACCTGAGACCTTGTAACACTGAAGTCACATGACACCGGGGAGAGAAAATGGCTAATTGGGCCCAGTTTGGACATTTTCACTTAGGGGTGTACTCACTTTTGTTGCCAGCGGTTTAGACATTAATGTCTGTGTGTTGAGTTATTTTGAGGGGACAGCACATTTACACTGTTACACAAGCTGTACACTCACTACTTTACATTGTAGCAAAGTGTCATTTCTTCAGTGTTGTCACATGAAAAGATATCATCAAATATTTACACAAATGTGAGGGGTGTACTCACTTCTGTGAGATACTGTATAACTTTATGTCTAGGAATCCGAAACACAGGGCAAGATAAAACTGAAGGTATTATTATTATTTACTATTATTACTATTATTATTAAGTTCTGGTGCAAATTTTTCTGTCAAGAAATCCTATTTGTCCATCCTTACTAAGCAGACATTACACACCAATGTTTAACTCTAAAACTATGTAATTACTATAATGATGCTAATTTCTGCTAGGGTATTTATTTATTTATTGTGGATAGTATTTGTAGCTTAAAATACACACACAAAAGGTCAGAAATATGCATCTATGTACACATGTGTGTATATATTTATAGTATACTATACAATTATGTAGCTTCATCACAACAGTACCTGGCAAAGGTACAAGAAACTGTATCTTGTGTATATGGAATTTATTTTTATCATAATACCGATTAAGAATGGATGAAATTATAATAAATTGCCCCTTACCGTAGTGTAAAACAAAATATCTACAAATAAAGCCATTTTTAGATTTGCAGCCTTTTTACACCGCAGCTGAAGCTAAAAAAAACAAAGCGGTTACATAATCCCACACCCTTTAAGACTCTCCTCGTATGTGTGTGTGTGTGTGTGTGTGTGTGTGTGTGTGTGCGCGTCTCTACATGGCAGTGGAAGGTAATTGAATGGAAATGAAAATGAGGTGTGCATTGGCAGGTGTCCAGCTAACTAACACTGACGCGTGATCAGAGGTGAAACGCAGCCGTGTCGGCAGCACCGTCGCCCTGAGCTGCTCTATTTTTAAACCGTTTCTCATAAAAATACCATAAGTGCTGCAGCTCCGCCAGCAAGCAAATGTGACTTCTAAAAAGCTGCAAGCGGCTAAAATCAGATCTTTCTGTGTTTTGTTGTTTTGCCCATTTTAGGATATTATTTTGCAACACTTACACATGAGATTTGTTTCACACCTCCAGGATTGGGGGTTGGAATCCCACTTCCGCCCTGTGTGGGTGGAGTTCGCATGTTCTCCCTGTGCTTCAGTGGTTTCCTCGGGGTACTCCGGTTTCCTCCCCTCGTCCAAATACACGCGCTTTCTGGCATTTCCAAATTGTCCGTAGTGTGCGAGTGTGTGCGATTGTAACCGTGCGATGGATTTGTACCCCCCATACAGTACAGGGTGTGTCCTGTCTCATGCCCCAAGTCTCATGGGATAGGCTCCAGTATGCATGCAATTCCCTTAAAATATACTTCAAACATGAATGCAGCTATTGAAGATTTCAGACCTTTTGAACTCGCTGTGACCTTGAACCTGTTTGGAAACATTTCACGATCTAACCAGTTCGACTGTTCATTCCAGAGATATCGCACTATAATTTAAAAGTTTTGGAAGCAAGCTGTGTTCACGCCATGTCGTAATTACGAGCATCTGGTTTGAAAAAAAGTGTTCACGTCCTTGTTAAACTTGTAATTGTAAAAATTTCCGTCTTATACCACCTGAGCGCTGCAATGTCATGTGGAAACGCTCAAAATGGCGGCAGCTTAACAATGTAGTTAAGGGGTTATCTTGGAACATTTCTGTTTAATATTTCGGATAAATTTACTATTATTAATAGTCTTAATGATGCGAGGTGAATCTGAAAATGAACTAAAGACATGCAATACAGTTTCATGTCATTTTGCAGTCGTCAAAATCATCATCTCATACGGATGAATTGAATTCCGAGTCCGAGGACGTGAACAGGTATGAGGAGAACGTCTGGATTGTCATCTGGTAATTACACCATAGCGTGAACCGATGGCGATAATCACTGCTAGCCAAAAATAGGTATTGAGTTCTTGAACGTGAACGTGTTTCTAACATCTTTGTATAACCAACTCGAAGAAAACAAAACCCAACAACTATTTTAGATATTTGATCCTATATTGATCCTATTTCTAGCGATGACACCAAATTTAACACACTTGCTCCCCATTCACACCTGAGACCTTGTAACACTAACAAGTCACATGACACCGGGGAGAGAAAATGGCTAATTGGGCCCAATGCGGACATTTTCACTTAGAGGTGTACTCACTTTTGTTGCCAGCGGTTTAGACATTAATGTCTGTGTGTTGAGTTATTTTGAGGGACAGTAAATTGACACTGTTACACAAGCTGTACACTCACTACTTTACATTGTAGCAAAGTGTCATTTCTTCAGTGTTGTCACATGAAAAGATATCATCAAATATTTACACACATGTGAGGGGTGTACTCACTTTTGTGAGATAATGTATTCTAATCACAGGTTACACTGATAATACTACATAATTCCTTCAAATGTAAAATTGTAACGCATAAAAAACTAATAATACAGTCCAAAATGTCAAAATTTCTTAACACTCCTTGCACAGGCTCGCTTCTCAATGCTAGTTGCTAGTGTACTAGCACATTAGCTTGTGAAAAACAGCAATTGCTATAGTCAACAGCAAGCAGGAAGTGGAATATTCCCCCTAATTTATAAGCTCTGATGTATGGGAGAATGCTGGGTTACCAAATAAGAGTACCAAACACCGGTACTAATACAACATACCTTTGTGAACCATGTTGCTAATCCCCAATTTTCACTGAAGTGGTGGAGATTTTGGGATCTGGTTTATGCCGAGCGACATAGCAAGTGGAATGCTAACACGTGGTATTCACGCTGCGCTTCACCTCTGATAAGAACTCTCTTCATGGTCTTGTTTCTATACCCTAATACGTCCTACGTGCGGAATATCTGAAAGCGGAATACACTTGTTACGCCAGACTCGTTGTGTGTAGGATTAAGTAGCGCTTATCTCGTTTCTCAGTTCTCCCTCCTACTACTGTATACAGTCCCTCCTTTTTCCTGCCTCGTGGTTTTCCACCCTTTATCTTTAGTCTGATATTAACACATAGATGCCAGAAAAGCATGTTGTCTCAAATACAAGCTTTTGGGAGCGCACCCTTGGTTTCGATGAAGGATTAAAACCTAAACGCCCACTCCTCTTACACAAGTGCTCGTCCTGAATAACTATAATTCTCTCCCACACACACACACACACACACACACACACACACACACACACACACACACACACACACACCTCCTCGCACGCCTCGTAACAATGCTTATAATCACAAACAGAAATGTACTGCCTGTTTACGCGCGTTTCTCAGTTCCGGCAGCTCTTTGCGCTGAGCGAACCGATGAAGACAACGGAGTAAATGATTTAACGATTTGCTTGACAGCTTGTTATCTTCGTATATAAAAAACAAATCATCCGTTGTGTGGGTCTGAAACTGGGTTAAACCAGGCGTATGTTGCAGGCTGTGTGGTCTCGGGTTATAATCTCCTGATTTCAGTGCTCCACACAGCGGAGTGCAGAAATGGAGGGAAAGCTTGAGGATCTCTGTAATATGCTCGAGTACCTTCATAATGAATCGTGTAAAAATGACAGCAAAGAAATACATAAAGGCGTGAATGTTTTGATGGATGGGGTGCCAATCCCATCGCAGGGCACACTTGCGCACACTATGGACAATTTGGAAATGACCGTCATCCTTCATCCCTCAGTACCCTGAGGAAACCCCTGAAGCACGCGGAGAGGGTTGGGGGTTCGATTCCTACCTCTGCCTCTAGTGTGTGTGACGTTTGCATGTTCTCCCTGTGGGGGCTTCCTCTGCATACTCCAGTTTCCTCCCCCAGTCCAAAGATGTGTGTTGTTGGCTAATTTTCATTTCCAAATTGTCCGTGGGGTGTGAATGAGTGTGCAATTATGTCCACCAGCTTGTGCCCTGAATTCGCTGGGACAAGCTCCAGGCTCCCCCGCGACCCTGTGTACGAAATGGATGGATGAATGGATGGAAATTCACATCACACTGTTGCAATGAATAAAAAAGGATGATGTTGAGAAAGAATGATCATATCTTGATCTCAGGGAGCATTGTCCCAGAACCTTCGAAGTAGGTTACTTAAGGCTACTAACCTCTGAAAAGCAAGAGAAAGCATTGGCTTCATAGTGCGATATCATTGCATAATCGCACTTTGTCCTGAAGGAACGATACAGCAACAACTTTCCCTCCCACACTGAGCATAGAACTGAGCGTCCAAACAGAAACCATGAAGTTTGGACATGTCCTGAAGCAAAAATAATAATAATAATAAAATGTCATTGAAATATCCTCATTTTAAGCACTGAAGGAATGGTTACGTTTAGAAGAGCAAATCCACTCTTTATTACTTTGCCTTCGTTCTTGCATACGTAAACCTCATTGCTGGGTATTTCATAATCAATGCCTCAAAGGCATACTCATTATAAGGCGACACAAGGCAAACTCAAACAAGTTTTGCATACTTTGCAGTCGGGAGTCGTTTATATTCATACTGTTGTCTCAAAGAGGTTGTTTAACCAAATGGCTTATCGTGAAGGAAAGGAAGATCTATTCTGATCTCATTCGGTGAATACTAAACTGCTGGATGCTTGCGGTTACTGGCTTTCATTCTGGGGTTGTTGTTTTTTTGCATTGTTAACATTTAGTTCAAGTGGGCCTCTGACAAAAAGTACGTTGAGTGAAGTAGGGGTATCTCTCTTAAGTTCATTTAAAAAAAAAACAGCAGCACATTCGGCTGAACTAGAATATATATATATATATATATATATATATATATATATATATATATATATATATATATATATATATATTTTATAGTTTTAATTCAGTCGTGGAAAAAAATCATTCTTTTGATGGTTGTTCTATCAGAAAGGAAGAAGAACTGGAATGTCCGAGTGATATCACATTCCAGATGATTTAGTAGATATGTGTCATGGCCTGGGGAGAAACCATTCACTCGACAATTGAAAATTTTATTATACAGTTAGAGCACTTTAATGAAACCCTGTTTCTATTGAACGTATTTGCGATGTGCGTTGTGCTTCTGCTGTTCATTTGGACGTTGGTGTTGTATTTACACCATTCCTGTGTTGAAGTTAAGCGAAGCTTGCTGACAAAACCCGTCTCCAGTTTCTTGTTGAAATGCTCCCGAGAGTAAGAACCCTTGGAAACCGAGATCAACTCCAATCGCTCTAGGCAAATGAAATTGACTCACCACGACTTACCACTCGCCGGTTCTCATTAAAAAAACAAAACGAAACAAAAAAAGCCGTTCCTGCACAAAGCTTCGGTTCGTCGAGTATACGATTATCCACAAGTGTGATGGAAGCTCTTAATCTCGTAATCGGCGTAGCGGCAAGAGCACTATCTAATACTCACCAGGGGGTTTGAACATGTGCACGGTCGGGATCCTCACGCACAAGAAGAACCCGAAAACGCATGTATGCAAGGGCTAAAGCGCTGCTGCATCACTCTCTGGATGGATTAATAATAATAATAATAATATATTATTAAATACTTTAATTTGTCATAGAAGTGAGTAAAAATATCTTCCATTTCAGTTTCGTGCTTGCGCACACTACTTTTTATGGAGATTTGTGGACGTCACTACATGCAAATGAGCCATGTCAGGAACATTTTCACACATCTTTCCTAAGGTTGATAAACGGAGGCCGTTATGTTATGTGTGTGTTATGTGTGTGTTGACCCTAACATGATATTATTAGAATGGTTAAATTATGGATGGAGTGAGTTGTACTTTCAGGGGGGAAAAGAACTCAGCGCAAGCCACTTTCTATCCCTTAATTAATACTTAGTTAAATTAAAAGGCCATGGGGGGATGGAAACTACTAATCTAGCAGCACGATTACAAGTGTTCCTGAAATTCTTTTGATTATGATGTAATCTATTCTAATCTGATATTATGCAGCTCGGTACCCTGCAGCACATCATCATCATCATCATCATCAGCATTGAACTCGATTGCATTTGGCCACCTGCGGAGCTGAAGGTAGTTTTACGGTGTCCATTATTTTTGGAGAATTAATCTGGAAACGGGGAGAGAGGAACTTTTCTGTCGTTTAACACAGCTGCGCTGGTCACACTGACCACAGAGTATCATCATCGTCATCATCATCATCATCATCATCCCCAGAAAGAAAATGGCACTTTAATGCAATTTCTGATGGAAAGCTGCTTTCAGAATGGAATTGGACATTTTTCGCTCACCCCTGACAAAATTCCACCCTAAATTGCCTTCTTTTCGTGGACAAACCTGTGAGTGGGCTGAGCATTTTAGTCCTGTCCAGCTAGACATCTGTGTTTTGTGTGTGTGTGTGTGTGTGTGTGTGTGTGTGTTTAGCAGTCGTTGCTCGTCGTCAGTTGTCTATGCGCATCTCTCCAGAGAATTTAAAACACTTCCAGCAATCTGGAAATGATGCATTCTTTTAAAGACATTTAGTTTCCTAAAAAAAAGGACAAATCTAGTCAAGCTCCAAAGCCTCACTGTGTACAGCTGATCGTTAAAACACCTTCATTTTTTATGGAAGAGGTCTTAATGTATGGAACTGAATGTATTCAGTTTTCTCATCTCACTACACTCCTGAATACTTGATTCAGATTGGTCAGAAGGTGTTGATTTTCATCAAGCTGAAAAGAAGAGCGGTCGGAGCTAAACTTCGGAGCTAAATTGGGATACACCTATTTGACATTTTCACTTTACGGTACTCTATGTTATCTAATACCAATCGCCAGTGCTGGCCCCAGAACCAGTATTCAGTAACATACTGTACTGGCACATTCCTGGATTTCAGTCTTCGGTGTATTCTTAAACCCGACATCATTTTGTTTAGATTTAAATGAGGGATGTGGGCTAAACTATGGCTAGTATGAGCTACGTAGCTAGTACTTAATTTCGCCTGTTCTATAATCTTACCTACCACGCGTTGAAGCTATGAGTTCACTAGCACTGAAATATTTGAGTTGGTTTTGGTGGCTGTTTGTTTGGTTATGAAACATGGTTAGGTAATGTACGTGAATATCCGAGGGTCAACACAAGTCTAGTTTAATGGAATGAGCCTTGAGAGCTGGTGAGTTCATATAGCTTCATCTACAGCATCCTCAACACACACACACACACACACACACACACACACACACACACACAAGGATCATGATTCTTTGGTGCCTGTGTGATCCAATAACAGTGTGAAAATATGTGTGTGTGTAACACTGTGAGGGCAAAGAAATGCTGTGTGAGAAGTGTTGGTTCACACACACAAGCACACATTTTTAGATTATGATTCGTTGGCATATATGCTGATGGAAATAAAAGTGTGTGTGTGTGTGTGTGTGTGTGTGTGTGCTATCTAATTGTTGCCTTGCCAACAAACCCGGGTTTCCCAGAGGAATAACACACATTAGCCGCGGACGTTCGTCGCCCCCTACCGCCGGCACTGTGTTACTGCAGGATGAAGTTGAAGTTTTATAAACATCTCAAAATGCTATAAAATTTTATGTGTTGAAAGAAATTAGGCAAAAATTACGAGTGAAAATACTGCTACTGTGGTTATAAATCCCATGTGTGTGTATATATATATATAATATATATATATATATATATATATAATCTGCTTGAATAAATACTTTATAAATCACTTTATAATATGTGTACAGCTGACCCGGATGAAAACCACCTCCGTTATCCACTGCATACAAAGAAACGGAACATTAGCTGGGTAGTTAGTTTTAGCTGCAGCGAGTTAGCTATGCTCATGCTCATTCCTACATAGCTAGCTAGGTCTCACACATGATCCTGAGCGTTATCCGTAAGCTATACATTTAACTCAATCGTTACTGAACATTGGCGTGAGCTCTTGAGTTTAATACGGAGCTTTCATACCAGCTAGCCAGTCCAGCTCACTCAGCTAGCTACCGTAGAGGCTTACCTGTGACATCTCCACAGCTTTTGGCTTGTATGTGTGGATCATTATCACGCTGTTTCCTTTGAAGCATTTGAAACTGAGCAGAGTTGACAAACTGGGTCAGGGATCGTCGTCTGTCTCAGACACTGCCGCAGCTGAATAGGTGTTTGGAGCCTGAAGTGTAGACGTTCGTCAGGAAGCTGCGTTATTATTGATTGTCTCTTGAAACAGAATCATTCGAAATCTTTTAATCGGCTTCACAGTCTTCCAGGATTGAAGGTTTTATTATTTTCTTTTTTACACTCGGTAGTGAAGTTGTACATATTTGTACAGAAAAAAAAAACAAAAAACACACGTGAACCGTGTATTTAAGTACAATAACGAGAGTAGTAATACACAGTAGCGATCATTTTAACCCTTTCAGAGCAGTCCTGTATCTGTGTATATAAATAAAAGGTTTCACTGGGCATGTACGTATGAACTTAATGTTCTATCAAAGGTAATCATTTATATGTTAATCACAGAAATCATACTTCTGGGAAGAGCGTAATCATTTCCTAAGTCTAATTTGTGTCCTTGGATAGCAGCGCAGCTCGTATCCACTGACTGTTCGCATTTGCCCGCAGAGCCATCGGTAACAAAGCTAACAGCAGTCCTAAAGGCCAGACCCCAGACGAGAGCAACCGCCGCACTGACGCTAACTCCTCTGTCTCGGACCTCGCCAACTCCGTCACCAGCGACATGCTCATGGTAAGACGATGATGTGTGTGTAGAGGAACATCTACTACATCCATTCGTACGCAACATGTTGTGGTTTTGAGTTGGATGTAACACGATGTGCTAAGTAAGGGGTGTAAGTGTTGCACTCTCCCACTCCAATCACTCACGCACACGTGTCACTGTTTTCCGGGGAGAGCCCAGTAATTAAAGAAGGAACACATCATCACGGGGGCAGTCAGGAAACATCTTTACCGGGTCTGCCTGGCATTATGTGGGTGGCATGGTGTTCTTTCTTTCTTTTTCTTTTTATCATCGTGCCTAATGATGGTGTTTCCACTTGTAGCAGTGAACTTTCCCAGACTCGGCTAATTTAACAGGTCGCTCTGTCTTTCTGTATTCATTTGTTCACTGGAAGACAGAAATCCCGAATACTCTTGTTCCAGTGGCAGGGAATCGCTAAGGGTTGCATTAGGGAAGAGCCTACAGTGTTCTGGATCGTTCTTCACTTCCTGTTGCTCAGGCCATGGGCTCCTGATCATTGCTTTCACTCTTATCTGGTTACACCAAGAGAGCTTATGGTCATACCTTTAAACCCGTCGCACCAACTGATACGATAACCACTTTACGCATAAGCTAGTTGCTTTTAGACAGGGAAAGACTATTAGAGATTAAACTGATCTGATCGGAAAGGTTACTGGAGACATTCTGAAGCGCTTAAAAAGGCTTACTATACTAAAACAACGACCGGATAAAGCATTTTTCCTCACACGTTTCTCTTGTCATAAACAGTATCTAACACTAAAACAGTGGCACCATAATCCAATGAACAATTGAAAAAAATAAAAAAAATTTCTGCTCATTGTTTTAGTACATTAAGCCTCGCTAAGTAGTTTACACACCTGTTAAGCCCAAAGCTAAAGTGAATAAAATCAAATATTATTTGATTATTGGATCACTTTCAAATCTCTGACAATTATGGTCTTTTATGACACTTTTACAGATTTACATTTCTATTTAATAAATATGACATAAATCTGCCATTATTTACTTTCAAATTCTGCCCTTAATTTAAAAAGACGTTGATCTGAGAATATAAACAAGGGGACGAATTTAATGTTTAACATTGCCGTTTTTTGGGCACGATTGCAGTTGTCTCCAGGCTCTGAGGAGGAAGAACACGAGGGTCCGGTGTGTGAGAAGCTGGGTCGAATACAGTTCAGCGTGGGCTACAGCTTCCAGGACTCCACACTCACCGTGAAGATCCTTAAAGGCCAGGATCTACCGGCGAAAGATTTCTCCGGGACCTCAGACCCGTTTGTTAAAATCTATCTGCTACCAGACAAGAAGCACAAACTGGAGACCAAGGTGAAGAGAAAGAACCTGAACCCTCACTGGAATGAAACGTTCCTGTTTGAAGGTAAAGAATACCTCTCTGTCTCTCTCTCTTCCAGTGGAATTAAATTCAGCTGGATTGGCTAATACGACGTACCATGCTGCTATTATTACCTCAATCTCAGATTTGATCAAGCTATAATATTTTTATGCATGTTGTCTTATGTGTACTGGGTCTCCCAGTAGGTCTGAAATCAATATAGAACTCAAGCCCTTGGAATTACATAAGGTTCTTTCTGACTTCTGTCACAGCTATCCATGGCCAGGAGTCCAAATGAGCAAAAATTGCCTGTGATTTCTGGGTGGGAGGGGCAATACTCTGCCTCATTCAATCAGAGTGATGCTAGCCAGTCGCTGGGTGTCTGTGAGCTCATCTTTCATATGTGAAAGAGAGAAGTTGAGAAAGTGTGTGATAGCTAGGTAGTGGGTAGGAATTGTGTGCAAATTTGGAGAAAATGGGGTAAAGAGAGTTCATGCTATATTGTTTGTGATTACATGTCATTGTATATACAGATGTGTGACATATTAAAGAAAAAACAAAACAAATACATTGGCTCTTGTAACGGTTTTGGGCCAGGGGGAAAAGGTCATGTCACTTCAGTACAAATTTATTTTGACTGATCATTTCTGTCGTGATGGGAGTGTTGACAGTGTCCCCATCAAGAAAACCTTGATATTCCAATGATTCAAAAATTGCTTTAATGGTTTACGTTATGCAACTTCTTCCAGGTTTCCCGTATGAGAAGGTGGTCCAGCGTACTCTGTACCTGCAGGTGCTGGATTATGATCGATTCAGCAGGAACGACCCCATAGGCGAGGTGTCCATTCCCCTCAACAAGATCAATCTCGCCCACACGGAGGCAGTCTGGAAAGAGCTCAAACCGTGCAGCGATGGCAGTGTGAGTCACAATCCAGCATTTCTGTGTGTGTGTGAATGTTGGTGAGCGCAATTCTATTTCTGCATTCGAAGAAGGGGAAGAAAATTGGACAGAATAGGATTGACTGTGCTCGAGGGGAATTAAAGATAATTGCTTAATCGTGTTTTGGCTCACAGGAGTACGTGGTGCGCTACGTTCGTCATGTAATAGGCTTCAAGCTGCGACCCGGTCACCAATCTAAGCCCGCAAAACATACACGCAAGCCATTAGCCGGTCCACTTATACACTTTCCAGGTTGTATTGGCCCACAGTCTGGATAGTATGCCTCATTCACGGCTATGAAGAGCTGAGACTTGTGTTAGCGTGTGTCTTCCTCCTGTGCCACTGAGGCACAAAACATATCGACGCTGAAGCTGTGAGGAAAGCATTACCTCCCCCCCACCAACATTTCAATGGGATTCAAATCCAGGCTTTGACTAGGCCATTCCATAACCCTTGATTTCTTTTTTTTGAGCCATTCCTTTGTGGATTTGCTTGTGATCATTATCCTGTTGAAAGGTCCACTTTCGGTTCAACTTCATTTTTCAAACAGATGGCCTCACATTATCTTCAAGTACTCTTTGATATGATGCAGAATTCATAGTTGAGTCAATGAATGCAAGCTGTCCAGTCCCTGAGGCAGTGAAGCAACCCCAATCCATAACATTTCCACCACCATGCTTCACAGTTGGTATGAGGTACTTCTCCTGAAAAGCGGTCTTTGGTCTGTGCCAAACATGTCTGCTGTTACTGTGGCCAAACAACTCTATCTTTGATTCATCTGTTCAGAGTACAGTACTCCAAAAGGCCTGGTCTGGTTCAGCACATTTTGTCTAAGGTAGCTGAGACTGTAAACGGCAGTGAACAGTGAAAATATCACCATTTCAGATGTAGTACATCAGCCACACATATCTGGATTCCCTTCAGTCCTGCATTAAGGAGTCTTTTCAACATGCACTAGCTTTCCAGCATAGATGCGAATGCATTTCTTTTTCTAAACAGGGTTATAGCTTGTGTCAAAGAGCATTTCCATGATTAAATGTGTTTTGGTTAATGTAATGGCTCAGCAGGTAGCGCTGTCTGTTTCACAGCTCCAGGGTCCCTGGTTTGATCCTGAGCTCAGGCTACTGTCTGATCTGTTCTCCTTGTGTCTATGTGGGTTTTCTCATTCTCTGGTTTCCTCCAAAAAACATACTGGTAAGTGGATTGTCTACTCTTAATTGTCCCCGTGTGTACATGGTGCCCTGCGATGGACGGCTGTACCATCCTAGGTGTATTCCCACCTCGCACCCCCTTCCTGATCCTTCCTAAAGATTAAATGAACCCACGGTTAGTCACGTCACTCTGCAGGATGATAGATTGCAAATGCAAAGGAATTATAAGCAAAAGGTTTTCCTAAGTTGCTAATGTTTTGTTTTGCTTTTCTCATTCAGAATTATGGGATGTAATTCTCTGTGATGCGTAGTCAGCTTTGATTGACAGCGCTTAAGTCTGGACCACAAGTCTCCTGCCTCCTTCTGAAACAGATGGCTAGTAATTTGCTTGTATCTGTGTGTGTGTGTGTGTGTGTGTGTGTGTGTGTGTGTGTGTGTGTGTATATATGTGTAGGGGAGTCGAGGTGACCTGTTGGTGTCACTGTGTTACAATCCCACGGCTAACATCATCACTGTGAACATCATAAAGGCACGCAATCTAAAAGCCATGGACATCGGCGGCACCTCAGGTAGGCCTGTACACCTAACACCAGCTTGGTGTCGCCTTCAGCAATGGTTTCGAGCAAAATAAAATTGAATGTTATGTGATTGCAAGGAACATGGAATACGACACTTTTAAAGTTTCACATTGGAAAATCATTTTTAGTTTTGAACTTTGATGCATTCATTTATATAAAATTGGACATTTTGAGTTAAATGTATGTGTATTGTGTGCACTTTAGACCCCTACGTGAAAGTGTGGCTGATGCACAAAGACAAACGGGTGGAAAAGAAGAAGACTGTGGTAATGAAGAGGTGTCTGAACCCTGTTTTTAATGAGTCCTTTCCTTTCGACGTTCCTGCTCACGTGCTGAGAGAGACCACCATCGTCATCACAGTCATGGATAAGGACAGACTCAGTCGAAATGATGTCATAGGCAAGGTACAGGTGTAAGGTCCCACTCTCTCATGCACATGGTCCTGAATAATGGCCTAACATTTGAATGTGTAAAATATTTGTCAAATAAACCCCACCCCCCTCCCTCCCTCCCCGGGGTCTTGGTAAAACCATATTTGGCTGCAATTGCAATTACAGCTGCACATCTGGATCCTGATATTTTTACCCATTCACCTTGGCAAAGTTGCTGAAGCTCTTTCAGATTGGAAGGAGACTATGATGAACAGCAGTTTTTACATCTTGCCACTGAGTCTAATGTTCTTGGTTTTGATCACTCTAAAGTAGCTTTGACAGTATGCTTAGGGTTGTTGTCCTGTTTGACTCTAAAACTCTGTCCTGAGGCTCAAGCTGGACCTCAGTCTCTTGCAGAGTGGCACAACCTTTCTTCTAGATTTGCCCTGTATTTAGCTTCAACCATCTTTCCCTCAACCTTGACTAGTTTCCCTGTCTTTGCTGAATTAAAGCACCCTGACATCATGTTGCTATCGCCACCATGCTTCACCGTGTTAGCGATAGCGTTCTCAGGGTGATGAGCAGTGTTTGGCTTCCATCAAACATAGTGCTTTTGGTTAAGGCCATAAATGTCCATTTGAATCATAAATCTCAAACCAGAGAGATTTTATCTGTGTTTTCTTTACGTTGTCCCGTAAAAAGACCCTTTCAGCAGCTGTGTCGCAGTCTGATTGAGACTTTTTCGTGATGTTTTACTGAGCTTCTTTTGATCATTTTGTTGTTCGTAATGGATGCTCTCTATCATTATTAAAAGAAAATGTTCTCCAAAAAAGTCATCCTGTCATTATAATGAAACGCCTCTTAAAGGATGCGAGTCGTAGAAGCACTGCGAGTGCGGCCAAGCTTTACAGTAGATTCTAACAGCACGTCAACAGAAGGGATACTTTCTGAAATGTCTCTCTCTTTCTCGATTATTCAGATCTATCTCTCGTGGAAGAGTGGCCCTGCAGAGGTGAAACATTGGAAGGATATGATGGGTCATCCTCGCACTGCCGTTGCCCAGTGGCATGCCCTCAAAGCTTAGTGGACTCACCCAGTAGCCCCGCCCCCAGATTAAACTCACACCCACGAGCCCCTGTTAATATGCACAAGCTTGAACACGGGTACCAAAAGCCATCCAACATTTGCCCCGTTTGCGTCCTTTGTTTTATGTGTCCCCACAGATGGGACTCTCTTCTTCTTCACTCTTCTTTATCTAGTTCTGACCTGTGATTTGCACCTGCTTAGAACCCCCTTTCCCGTTTTTGCAAAAAAAAAAAAAAAAAGAGGCTAAGCACTGCCAAGAAGATTGTAAAAGTCCTGTGTTACAGTACGTAATGGAAAGCAGGCTTGTCTTCCTCAAGATTATTTATTTTGACTGTTCAGTTGTCTGGGGTATAACCCAATGTCCAACCAGGATAATGGGACTTCCGAGCAGCGGAAAAAGAAAAAAATCCTACCCTTTTACTGCCATGTTTTTGTATTCCTTCCTCCGTTCACCAACCCCACCACCACCACCACCACCACCACCACCAAAGATCCACAAGGATCGCGTCGCAGTGCAATACCTGATGGATGGAGAGATGGAACTCTTACTTGAACCTCTTCACCATCTCTTGCCAGTTTTCCTGGCACCATGTGTAGAAACCCATTTTTGCTGGAATTCCTTGTCATCCGTTTGTACCGTGGGTGCCGTGATGTGACAAAAAAAAAAAGAAGGAAAAAAAAAAGAGTTGTTGTTTAAAAAAACAAAACAGACTGACTTTTTTTTTATTTTGTTTTTGTTTTTTGGCTGGGCATTTGCAGACCTAATTCGTTTGCATTTTGGTTTGAATCAAAGAAACGGTGGTAACTATTTGGTCAAGATACAGATGAAGGTTATTTACTCCGCGAATGGAAACTGAAGAATGCTGAAATTCTCTTTGTGTCCACAAAATGAATTGCCAGTTGCAGCTCAGTTTTTCATGTATTACAATTGTGTATGTATTATACATGTATGATGCATTACACTATTCCCAAGGTAAAAAGGTGAGTAGGACATGTTCCTGAATCAATATTCCTTTGTTGTTCCTGGATCAACACCGTGTGCTCCTTCCACCCATCTCCGACTACCAAGCTGGTTAAAAACTTCCTCCAGAAACACGAATTATTACAAAAATTTGACATTCTTAACAGTATTGATTATGCACCTCTTTCTTTATTCATTTCAGTGAGGACTGTTAGGGTTTACAATTATGTATAGCTATGTTCTTGTTGTTTTGTTTTGTTTTTTTACGTATTTTGCTCAACATGCAGAGCTGTACAATGGGTTTTCCCTTCCCTCTGGAAACTGACTGGTGCATCTGGACGAACTCTTCAGGTGGCTCAGGAACGGGAGGAATGACATCGGGTGGTGAAAAGAGAGGGCTGTTGATCCCGGAACAATGAAACGTTGATTCGGGAACGTCTCCTACATAAGGAAACATTCAGCTCATGCAGCGTAGCATGGGCACGGTGCGACTGGAACAGACCGCGTCATAACGTTGTGCATATGATAGCATCTAATGACGTGCTTTTGCACCCAAGCACCCAACCCGACAGGACCGAGGAATCATCTGTGTCTGAAATGACCAAAAGAACCACACGACGAAGGTGTGCAAGCGCCCGTGGTGCAAATACAGTCAAAAAAAGATGTGTAACATTCCAATAATATATTAAACAGGGAGGAAATGAGATGCGTTCTCATTGTTGATTTGACGTCAGTTAAAATGCTTCCACTTCAGAGTGGGTTGTTATATGGTCGGTGGCAGTTATATGTGTGTGTGAGAGAGAGAGAGAGAAAGAGAGACATTAGACCAGTAGAAATGCACTATTATTAGAAGCTGCAAACCTGATGCAGTGTGTGTGCTGCATAAACCGTGTTATTTTCGTAACCCGATCACTGCCAGTGTTAAACTTCTTAGTAGAGTTTATTTTTTAAGAGCCAAAGTAATATATCTCACACCTGCTGAGCAAAGAATGAGCTTGAAGAAAAGTAGCAGTTGAGAATACCATGTACCTTGTGTGTGAATGTTGTAATTAATCTAGTCTTTGTTCTAATGTCTGACTAACATATGTAAAAGAGTGTGTGTGTCTCTCTCTGTGTGTGTGTGTGTGTGTGTGTGTGTGTGACAGGGGCAAACCGATTCAGGTGGAACTCATCTCATTAATGCAGCTTAAATGAGATTAAGCCTTTATAAGCACTCATAGAAAGCTTATTTTACACCAAAGTGTTACAATTTTCTGGATTGTAACACTTTGGGATTGAAATCATGGCATTCCTTCCTGAGAAATGCTAAGTTTGCTAGCAGTGGGCTGGGCTAACCATGCTAACTGAAGTATCTGAGCACTTTACTTAAAAAACAAACAAACAAACAAACAGAAAAGCACTGTAATATGTAACTAGATAAGAATAGTGCCATATACATGACAGAAATGTTCCTGCTCCTGGTCTCGTGGGTCTATATCTTGTAACGGAAGGTTACCATACACATCAAACCAGGCGCTAAGGTCAGCTTGGTGCTAGCATAGCATCAAAAATCTCACAGGGGTGCTAGTGCAATTTAGCTTCATGCTGTGATCAGACATTTATGAAGAGATTTCTGGGATGTGTGTGAGACACTCGAGAGAGATTTATTGTCCAGGAAGTACAGTTGCTTTTTAAATAGATAAATATAAGCTTAGTGGAAAAGAGAGAGAGAGAGAGAGTGAGTGTGTGTGTGTGTGTGTGTGTGTGTGTGTGTGTGTGTGTGTGTGGCCTGAGGGGCTCTCATGTTTGCTACAATTTTTGGGTTCTCTATTTACGGCACCCCTGAGAAATGTTAGTCTCTACTGTAGGCATGTGCCAACATTGTGATTTTTTCTTATTTATCTATCTATTTATTTATTTATTATTAATAACAATAATAATCACTAGATTATCTATTAGAGTTGTAGATTCTGCCTCCCACCCCCACACCTAATAGAAACCAACAGTAAAAACCATGACAGAAATTCTAATGGTTTCTACTACAAATACCGTTACAAACCCTCAGCCAACCATTAAGACCGTGACCATTACTGGTCCTTAATGGTATCCACTAGACATAACATTCCAAAAATATAGAGATCCACAGTGACCATTCAAAATCAACACAATTCCCATTAAAACCATTACACATTCTATGAGGGTTTCTATTGGGTTTTGTGTTTCCATCAGGGATGAATGCGATCGACTTCTTCTTGGAAGCGTGAAAGGATGTATGATGTCTGATTATTGTCACAAGCCTACTGTAAAGGTGTTTGAGAAACAAGCGACCGGTGTAATTTTCCTAAAAGTAAAATGAACTTGATTAACGTGTTACGAAGCAAAAGATGGGTAGTAAAAGGGCAGTAAAGCCAAAAATGGCATGTATGCAGTCCGCACCCCACCCCCCAAAGTACAGTCCAGCAGCCAAGACATCTTTAACGTTTCAATATTTACTTCTTTAGGTTCATGCTGAAGGTGCTAAATATCTTTTCCATAAACCCATCATCTACTCGTGTCAGTAGATGATGTGTTGATGATGTGTGATGTATTTCAGTTAAATAAAGGAATGTTTAAGTATAAGTTAAGGATATTGTTATATCCAGCTTTTAATGTCACAACGAAGATCTGGTTGCGCTTTATTATATCTTATCTGCGTTAGCCTCGTAGCTCCCCCTTGTCTCGCTCTGCTCGACTACACCAAGTGTTTATTATGTCGAGCAGAACGAGTTTCAGACCGTATTTGTGGCAGTGAACCATTTCATATAAGCAATATTAACACGGAGAGATTGTGAATCCTGTCAAGCAAATAAGAAAGAACGAGGCAAATCATTTACATCAACGTACAGCTTTAATCTCACACGCACACGCACACAGTGTGTCTGGAGTATCTGTAACTGTGACATATTCTGACTAGTGGTGTCAGGCAGGAAGGGTGAGAGACATCAGGCGTGAGAATCTCTGGCAGAAATCTCTTGCGTTTTTTTATCCTTCTCGTGCATAACGAACTGTGACAAGCGCGACCTTCGTCGTACATGGAGGGAGAGCTAAGCGTGTTAAGGACAAATCCAGACTGAAGTGAAAGTAAGGGCATGGAAGGGACGAGCTGTCACTGGGATTTTTTATTATTTTTTTTTTAGAAACATGTAAAAAGAAAACCAACAAACAATCGAGGCCAAAGGTTCACATGCACAAAGGCTCATTTTTCCACAACTCCACACATTTCATGTAATCGTAAGGTATCTGCTTTATTTCCGTAACTTCAAGAGACAGTTTTGTGTGTGTGTGTGTGTGTGTGTGTGTGTGAGAGTGTGTGTGAGTGTATTTGGTGTCATTGCCTTTTAATTGCTTGAACCTTGAATCAAACTCTTGTTGAAGCCTTCCACAAGCTTCTCGAAGTACTGTTCTAGAATGTTCTCCCATTCCTCCCGACAGAACTGGCGAACAGGTTTGTGGGCTTCTTCACTTAGACACGCTTTTTCAGCTCAGTCCACTAATCATCTCTGGGATTCAGGTCAGAGCTTTGCAATGGCTCCTCCCACTAGCCATTTTGTTACAACTATAGAGGTCTGCTTAGGATCATTGTCCTGATGGGAAATCCAACACTCATGCAGTTTCTTCAGTATTTCATTTGTTCTCTGAAGTGCGTCAGTCCCTTTTCCAATAAAACACGCCCACAGCATGATGCTCCCACCCGCATGCTTCACACTGAGGATGGCGCTCTTCAGATTAAAAACCTTGAGGTTGACCTTTTCCCGCCGTACACAGCGCCGATCATTACGGCCACACAGTTACATTTTTGTCTCTTCTGACCAGAGAACACTCCTCCACATGGCTGCCAATCGCCTTCACACTTCAGTTTGGCTTTTTTACACTCTTGAGTAAGAGCTTCGTCCTAACACAAGGTCATGTAGGACTTTCTAAATGGCCTCCAAGTACTCCATCAGCTCCTTTGTTGTTGTCTTGGAGTTCAGTTGAACCTTTCGGACCAAAGTTTGTTCATCTCATTCGTGCCTCCTGAACGATGCAGTGTCTGTGTTTATAGTCTCATGCAGTTCTTTGTACACATGCTTGTACCTTCTGGTGTTTGGAAATTGCTCCTAAGGAGGATCCAGACTTCTGGATGTCCATCATTCCTGCCCTCCCTTGAATTCTTGGTTGAGTTAATTGGATTTTCTCATGGTATCAAGGGCAAAAAGGCACTGGCTCTTAAAGTCTTAAATACAGCTACAGGTGCACTCCGAATGAACTCCAATATCTTTACAAATGTCCAATCTGGAAGGAGGAACCTTCCAGATAGTTTAAACAGACAGTGAACTTGCTGTGTGTAAACCTCTGTCCCACTGGAATGCTCATGGTTTCTCACCCTTTATTTATTCAAACTCTGAGTTCACATGAGCATGATTTTAGCCAATGCACTCTTAGTTTTTTCATTAAACCCAGAAGACGAGTTGAGTGCTGAAATGTATTCAAGTACTGGACATCTCTTGCTGAATAAGACTCTGCATTGTGAACTTACACAGGAAACGAATAGTCCACTTCCTAGTGTAAACTCAGGGTGAGGCGGGTGTCGTACAGTCGGTAATACATTATTTAAAGGACACCTACATTGGGAGTTCATAACACATGCATTAGCATTTACAGAATAATGAATGAATAATTATCCCATATTCAGAACCTTGCTGTGGCCCTCAGTGTAGTGTTCAGAAAGGAATTTGAAGCCTGTACACAATTACTGGCTTGTAACACTGACACTATGACGCATCGTTAGCAATAATGTGCTCAAGCATCACATAACTGTGAACATCCTAACATATGATTCATTTAGAACCGAACCACATATAATAATTACAGAGAAGGTGTTCTATAAATGTGCTTGTCGTAATACTAGCAACGAGCCATGAGAGAGAGCGTGCTTTACAATGCATTTTATTACGGGTAACATCAGACAAAACTAAAAACATCTGATCAGATAAAACCGCTGTAATGCATGCTGCTTTTATAAAACAGTGATGAAAATAACACGATCGAACCCTGTGCTTAATAAATCATTTAAATCGTTATGAATATTATTATCAATAAACAGTTTCTCCGCCTTGCAGTGTAACAGTAAGCCTAGTAATAAACAAAATGTAACAAGTGAAAACATCTGATTGATACGAGGAGGCTTGGAGACATTTATTATTATTAACTTTTTTTTTTTTTTTGAAAGAGCCTTTGAGATCATTGTAAAACATTCTGTAGGTAAAACTGTTTCATCAAGTTTCCTGCTGTAGGAAAGTCTTTAGGATTTTGTCAAGAATATGAAACAATGCATTTTGCTTTAATCGTTAAAAACAGTCATTCTTGGTAAATGCCGTGGTATAAGAGGAATAAAGCGCTTTGGGCCATGCTGCTCGAGGAGTAGAATCAACTTCAGGGTGCTAATGGGAGTCTTGTCTTTTTATTATTGATTATTCCTGTAACAGCGCACCCTGTTGTGCTTTATTCCTTATGTAACACATTACCCATTCTTATACACGTATTATAAAGTGGTTATGTAGGTCACCTTTAAATAAAGTGTTGCCTTCAAGTAATAGAGGAAGCCTTTAAAATCACTAAAGTGGAATTTTTTAAAAGTATATTATATATATATATATATATGAATGTGAAATTGGATGTGTGGGGGTGTTGGATAGATAAGCAAGAGTTCATAACTAAAACTTAGTCTGGAGTAAAAAGTGCCATGCATACTTCTCTCTCACATGTAGCGAGAGCTCCGATCTGTTTGTTGGGCCGATTTATTTACTTATTAATTGATTGACTTCAACTTCTCTTTTTCAGAGTTTCATTTTGAGACCGTTTTAATAATTTAAAGCTACTCTCGGTGTTGTGACCTTCCCGGAAATTAAATCAGCCAGCATTTGAGCAGGTTTTTGTCACATATCTGACTTTGATGACATTTAACAGGGGAACTATAAGATATTGATGGACATGGCTTTGGCCATGCTATAGAACCTGTGTGTGTGTGTACAGATTGCAGTAGTGTTAATATTGTGTGTTTGGATAATGAATCCCACCCTCTCTCGTACTTCCCTTGATCACAAGTACAGTATGTGATGTGCACAATATAATTTCACATGTTCATTTATTTTTGGCATAAATGTACAGTGTATATAGGTATAAATGTATATATAAAAAGACGAAACAAACGAAAGGCCTCTTGTCTTTATTGAGCTAATTTTCAAACCTTTGAGGTTTAGATGTCATATATATTATATATACAGCAGGGGTGCTCACACTTTTTTGACTTGCGAGCTACTTTTAACATGACCAGTCAAGGAGATCTACCTACATTAAAAATGCGAGACATAAATTTATTTATATTTACACTGAGTATACTTTAAATATATATACACACAAAATATATGTTCATGTACCTTGTATAACTGCATGAACCTTTATGGTACACTACAATTCAGTACATTTTTGGTCAAAACCTTCCTCTGATGACTTGCACTGAATAGAATCAGCCAGGGTTGCACAGTCCGGACAGTAGCTGCTGGTAGCCAGCCTCAAGCAGGCCTCCAGATGATGATCAGTCATTGTGGAATGGTATTTGGACTTAATAATCTTCATGTGGGAAAAGGCTGACTCACATACATAAGCAGAGCCAAATAATGCAGTCGAGGAGGTTGTACATTTCCTCATGTTTGGTACTTTTCCCCTGTGAGAAAGTTCCAAAACTGCCCTGGACTTCAGCTGAAGGTCAGTCTGTAGTTTCAGAATCTCATCACCCACTTCAGACGAGTTCAGGTGAAACAGCGTTGCAGTTTTCGATGCGAGTGAATCAACCTCAACATCGTCCCTAAACGAGTAGCACATGAAAGTAGTCTTGAAAGCGTCTGTGAAACTCTGAGCGACAGACAGCTGTCTATCTGCTCCGTGTAGCGTGCGATGTTCAACTGCGCACAAGCCTTCCGCTGCGTCTCCAGATCTGACGCCAGGTTTTGGAAGTTCCCAACATCATGGCGCTGCAGCTTTGAGGACGGAAGTTGCATTTTCCGTTTAAAGGCATTAACTGAGTGGATCATATCGACCACGGGTTTGTCTTTTCCATACAGCTCCAAATTAAGCTCATTTGGTCAGATCGGTGCTGGTTAGATGTCCAGCAGCCACTGATCATCACTGAGTCGGGGGTGTTCTGCATGTTTAAGAGCAAAAAGAAACTCCCTTATCTCCCTAAATCCTCGGCCATGACTCCTTGATAGCTGGAGAGCTTTGATTGAAGATAATATTTCGGTTTTGTTTTTAAAGTCCTGAAACAATGAGTCAGTTGCTTCTACGAATGCGTCTTTTATCATCTCTCATTTTTATAAATATTTGATGATGTCTTTTCATGTGACAACACTGAAGAAATGACACTTTGCTACAATGTAAAGTAGTGAGTGTACAGCTTGTGTAACAGTGTAAATTTACTGTTCCCTCAAAATAACTCAACACACAGACATTAATGTCTAAACCGCTGGCAACAAAAGTGAGTACACCCCTAAGTGAAAATGTCCAAATTGGGCCCGAAGTTTCAATATATTGTGTGGCCACCATTATTTTCCAGCACTGCATTAACCCTCTTAGGTTGACCAGAGCTTCACAGGTTACCACTGGAGTCTTCTCCCACTTCTCCATGACGACATCACAGAGGTGGTGGATGTTAGAGACTTTGTCCTCTCCCACTTTTCGTTTGAGGATGCCCCACAGATGCTCAATAGGGTTTAGGTCTGGAGACATGCTCGGCGAGTCCATCCTAGAAAATAATGGTGGCCACACAAAATATTGACACTTTGTATGTATATAAATGTATATAAAAACCCACACAGGATAGTATCTGGTGGCAGTACTTACTGTAATGAAACTATTTTACTGGCCGAGTAGCAGAGACAAATAGTGTGTTTTCATGCTTGGTCCATTTTGGTGCTCCAATTGGTCTCGCATCCATGACTCAGCATTTTGTTTTCATTTTTTTCGTCTGTGAACACAACACACGAACTCGGACCCCTCTGAAGTGGCCCACTAGCGAACAGTGCTCAGACCACCTTGAGAGTGATCTCAGTCTGCTTCACATTTTGCTTTATAGATAAAGAAATTGAGAGTTGCTATAGATACATAGCTTCCGTTGTCTGTCACCTAATAGAAGAATGGTTTTACATGGGGGCTTTCGGTCCCACAACAAGGTCAGCATCGTTAGGTATTCGGTGGTAAGATTTCTCGTTCAGTCTGTTTTTAAGGATTTGTACCTTGTTTCATTTGTAATAGGGGATGTAGCTACTCCCAAACTTATTCTTATTAGTCAAACACCTTCAAACACTGTCAGACACCGTGAAAAACTGAAATAAAGTACATAATACATTCTCACATGAGCATATTGTTCATAAGCATGTTCTTAAGAGTCCATGAGTATTCATTGACCTTGCTAGCATTAATGGCCTTAGGAAACATTTGCACTATAATACAAACATGAAATGCACAACATCACAAACCAACATACCGTGTGCGCCTTCCATACCAGAAATCTAGGAGTTGCTGTAACGCTTTACTGTTTAATTATCCTCTTCTTTAGCACCTAACTCCGTGTACAGTGTAGCACCAAAAACTGCATGCACATTTTTGCACTGCTTTTAGTTAGGCTAATCACATGACCACAGTAAATTCAATTAAATATATATATATATATATATATATACATTTATTTATTTATTTATTTATTTTAAAGCCTTCCTCAAAGTTGCAAGGTCTTGAGCAAAATGAATGTTGTGAACACAGACATGAAAGGGTTTATGGAAATCGCCGAGAGGAATCAGAAGTGTAGTAGAACTGAAGATAGCAGGGCAAAGGACGAATTGTGTGGTTGTCACAAAACACACACACCAAGTACGCTGGAGGATGTCAGGAACATGTCAGAAGAACATGAGAGGAGTGGGTGTCGGCTAAGCCGAGCTCCACATGTAAGCATGGGTTAGTGGAATGCACACCATGTGAATGACAGAGAGTCTTGGTGTGCAAAAGCCTACATCTGAGCTAAAGTGATGGGTAAAAAGTGAAAACAACCTTGGTAGGATGAAGAAGATATTTCATATTGCTCTAACATGACAAACAATACCAAAAATAAGCTTTTACACAGAAAATATAAAAATCCTGTCTTAAAGGGAGACTTTTGCAAAATACCAATAGTGTCTGAAGACTGCATTTTGCCAGAGAGGGCCAGACCCAGAACAGGGTTAGATCTAAAACAGGCCCATACCCAAAACAGGGCCAGACCCGGAACAAGGCCAGACCCGGAACTGAGCCATACCCAAAACAGGGCCGGAACAGGGCTCGATCAAAAACAGGGTTTGACCCGAAACAGGGCGAGACCCAGAACAGGATTAGACCTAGAACAAGCCCAGGCCCTTGTATTGATTTGTCCACCCTCTGATGTGTTAGCTACTGCTATTGTCGCATCACAAACATTACGGCGCTTTGACTTCCATTAAATGCCGCGCTAGATTCAATTCTGTAATATTTCATGAGATTCGTTAGAGAATTCATGTGATTTTTAAAGAACATTGTTGATTTTGGGCACTGCTTATAAATATTTTAAAGAATAAACTAGAGTACTTGTAAAGACGTCACAGTTTTGGGTTGGGAGGGATCTGTCTGACAAGCAAGTGGATTAGTGAAGAAGAAGAAAAAAGCTTAGTCGTGTGACGCAGCATTTCCACAGAGACAGATGGTGTAGCGGTCAGAGTGATCACACAGCATGATTTCTGCTATTTAAAGCCACGTCTCACCTGCAAGCCAGGTATTACACATCACTCCCCACTGTGGAGAAAAAAAAAGGCTGATTTGGGTGTATTTGTGTATAGGACATTTAGTGACCTTAGTATTAGAAGCTCCTATCTCCTATTCAAGCTTCATAATTTGTCAATCCCAAAGCTCAATGTGGTTCAAGGTAGTGGTTTAATCATGGGTTAAACTGGGATTTAAGGGGTGGGGGCACACTATTTATGGATTCCAATAATATGGGAAGACCAGAGTTCAAATCACGCATTGATTATTAAATATTATTATTAACCTATAAAGCACTAAACGGTCTCGCGCCACAGTATCTAAGTGACCTTTTAGTTTTAGATGATCCGCCACGCCTACTTAGATGCAGGCTATTTGACGGTACCTCGAATAGTGAAGGCTACAGCAGGGGGAAGAGCTTTCTCTTATAGAGCCCCACAGAATGGAACAATCTCCCAATTAGTGTTCGAGACTCAGACACCGTCTCAGTGTTTAAGTCTAGGCTGAAAACGTATTTGTTTACTCAAGCCGACCCTGACTAGACTTTCTGTTATGCTAAGCACAGTCCTAATAATCTTTTCTCTCCCTCTCTCCTTCTGCTGAGCCACACACGATTTTATGGAGATACTAGAGATCCAGATCCTTTCTGCTCTCCGGACCTGCCCGATCCATTTCGGATGTCCTACCTCTGGATGGAGCTCTCATCTACTCCAATTCCAGATTGCTGGGATTACGGCTCCATAATGAACTATCTGTTCTGACCCAGATGAGGATGGGTTCCCTTCTGAGTCGGGTTCCTCTCAAGGTTTCTTCCTCTTAAAACATCTTAGGGAGTTTTTCCTTGCCACGGTCGCCACTCAGTGGTTTGCTCAGTTGGGATAAATTCGCACCTTTAATATCTGTATACCGTGTTGATATTTCTGTAAAGCTGCTTTGAGACAATGTCTGTTGTAAAAAGCGCTATACCAATAAGATTGAATTGAATTGAACTTATATGATGTTATATGGAGTTGTTTTCTTTTTCACAATGTTTTTATTTTTTAGATTTTTTTTTTTTATCATGGTATACCGTCATACTCGAATATCATTACATCCTTTTGTTACTGTGAAAGATTTGTTGATATTCAGGGGTACCATGGTGGCTGTAAGACTTGACACAAGCGACCAGCCGGTTGTGAATCGTTGGGCGCTTAATCAGTTGTACATGGATTTAATTGGCTTTAATGAATGGATAAATGTGTTATCATGTATGTAGTATCATACAGCATGAATTTATTTATTTTATTTGTGGCAGGCTTTTAGCAGCGCTGTAATGCTCTCTGGTGGAGGCTCTACAGTCCTGCAAGTTCAACATTGTTGGGATTCAAGCCCATCTCGAACAGATGGGAAAACCATGTTTGTCCCAAATGTGGCAAAGAATCCGCTACACAACTTGGGAGAGACGCAGAAAATGTCACTGACCGTTTTACACGTATTTAGGCAAGAAAGAGTCCAGTTTAAAGATTTGTGATTGCAGATTCCCCATTAACTGTGTTGTAAAGATCAGCAACACGTCACTTTATGGAAGATATGGTTCATTTGCAATACTACACTGGCCATTAGGCTGAGACTGTATTAGGCTCAAATCTGCATCATATCTGCCGACAGGTCTGAAAGTAAGATGTTATATTGGTTACAGAACAAAGCATTTTGGTGTGAAATAGACAGGTGAGATGATGGATGTTGATTTTCCTCTGGGGAAATGTCTTCAACAAAATGGTGATTTGTAACAATCAGCAGCTCTGAGATCAGGTACCATCCTAGGAGCTAGATGTCCTGCTTTACACCAGAGAAAATGGGTCTGTTTGAACAGGAAGCACTATATAAGGAATGTACCAATGATATACAGCGGGGGAAATAAGTATTGGATGCGTCAACCCTTTTTTCAGTAAATATTTTTCCAATGAGGTTATTCACATGAAATTTTCACCAGGCATCAGTATTAATTCAATAAATCCGGAAATATACAGAATTCACAACATTAAAGTGCATAAATAAAGTTGTGTATAATGAAGTGGAATGACACGCTAAGAAAAAGCAGCTCTCCAAGGCAAGGAATTAGCTGAAATCCGTAAGTAATTATACCCACTATTTCTGCAAATTAATATCAGTTTGGTTAGTAAATTAATGGTCTATAAAAAGACTTTTCATTACCAATCTGCCACACAAGAAACCTCTCATGATGGGTAAAAGCAAAGAGCTGTCCCAAGACCTTCACAACCTTATTGTTGTGAAACATATTGATGGAATCAATATACTTACAATATACAATACTTCTCCACTAAGTATTAAATTAATTTCAGTTAGCGTTTTCAATACTTTTTCACGTCATTCCACTTTATTACACTTAACGTTATTTATGCACTTTAATGTAGTGAATTTTCATGTGAATAACCTCCTTGGAAATATATTTACTGAAAAAAATGTTGACTCGTCCAATACTTAATTCACCCAATGCATACTGTGCGTATTACGATACTTCACAATAGAGCACAAAGCATCATATCCTTTTCACATATTACATGAAGATTATTACTGCCAACCTGTTCAATGTAATAAAAGTGCAAATTTAATTCAATGACAGTTGAGAGCAATTAAGGAAAAGCCAGTAATTTCAATATAGATTTTTAAATATTTATTTGTAACTTTTGCCAACACAATATCTCAGTGTGAATATTTAACTACCGATTATTTGTTAATCAGTTGGTGGAATAGCCATAAGAGGTTTCCAACTCGTGATCATAGCAGGAGGAGGACCATAACATGGAAATGCTTTTTTTTTCTCTCTCTCTCTCTCTCTCTCTCTCCTTCTTCAATCGTTTCATTTTATTGCCTGTCATGTAGCGATTTTTGTAATGTCAGTACTACAAGTTTCACAACCTCTTGTTTGCTCATTAGGGATAAAAAAAAATGTATAAATAAAAAAATGATGGGACTGTGGGTCATTGCCAGAGAGGGAAGAGGCTTTACAAAGTACACACTGATTCTGAAACAATTCAGATTCACTCTGTGGAACAAGTTTTCAGAAAGTCGTATGGTATAAAACCTGAGAGAGTAATAATTTAAAAAAAGCAATGATTGAAGATGAAATCTTCCAAGATTATGAAATGCAGCAGGACATTCCGCAAAAGAAAATGGATAAAAAGGCCAGACATCACACCTCAAAATATCCAAAATATCACACACAATTATCACATAATATAGGTGAGAAATGTAAACCTTTTCGATGTAAAATGTGTGTGAATATCACAGCTTTTGGTGAGAGAATGTGTTTGACCTTGAGCTAGACTTAATCTGTGATCTAACTCCAAATTCATCACAACCTGAGAATAAATATTTCTGTTTCTCAAAGAATTATTGCCTCTGCCTCCAGGTTCATTTGAAGCAGGTGTTCTGATTTGCTCGTCTATATCTCACTCACGGTCGTCCTGTGTTGATTGGTTCAAGTGTTGACAGTGGGCGGGGCATGAACTCACAATCGCAGTCAAGTGGCTTTAGATTAGTTTGTTTATTGTTTCAATGTCTGATAAAAGAGAAAACACACACCCAAAAAACAGAAATGCTGCAATAAGTAAAGAAATATATATATATATATGCGTGTTTTTATAGTGGAAGTAGTTTCCAAAAAAGTGGAAATGTTTTAAAGGAATGTTTGTGTGTGTGTGTGTGTGTGTGTGTGGGGGGGGTTATCACATTATTCGAGTTATCACATTAGCTAAATTATTCATCTGACCATTGTGTTTATATTAACCCCCATCTTCACTTATATTCTAAATAGCTAGTAAAAGGTAAGGAGCCCTTTAAGTAGTTTTGTTTACATTAGCTTTACCATGACTTGCTTTATGGATCACAGTGCGATCTGATAAAAATCTGGGTGTGTATTTATTACCTGTCCACAGTTACTGCCCTTTGCACTCTGCCCGTGAAGGTGAGACTCAGCGTCTCCATTTTGTGACGAGAGAAAATAAACCATTTCAGGAGTAAAACCACAGTGAGTATCTACATCTAAAGCTGTAATATATAAACACACTGAATGTACACCAGATGCAGAAGAGTGTTGTGGGTTTGTACTGAAGTTTGAATGTACACAGGTTGTTTTATGACTCAATACCATAACTATTTCCTGTAAGTAAACTCTGTACTGATACAGGGTTTTATTTAACACACCGATGTTGGAGTGAAGTAAACGTGTGTCCTGCTGTAATCTCGAGAAGGAGAGATGACCTCCAACATGAGTGTGTCTGGAGAACAGGACTTAACGAAAGACCAGAGGTGAGTTGTTTTCCATTCACCAGCAATAAATACACACCGTCTCATGGGAACACATCTGTATCTCTAAACACTCACTAGTTTACTGAGGAACGAAACTTTGGTTTAAGGTGTTTAATAGCAGTGAATAAATCACTGATCTGATCTAAGAACAGTTTAGAGAAATCATTCACCGAGAGAAGAGTAAAAACGACTGTGTCATGTGGAGGAGAAGAGCAGCGTAGCTTTGAGTCAGTGAACATTACAGACTTTAAGACCCAGCTGAGTCAGTTCTCTGTGATTCCGTCTGTAATTCTTGAGGCATGAGGCATGTCTCCTGAGGTATGAGGCGTGTCTCCTGTTTGATTAAGTGTGCAGACTGTAGCTGAATTAAAAAGATGGAATTATTGGTGTTTAATGATGAACACATTGTGTAGCAATGCTGAGACAGCAGAGTATTAATTATTGCTGATATGTCTGTTTAATTCTAGTATGGGAAAGAGATCAGACTCACCAGAACCCAGCTGTGTGTCCATGAAGAGTGGCCGATCAATGGATCATCCAATTAAGTTCAGAGACCGAGCCAGTTCTCCTGATGTGAGGTCAGTACAGTGAGGTGTTTACAGCAGTGTTCCACCTGATCAAACTCTCTGGTCTCATTATGAAGCCTTGCATGATCTTTATCAGGTGTTTAAACAGTAAAACACTAAAGTGTGCAGTGCTGCAGCTCTCGGACTGGCAGTGAGGAAGACTGCTTTAAGAGCTCAGTTCAGCCTGCAGTCCCTGAGCTGGAGGGTCCGTGGTGCTACACAACATTTACGTCTGGGACATTAATGACTACATCACTATTTTATTCATAAACATGTTAGTGTCAGTGAGGAAACCCTGAAATCAATGTATTGTGTTAATTAAACATCTGTCTCTGTATGTATTGTTGTGTGATGTGCAGCTATGAATACATATAGTCTATATTACATCATGTGTTTTATTTGTTCACAGACCACAACAGAAGAAATCAAACCTCAGCAGAAATCAGGTGGACTCCATATTCAAGGTGTGTGTATACGGTTTCATAGATGTGCAGCAGCATTATGGGTAATCATGCAGAATTTCAGATGTAAATGTAGGAATAGAAAGAGACTTTTCTTATTTTTCTAAAATGCAAGCATCTCTCAGTGGGTAACATATTTAGATGTGTTTCTAACCAGGAGCTGGAACACAAAGTCATCTCTCTGATAAAGAATGAGCTGAAGAGGTTTAGGAAGCTCCTGAGTCCAGATTACCCAGCATGCACTGAGAGGGAGGTGGAGGATGAGGAGGATCTGCACAGTGTTAGAGAGGGAGTGCTGAAGATCACACTGCACGTCCTGAAGAACATGGACCATCCAGAACTCGCTAACACACTGCACAACAGTAAGAGCTCTGAGTCATTTATTCCATCAGGTTCACTTTAGAGAGAGGAAATAGTTTTAGATAGGAACACTTTTAGTTTGAGTTTATCATGTACATCTGTTGCTTTTCTGTTCTGTTCGTGGTCCAGCTTGTGGTTACTCTGTACAATGGTCCTGTTCCTTCAGTAATATTTAAGATAAGATAATAATTTATTAATCCCCAGATGGAGAAATTACGCTGTCACAGCAGCAGCCAAACAAAAGAAAGAAGAGATAGTAAGGAGAACAATGCAGAGATATATAAATGGTAAATGGTGCACTTATATAGCGCTTTTATCCAAAGTGCTTTACATTGTGTCTCATTCACACATTCACACACACTCACACACCAACGGTAGCAGAGCTGCCATGCAAGGCGCTAACTTGCCATCGGGAGCAATTTGGAGTTCATTGTCTTGCCCAAGGACACTTTGGCATGTGGAATCTCATGGGCCGGGAATCAAACCGCCAACCCTACGATTAATGGACAATTCGCTCTACTACCTGAGCTACAGCTGCCCCAAGGAAAAATAGTGATTACAGGATGTATAAATATGTATAGGCTTAAGCGCAAAATCGAAATACATTATATATATATATATACACACACACATACATATGAGCAGTGTATATATCAAGCAACAATGAACAGTCCCACTATACAAGTAGCCCATGTACATATCGCATATGTACAATACTATATAATATTGCAGCTGTATGGTATAATCAGGGTGGACATATAACAAAAGCTTTGAAGCAGTGATGTGATGTGTGAGCAGTGCAAAAGGTACAGTATGGTACCCATACAGTGAGTGAAAAAAGTATTTGATCCCCTGCTGATTTTGTACGTTGGCCCACTGACAAAGAAATGATCTATATGGTCTATAATTTTAATGGTAGATTTATTTGAACAGTGAGAGACGCATGTCAAAAATGTTATCAATTGATTTGCATTTTAATGAGGGAAATAAGTATTTGACCCCCTCTCAATCAAAAAGATTTCTGGCTCCCAGGAGCCAGAAATACAGGTAACGCTAACACTCTTAAAGGGAGTGCTCCTAATCTCAGCTTGTTACCTGTATAAAAGACACCTGTCCACAGAAGCAATCAATCAATCAGATTCCAAACTCTCCACCATGGCCAAGACCAAAGAGCTCTCCAAGGATGTCAGGGACAAGATTGTAGACCTACACAAGTCTGGAATGGGCTACAAGACCATTGCCAAGCAGCTTGGTGAGAAGGTGACAACAGTTGGTGCAATTATTCGCAAATGGAAGAAACACAAAAGAACTGTCAATCTCCCTCGGCCTGGGGCTCCATGCAAGATCTCACCTCATGGAGCTGCAGTGATCATGAGAACAGTGAGGAATCAGCCCAGAACTACATGGGAGGATCTTGTCAATGATCTCAAGGCAGCTGGGACCATAGTCACCAAGAAAACATTTGGGAACACACTACACCGTGAAGGACTGAAATCCTGCAGCACCCGCAAGGTCCCCCTGCTCAAGAAAGCACATATACATGACCGTCTGAAGTTTACCAATGAACATCTGAATGATTCAGAGGACAGCTGGGTGAAAGTGTTCTGGTCAGATGAGACCAAAATGGAGCTCTTTGGCATAAACTGAACTACCGTGTTTGGAGGAGGAGGAATGCTGCCTATGACCCCAAGAACACCATCCCCACCGTCAAACATGGAGGTGGAAACATTATGGTTTGGGGGTGTTTTTCTGCTAAGGGGACAGGACAACTTCACCGCATCAAAGGGACGATGGACGGGGCCATGTACCGTCAAATCTTGGGTGAGAACCTCCTTCCCTCAGCCAGGGCATTGAAAATGGGTCGTGAATGGATATTCCAGCATGACAATGACCCAAAACACACGGCCAAGGCAACAAAGGAGTGACTCAAGAAGAAGCACATTAAGGTCCTGGAGTGGCCTAGCCAGTCTCCAGACCTTAATCCCATAGAAAATCTCTGGAGGGAGCTGAAGGTTCCAGTTGCCAAACGTCAGCCTCGAAACCTTAATGATTTGGAGAAGATCTGCAAAGAGGAGTGGGACAAAATCCCTCATGAGATGTGTGTAAACCTGGTGTCCAACTACAAGAAATGTCTGACCTCTGTGATTGCCAACAAGGGTTTTACCACCAAGTACTAAGTCATGTTTTGCAGAGGGGTCAAATACTTATTTCCCTCATTAAAATGCAAATCAATTTATAACATTTTTGACATGCGTTTTTCTGGATTTTTTTGTTGTTATTCTGTCTCTCACTGTTCAAATAAACCCACCATTAAAATTATAGACTGATCATTTCTTTATCAGTGGGCAAACGTACAAAATCAGCAGGGGATCAAATACCTTTTTCCCCTCACTGTACTACAACAGTGAAGCAGTGTATTTGTAGTGTAGTCAAAAGTATGGTCAAGGAAGGGGGTGGCTATGTGTTGTACAGTCTGATGGCTGTTGGCACAAAGGAACATCTGAAGCGTTCCATCTTGCACCTGGGGGGATAAGCCTGTAGCTCTCCATCTGCAGCTCAGCATACAGTGGATGAGAGGGGTTTCCCAAAATGGACCTAATTTTGTTTCTTATTCTCTTCTCCACCACTGTCTTCAGATTGTCCAGTTTGTGACCAACAACAGAACAGGACTTCACCAACTTGTTGAGTTTGTCAGCCTCCCCAGCCTTAATTCCAGCATGTCACAGCAAATAACAGGGCACTGATTACTACATACCGATAGAACATCTGCAGTAACTTGCTGCTCACATTAAATGACCTGAGCCTCCTTAGAAAAAACAGTCTGCTCTGTCCCTTCTGGTAGAGAGCTTCAGTGTATTCCAAACAGTCCAGCTTGCTGTTAATGTGCATTCCCAGGAACTTGTACGAGTCCACCATCTCTATTTTCTCCCTCTGGATGGTAATAGGAGTTGGGGACTTTCTGTTTCGGCAGAAGTCCACTATCATTTCTTTGGTCTTGCTGATGTTGAGCTGAAGGCGGTTATCCTCAGACCATGTGACAAAGCTCCCCACTACGTCTCTGTACTCCTGCTCCTTATCGTCTTGTATGCAAACTGCAGCGGATCAAGGGAGTCACTTACGATCAGCTTCACGTGCCTCAGATCTCTCAAAGGTGTTCATGACATGTGAGGTCAGCACCACAGGTCTGTAGTCATTTGAGGTACTGGGATGACCTTTCTTGGGCACCTTAACAATGCAGGAGGTCTTCTACAGTTGAGGCACCTTTTTCAGCCTTATGGAAAGATTGAAGAGGTATTGAAACACACCTGCAAGCTGTGAGATATATACATTGAGAAGATTGCGGTTGATGTTGTCTGGGCCCATAGATTTGTTGATTTTGAGCTTAGATAGCTCCTGTTTCATCTGGCTGGATGTTATGAATGGGCTGTTGGAGGGGGAGGGGTTGTTGGGGTGCCTGTGTCTGTGATGATTCCTGTGTTGTCCTCATCATCAGGAGTGTGTGAATGTCCATTTGAGCTCTCAGGGGTGGGGGCTGAGTCAAACCTGTTGATAAACCGGTTTAGCTCATTTGCATGTTCCTTGGCTGCCATCCATGGCTGGTCTGGAATTTTTAAGCCCAGTAATCCTGTTCATGCCCTCCCATACCTCTTTGATGCTGTTTCCCCCCCCCAGCTTGCACCCTAGCCTCTCTCAGTAGCTGTTTTTTGCTTTCCTCAGCTCCCTCTTTAGCTCCTTTTGGACTGACCTGACCTCCTCATTGTCTTCTGCCATGAATGCTCTCTTTTTCCTGTTTAGGAGGGCTTTAATGTCTTTGTTGATTTAATGTCTTTGTTGATGACTTTTTTGTTTAAAAAAACAGCAGGCCTTCTTTGTTGGTACAATACTGTCCTCACAGAAGCGTATGTAGTCTGTAAAACATTGGGGCCCTCAATGTCCTCTGCATGATCCTCAAAGAACAGGTCCCAATCTGTGGTCTCAAAGCAGTCCAGCAGGGCCTTTTTGCCCTCACTGGAGCACATCTTTATGAACTTGGTGGTGACAGGCTGCTGTTTGACTACAGGCTTGTACACATGTACAAGGTACAAGTTGTGGTCTCATCTGCGCAGAGGGGGAAGGGCAGTGGAGCTGTATGCCCCTTCACATTGGATTACAGCTGGTCCAAGATTTTATTTTCCCTTGTGTTGCATTTTACATACTGTGTGAAGTTTGTAAGGGTTTTAGAGAGGTGGACAGGGTTGTCCTCGTTAACAATCAGAAGTGCGCTCAATGGTGGAATGTACACAGTCACAATAATGGCGTGAGAGAACTCCCTGGGCAAATAGTATGGTCTCAGTCCTACAGCCAGTAGTTGAATATCTGGCTCTCCTTACACATGCTCTCCTTCACCATTATGTGTTTAGTTTTGCATCATTTTGAGTTAACAAAGACCGCTATACCTCCTCCCCTTCTTACCGCTCGGTTTTCCTCTGTCTGCTCGCACTAGTGTGAGGCCAGCTAGCTTGACCAAAGAATCAGGAATGTTCCCTGTTATCCACAACAAACTGGCCTCCCTGAAACTCGCGCTGCTACTTGTCAGTGCTGCAATCTCGTCTGACTTGTTGGCCAGTGATCTTACATTCTCCATAACTAATGTTGGAAGGCAAGGTTTGAGTGTCCTTTTTCTCTCCTGCTTCTCTCTAACCTTCACGCCCGCTCTCATCCCTCGCCTGTGCCCCCGTAGCTCCGCTGGTATGTCCGTCGGGAAAGCCGCCACTCTAGTCTAGTACATCAGGTGCTGCTCCCTTGAATAAACAAGCATTGTCCGAGTAATCTTGGTGGATCCAAAAATACTGCAAGAAACTCGTTTAAAATGACAAATTCAGGCACAAATATAGACAATAAGGGGAAATAAAAAGTCTGGCATAAAATGCAGAACAATAGAAAGTCGGAAAGAGGTGAGAAAAGTTTTAAAGTTAAAAGCTGCAGGAGCTGCTGTGACCGACTACTAATATGAGTAAAAAGTACATGAATCAGGAATGAACAGCAGCAGTTGAAAGAAGTTTACATTTTATGTTGTGCTCAGTGCTTTAATGATTTTGCATTAAAACATGTTATTACTTTTTTTTTTTAGAGTCTTTGACGTCTGTGTACCAGCAAAAGCTGAAATCCAACCTGAGAGAGAAGTTTAAAAGAATTAATGAAGGGATCTCGCAGCATGGAAGCTCAGCACTTCTGAATGAGATCTACACAGATCTCTACATCACAGAGGGATGGAGTGGAGACGTCAATAATGAACATGAGGTGAGACAGATTGAGACAACTTCCAGGAGACCAGCAACACAGGAGACACCCATTAAATGTAATGAGTTCTTTAAAGACAAATCCATCAGAAGTGTGCTGACTAAAGGAGTTGCTGGAATTGGGAAAACAGTCTCTGTGCAGAAGTTCATTCTGGACTGGGCTGAAGGAAAAGCAAATCAGGACATCGCCTTCATGTTTCCACTTCCCTTTCGAGAGCTCAATCTATTGAAGCAGACAAACCTCAGTCTTATGGATCTTCTTCATCACTTTTTCCCAGAAATAAGAAAACTAAAATTAATAGACTGTGACTCCTACAAAGTGGTGTTGATCTTTGATGGTCTGGATGAATGTCGACTTCCTCTAAATTTCAAGAATAATGCGAGATTGTGTGATGTGACAGAGTCATCCTCAGTGGATGTGCTGCTGACAAACCTCATCAAGGGGAATCTGCTTCCCTCTGCTCTCCTCTGGATAACCTCTCGACCAGGAGCAGCCAATCAGATCCCTCCTGAGTGTGTAGACCAGGTAACAGAGGTAAGAGGGTTCAGTGATCCTCAGAAAGAGGAGTACTTCAGGAAGAGGATCAGTGATCAGAGCCTGACTGATAAAATCATCACACACATGAAGTCTTCAAGAAGCTTCTACATCATGTGCCATATCCCAGTCTTCTGCTGGATCTCAGCCACTGTTCTAGAGAGAATGTTGGGTGAAGCAGAGAGTGGAGAGATCCCCAAGACTCTGACTCAAATGTTCACACACTTCCTGATATTTCAGATCAAACACAAGCAGCTGAAGTACCCTCAGAAATATGATCCTGATCCTCAGCAGACCAGAGAGAGTATCTTGGCACTGGGAAAACTGGCTTTCCACCAGCTGGAGAAAGGAAACCTGATCTTCTATGAAGAAGACCTGAGAGAGTGTGGCATTGATGTCAGAGAAGTGTCAGTGTACTCAGGAGTGTGTACCCAAATCTTCAGAGAGGAGTTTGGGCTTCACCTGGGGAAGGTGTTCAGCTTTGTACATCTGAGTGTTCAGGAGTTTCTGGCTGCTTTATACGCATTTCTCACCTTCATCAGCAGAAATGTAACAGAGCAACAAACCAGTGATCTGTCTGATCTTCTCAACAAGTCAAACATGTCTGATCTCCTCAGGAGTGCAGTGGACAAGGCCTTACTGAGTGAGAATGGACACCTGGACCTGTTCCTCCGCTTCCTTCTCGGTCTCTCACTGGAGTCCAATCAGACTCTCTTACGAGGCTTAATGCCCCAGACAGGAAGCAGCTCTCACAGTAAACAGGAAACAGTCGAGTACATCAAGGAGAAGATCAGGGAGAATCCATCTCCAGAGAAATCCATCAATCTGTTCCACTGTCTGAATGAACTGAATGATCATTCTCTAGTGCAGGAAGTACAAACTTACCTGAACAGAGGAGGTTACAGTCGTCTCAGTGGAACCAGACTCTCTCCTGCTCAGTGGTCAGCACTGGTGTTTGTGTTACTGAACTCAGATCAGGACCTGGATGTGTTTGATTTGAGGAAATATGACCTATCAAACGAATGTCTTCTGAAGCTACTGCCAGTCGTCAAAGCCTCCAGGAAAGCTGAGTGAGTATTTTTTATTTATAAATGTATTACTGCATGGTTTATTTTTTTAATATAACACTGAACTGCACTGTTTGGAAGAATGCTCGTTAATAGTTACTTTTATCACCTTTAAACAAACCTCTGGTACTGTTACAGAAAATTGTTTAACTTTTTCTTGTATCACAAAATCTTGTATCACGTTTTATTACATTTTGTCTAAAATCGATGAAGAAATGATTTTAGACTTGACTTGGACTCCACCTCAAATACTTGAGACTTGACTTCGACTTGGACCTCAGGGACTTGTGAACGTGTCTGGTATCTTCAGTTATACGGCCCTATATGGTTTAGATATGGGGATCTCGATGTGGCTCCAGGTGCAAATTGTACAGTTTTACCCATTTTCAGTGGTTGAAAACCGAATGTGAGTCACTTTGTTTAAATCTGCTACTTATTGTGTTTAAAGAGGAATGTCTGAAGAAAAATAATGCTGAAATGAGAAATCTACCTTCATTTATTCACATAAAAACAATAATGTCAATATCTTCATTGCAACCTGGCCCTTTCTCTTTGAATTCAGTATATAGTTCTGTTAAATTCACAAGCAGAAGTCTTTTCTGTTTTGGGGTCTTTTTGCCACTCTCATCCTTCACAGACTTAAACTCATTTTGTCCAGGGTACATCCTTGAATACTCATCACTGTCAGAAAAGGCAATAACCTTGTTCACAGTTTCCTGACTCAACTTCTTGCCCTTTTTTTACATCAATTTCAGTCAACACCCTTGCTCTTTCTGAGAGCCTTCTTCACTAGGTAAATTGAAACATCCTCTCGATAATCCAACTGGGTAGGGCTAATCTCAAAATTTGAAATTTCCTCTGCATGAGGTCTATATACATCAACATATCCTTCAAGGCATGAATCATCTCATTTTTAGAGTGTTCCCACAGACTGGTTTTTCCCCCCTCCAAGAGAGCTGGACAAGATGCAATCATTGCAGCAACACCCATGTCTGATTCCTCCCCTATGAAGGGTTGTCGGTCCTGAGTGCTGAGTCTTACACATGTGACATAAAACCTCTGACCTGGATGTGGATGGATTGTTTTCCCTGTGATGGTGCTGATATGGTCAGCTGTTTGTAGGTCAATGATTTGTAGGGATTTCCTTCTGGAGCTGTCTGAAAGGTTCATAACAGACCTTCTGTAGGAGTACAAGAAATACATTACATACACACATGATCCAGAAACAATGTCGTCGTGGAGTCAGGTTCCCTGAAAGAAGTCCTTCAAAAAACCAGCTCACGACTGATTTCAGACAGATCAAAAAGTTTAGTAGTCCACGTTTTCTGCACTTACTAAACGAAAAAGGGATAGAAAAGTTCAGAGATTTTGAGAAAATATCGAGTAGAAATGAAGCGTTTTTTTGTCACACAAACAACAGACATGCAATCTCGCTGAAAATAATAAGGCTGCTGGCGTGGTTCATAGGTGATGTGTATGTGTGTGTATATATATATATATATATATCATGTGATGCGCTTAATTGCCACATCACCTGATCATGTCAGGCCTATAAGTAGAGGCATGATTTTACACAAGTTTTAGACACCGGTCACGCGCACAAGGCATTCCCATACTGTTATGCTAAATTCAACGTCGATGTTCACTTTGAAAGGGAACTCAGAAAACCCCACACTCAAACTGATTACAGGTAGCAAGTTTACCAAGGCTGACCAAAACCATTACTACATAGCAGTATCAGCATGATTCATAAAGACTGTTACAACACAGTTGAATTAAAGGGAACCGATCTCAGTGACAGTAACCAACACAAAGCAAAATAACATAACAAAACAGAACAAAGCAAAGCAAAACAAAGCAAGATAAAACAGCCAAAGGCAACCCAAAGCAAGCAAAACATTCCAAAACTAAACAGCAACGTGTCCACGAGTGTCTACGAGTGAGGGGGAGGAGCTATACCAAAACGACCACACCTCACTCAGCCTGCCTTCACGCATACAAAATTGAGGACCCTAAGACAAACAGGTGTTACAAACTCAATTTGGAAAACATGCAAGATCATTTAGCTCGTGTAATAGAACCCAACGATTTACCTACCGTGATCCGATGACCTAGTACTCATGATGGCACATACTAAAATCATGATAGCGTCTTTAATAGTTGTGACAGAATTAAACTGCCATGCTACACAAATGAGAGTGAGCAGCACACCACACCTGCACAGTCTCGGTAGCCCAATGTCACACTAAACAAGTAAATCGCATGATAAGTGGACAAAACTAGCATCAAACAGCTAAGCGACAAAGCTAAAAACACATACCTCTGCGGTCTGGTGCAACAGAGGAACGGGCGGGTTTTCGACCATGACGCGTTCCGTGAGGCATAAACAATCGTTATACACTGTAATAGGAAGATAGCTCATTGGCCACGTAGTTAATAAGGGTGATATTTTAATCACGGCACACACCTAACTACACTCCCTTTTTAGGTACCAGTTCCTCATCTTTTAGTTGGGCTGTTGCCCATTCTGTGTCAGAGTTTTGTGGGGAGTTTTACTCTGTCACGCTTCTCCATGCTTGTTTTTTGTTTTTGTTACAGCACACTTCGTTACATAGGTCACCTGCTGAAAAGTGAAAATTTTGCAACATTGGTGATATAGAGGATGTAGGAAAATTTCCATCATTAGACATTATTCATTATTCCATTTTCTCATCCTATAACGCATGACCAATCGCACAGCCATTTCCACTGAGTTTCCACATGCAAAAGAATAAAGATGCTTTCACACATACCTTGTTTGTCTTGGACCAATCAAACTTTCTTTATAGTTACGATCTGTTTGGACATATGTATGCCCAGCTCTGCTAGGGTCCACACCAAACAACTGAACCAGTGTCTGTGTAAAATCAAGGTGACCGATTTGTAACTGTATGAGCACAGAGAGCAACACACACCATCTGTTTTACCATCTCTGTGAGATTCAACATACTGTAAAGTACGACTAGTATTGTCATGTTATGAACTGGTAGTGTTGCGGTTCTACAACTCTTTATGTTCTGAAATAAAACTATAAGGGTGCACGGTGGCTTAGTGGTTAGCATGTTCGCCTCACACCTCCAGGGTCCGGGGTTCAATTCCCGCCGGGGAATGTGCGGAGTTTGCATGTTCTCCCCGTGCTGTGGGGGTTTCCTCCAGGTACTCCGGTTTCCTCCCCCAGTCCAAAGACATGCATGGTAGGCTGTAGGTGTGTCTAAAGTGTCCGTAGTGTATGATTGTATGAATGGGCGTGTATGTGATTGTGCCCTGCTCCAGGTTTCCCCGCGACCCTGAAGAAGGAGTAAGCGGTAGAAGATGGATGGATGGAATGCACTATATCTGCAGTGTTGGTTGTAGAAATTTGAACACAGATCAGAGGGTAGTGTATGTGTGTAGGCTGATCATTCTCATGTGTTATGTACATCATCTAATGGTCTAATAATAAATTGTAGCTCGTAGAGTAGTTAGTGCAGAAAGACGTCCCTGCTTTTGTATATGGTAAATGTAAATGGTGAGAGAAACACTGACATTTCTGTTATATTCTGACATTTCTGATATTTCATAATTTCTATTTCAGCCTGCGTTTGTGTAATCTGACAGAGGAAAGCTGTAGAGGTCTGCTCTCGGTTCTCAGCTCAAACTCCTCCAGACTGAGAGAACTGAACCTGAGTGGAAATAAACTGCAGGATTCAGGACTGAAGCTGCTCTCGGCTGGACTGGAGAATCCACACTGTACACTGGAGACACTTAGGTACACACACACACACACACACACACACACTGGTGGCTGAAAAGCAGCTTTGGTGCTGCTTTTTCTGCTGGAACTGGTCCAAATACCAGTCAATGTTGGCAAAACACCTTAAGTCTTCTGCTAAGACTCTTAAGATGAAGAGGAATTTCACCCTTTAGTATGACAACGCCCCAAAACAAACCTAAATAAACAAAGGAATGGCTTCACCAAGGTTTTGGTATGGCCTGATCTGAGTCCAAAGATCGAAATCCAATAAAAAAGATCTGTGGGGTGACCTGAAAAGAGCTGTGCACAGGAGATACCCTGCAATTTTGACAGAGCTCAAATTCCACAAGGTTGTTGTGTTGGTTAAACCAGTGCTGTCTCTAAAGTGTTGAACAGCATTTAATGAAGATGCGTGACAAACAGACGTGCCTTCTTCCTTCAGAAAAATCATACTGGTCTCTAAATATCTAAATATCTCTAACAGTGTGCTCGAAATCTTCTGTCAGCTGAGGCATTTGTACCGTCTTGGCTTACAGCTATACACTGAGAAAGCGGCCCATCCTTCTTTTATACACGCACATTTCTTTCGTCTTGACTGAATTACTTAAATCTTATTGGTCTTCATTTATAGATGTGTTGGCTTGCTTTTAAAATGATTTGTTTCCTATTGAATATTTATTTAATAATTGCCATTAATAAGAAGTTGAGTTTCACAAAAGGTTAACAAATTGGGTGTGTAATTGAAATAAATACCGTAAGTGATTTAAGCCTGAAATCCATATACAAAATCTGTGTATATACGTATATACAGTATCTTACAAAAGTGAGTACACCCCTCACATTTTTGTAAATATTTGATTTTGTTGCCAGCGGTTTAGACATTAGATAGATAGATAGATAGATAGATAGATAGATAGATAGATAGATAGATAGATAGATAGATAGATAGATAGATAGATAGATAGATAGATAGATAGATAGATAGATAGATAGATAGATAGATAGATAGATAGATAGATAGATAGATACTCACTCACTCACTCACTCACTCACTCACTCACTCACTCACTCACTCACTCACTCACTCACTCACTCACTCACTCTATTGATCCCCAAGGGGAAATTTAGGACTGTGTGTTGAGTTATTTTGAGGGACAGCAAATTGACACTGTTACACAAGCTGTACACTCACTACTTTACATTGTAGCAAAGTGTCATTTCTTCAGTGTTGTCACATTAAAAGATATAATCAAATATTTACAAAAATGTGAGGGGTGTACTCACTTTTGTGAGATACTGTAAGTTGTCTGTCCTCATGGAGCTGTGACCAATTCAAAAAAAATATTCCAGAAAATGTTTGTAATTGTGGCACAATGTACATTGATCTACGCACTGCACACACAGTAATGAAGCAGTAAAGGCCAGTGTGTAAATTTGTAAATGGTCTCCAGCAGAACTTTCCCCAGAGCTGCTGAACACATTGTAGGTAGACCGTTTAATTCCCAACTGATGGAAACAATCAAACACTATCAAACACTTTATAATTTATTTTCCAGGCTGCGTGTGTGCAATCTGACAGAGGAAAGCTGTAGAGTTCTGTCCTCGGTTCTCAGCTCAAACTCCTCAAGACTGAGAGAACTGAACCTGAGTGAGAATAAACTGCAGGATTCAGGAGTGAAGCTGCTTTCTGCTGGACTGGAGAATCCACACTGTACACTGGAGATACTGAGGTACACACACACACACACAAACACACACACACACACAAACAGAGACAGTGGTCAGATTATCACTTTATCACAATTATTACATACAGAAATGATAGTGTGCCTCCGCGCTGTCCACAACAAGTGAGGTTCTGAAGAGGAGCTGTGCTTTAAGAGTTTAACAGTTGTGTGTGGTCCTTTGAGTTGACATCTGAGAGGGAGGAGGCTAGAGAGGAGAAATTAGGGATGAATCTTCTGTTATATCCTGCCAACCCCCAAAAGACACACATAGTACCTGTTTCTTTGAAGTGGGACTACTTTACTGTCTATTTCTTCTTTACTTATGGCTTCAGCAAGACCCGGCCAATGTGGTAGCCCAGTTACTGTGACTGTTAGCCCTGCCTTTTGGATCTCCCCCAGGACATCAACGAGGTGCCAAATGCAGATACCACTGGCACTGGCTCAACCCCTTTCCTCAGCAGATTAATGTGATATAATTTGGTATCTGTGCACTTACTGGGATGTCACAGGCAGTAGTTTGCTGGGCCCACCCTCTCAAGGACTATTTACGGGCCCTGGCAGCATGTCAGGAACTTACAGGAGGTGTTTGGTTGAAGGAGGAGTACTTCATCGCCAGTCTGGAACTCCCAGGACTGGGCCGTTATAGATTTTTATTATTTAAATAATTATAGGCTTCTTGTTGGTTTCATTGAATGGTCTCCATGTGTTCATGGATTATCAGGGGCACTCAGTCGATCCACTCTTGCATGTCTTATACATACACATTGCTGGAGCTGAACGGTGAGAGCTGTTCTTCCCAGGCTTAGTGGGCCATTTCCAACAGTCCCAAGAGGAGCTTGAAAGGGGTGAATCCTGTGGGGGCCATTGGAGTCTCTCAGAAGGAAAAGATGAGATCCCAAATCCTCCCCTCTTCATCTACCACCCATTGCAGCATCTTCTTGAGTGTCTGATTGCAGCATTTGATGAGGCCGACAGTCTGGGGGTGGTAGATAAACATCTTTAGGTGCTTCATTTGCAACAGCTGACACAGATAAACTATTAGACAGTACATAAAGGGGGCACCTTGGTCTCCCCCATGCACCAAGAAATTAAAGTTTTGGGGTCTCTGCTTAGGATCCTGATTGACTTCCTCGATCTGGCGCACCTGGCCCCAGCAGTGTTTTAGGTAGTTGTCCTCTTTCAACCTGTTTAAACACGGAAGAGACAGGCTAGAAGGTGTGTGTGTCTTGCCTGCAGTGGTCGCCACATCATTCCCTTCCTTCTGGGCCATGTAAGCCTTCTGGACACATGTCTTGGCAGCTGGTGGCTTCCATCGGTGTCATACCCAGTAGCCTCAGTGGTGGGGAAGCCTGGTCAGTCTTACCCCTGAAGCAGTGGGACTAGACAGTCTGATGCACAAATAACTCTCCAAGAACCCCAAGATTTCATCTAGCAACTGTTGGTGTCAAAGTGCATGCACAAATTTGACCTGTATGGAAGGCATGCCAGAAAAAAGCCTTTGCAAGACCACAGTTTGCCAATGGGAAATAGGACATATAGGACAAGGCCTTTTGGAGTAATCTGCTCTGGACATATGAATCAAAGATGAGTTGTTTGGCCACAGTAACAGCAAACATGTTTGGCACAGACCAAAGACAGCTTTTCAGGAGAAGCACCTCATACGTACTGTGAAGCATGGTGGAATACATACATGGTGGAAATGTTATGGTTTGGAGTTGCGTCACTGACTCTGGGACTGGACAGCCAGCTTGCATTCATTAATTCAACTATGAATTCTGCATCATATCAAAGAGATATCTTGAAGAAAATGTGAGACCATCTGTATGAAAATTGAAGTTGAACCAAAAGTGGACCTTTCAAGGGGATAATGATCAAAAGCACATTAGCAAATCCACCAAGGAATGGTTCAAAAAGAAGAAAGGCCAGATTTGAATCCCATTGAAATGTTTTTGGGGATTTGAAACAGGCAGAACATGCAAGAAAACCCTCAAACATCTTACAACTGAACAAATATTACTTAGAAGAGCAAGCTTGGTGGACGACTATGCAAAACTCCATCCTCATCTCGATGATACAGTTTTTACATGAAGTCTGTTTTGGTTTCTATAGTTTTTTTTTAGCAGGGTACTCAATTAAATTCAGTTTATTTGTGTAACACTTTTAAAAGTGGACATTGTCCCAATGCAGTTTTACAGAAACATATAAATTTAGGATATAGATTTTTAAATGTATGAATTTATTCCTAATGAGAGAGCCAGAGGCGATGGTGGTGAAAGAAAAACTCCCTGAGACGATATGTGTATGAAATCTTGAGAGGAACCAGATTCAAATGCAAACCCTGTTCTTGGGCAGAATTTGCTGGGGCGGCCCGTCCTGCAATAATTGCAATAATAAACATCAACGTCTTTCCCAACTTAAGAAATTGTTATTTACCATCAATGACAACAGCCACCTAATAATATATGATCACATTTACTTTAGCTTTTGTGTTTTCCAGTACATTCCAGAAAAATCTGAAAAGTTCACTGGACACACTATCAGAATCTATTATAAAGCTGGACATGGTACCGGCTCCATGAGGACAGATAATATCAGAGAAATTGGCTTATTGACATCACTGTAAAGTACGACTAGTATTGGCATGTTGTTAACTGGTAGTGTAAACTTCTATAATTATTTATTTTCTGTAATAAAATGCTCCTATAAATGTACTGATGTGGTGTCCTGTTCTCTGATTTCTGTGTGTGGGAGAAACACACTTATATTTATGTTACATGTTCACTTTAGCTGTATTATGGCTGTGTGTGTGTTTGAGATCAGTGTTCTGATATTTCATAGTTTCTCTTCTAGGCTGTGGGGGTGTAATCTGACAGAGGAAAGCTGTCGAGTTCTGTCCTCGGTTCTCAGCTCAAACTCCTCCAGACTGAGAGAACTGAACCTGAGTAACAATAACCTGCAGGATTCAGGAGTGAAGCTGCTCTCTGCTGGACTGGAGAATCCATATTGTGCATTGGAGACACTGAGGTGTACACACACACACACACACACACACATATATACACACACACACACACACAGAGAGTGTGCAGAGTTTTAATAAACATGGCAATATCCAGTTTTTATCTGTGGTAATTGTAATTGTAGTGATGTGATATATTGTCATCGCAGTGTGTGGATGAGAAGGAGAGTAAATGTTCTGTACAGTGGCAAGAAAAAGTATGTGAACCCTTTGGAATTTCATGGTTTTCTGAATAAATTTGTCATAAAATGTGATCTGATCTTCATCTAATTCAGTGGTATTGACATATAATTTGCCTAAAATAATAACACAAAAAAATTCTTATCGTTCATGTCTTTATTGAACACACTCATTCAACATTCAAAATGGCAGTGGAAAAAGTTAGTGAACTCTTAGAATAAATAACTGGTTGACCCCCCCTTCCTTGGCAGCATGAACCTCAACCAGGCGCTTCATGTTGTTGTGGATCAGACCTGCACATCATTCAGGAGGAATTTTTGCTCATTCTTCCTGGCAGAACTGCTTTAGCTCGGTCATATTCTTTGGACGTCTCATGTGTATGGCTCTATTCAAGTCATCCCATAACATCTCTATTGGGTTGAGGTCTGGACTCTGACTCGGACACTCCAAAAGGTGGATTTTGTTTTTCTGAAGCCATTCTGTTGTGGACTTGCTCCGGTGTTTTGGGTCGTTGTCCTGTTGCATCACCCAACTTCTATATAGTTTCAGCAGACGTACAGACGTTCTCACATTATCCTGAAGAAATGTCTGATATCCTTGGGAATTCATCTTCTCGTCAATGACTACAAGCTGGCCAGGCCCTGATGCAGCAAAGCAGCCCCAAATCATGAAGTTTCCTCCACCAAACTTTATGGTTGGGATGATGTTTTCATGATGATATGCCCTTTCTACGAGAGATGTAGTGCTGATTGCTTTTTCCAAATAGTTCAATCTTACTTTCATCAGTCCACAAAACATTTTGCCCGTACCGCTGTGGAGTGTCAGTGTGCTCTTTTGCAAACTTCAGGCGTGCAGCAATGTTCTTTTTAGTAAGCAGTGGCTTCCTTCGTGGTGTCCTGCCGTAGAGACCCTGCTTGCTCAATGTTTTGCGAATGGTAGACTCATGATCAGAGATGTTAGCCAGTTCCAATGATGCCTTCAAATCTTTGGCTGTTGTTTCTTTACCTCATTGATGAGTCTTCGTTGTGCTCTTGGTGTCATTTTGATTGGGCACCCACTTCTTGGTAGAGTAGCAACAGTCCCAAAGTGTCTCAATTTGTAGAATGTTTACCTAACTGTAGACTGGTGAATTTCCCTTTGAAATCACTTTGTGACCCTTGCCAGCTATATGTAAATCAACTATTCTTGAGGTTGGAATTCGGTGTTCGATGGAGTAAGACGCGTTTGAATCTCCTGCTGATCTCTATTAAAATTGTAATTAATTAGCACTTTTTTGGTCATATAATATATTTGACTTATTCTACTTCATTTCCTTATTTGTATTTTTAACTTAAAATGTCCGGGAAGAACTTGAAAACCGGCGGTAGCATTCAGATAAAACTGAGGCCTAGAGAGCGTGCCGCGAGCGTGTCTCCTTCTCCCCGTGAATCCGCAGCCGCATTCGCAGCCCTGAGCGGTGACCCTGACTTCACCGCACTCAAGCTTGAGCTGCTGGCTTTAGAGAGGAAGGACATCACCGATATTTTTAAAAAGGAGTTCCAGGAGTTCCAGGAGCACCAGGAGAATCTTCAGGAGACTCTCAGGGAAGCACGGTCTACTATTCAGCTTGACCTGCAGGCCATGAAAATACAGCAGGCTAGTGATAAAGTCGCTACCGATGCCACCATATCAACACTGAAAGGTAGTGTTGGGGAAATTGGGCACGCGCTCTCCTGTTGCACGGATGATATAGTTCACATGAAGACTACTATCGAGTCTCTCACTGCGACCGTGACTCAATTAGAGAATAAATGTGATGATTTGGAGTCGAGGTCACGGCGTAGTAACGTTAGGATAGTCAGTGTTTCAGAGGGCGCTGACACCTGTACAACCGCTGCTGTAGCGGCCTTGTTAAAAGAGGTGTTTGGTCTGGAGAAGGAGTCGGTTCTGGACCGATCCCACTGGACCCAAGCCAGATGAACGACCACGAGCTATTGTGTGCAGATTCCACTATTACAGTGACTGTGTTGATATTTTACGCCGTGTGAGAGAGCTCCAGCAGATTAAAGTGAGGGATTTGGCCATCTCCGTTTTCCCTGACTACACACCCAAGATAGCCCGGGCCGCGTTTAACAAGGTTTGGCGTCAACTTTGTGATATTGAGGGCACTTGCTATGGAATACTTCACCCAGCTCGGCCTCGCATTACATACAACGGTGTTCAGAAGGACTTTATTTCAGCAGAGGAAGCAGGAGACTATGTTAAACTCTTAATACCGGGGTGAACTGCATCGCCTACATAATGTAGTGTTCTTTCTTTCTTTCTTTCTCTCTTTATTTATTTATTTATTTTATTCTTTATTCTGTTTTTGCACTCGGCCTTCCAGCTCTACAGAATTCGAATTCTTATTGAAGATATTGTTGGTGCATTACTTTGTCTAGAATATGTGGACTCACTCTGTTTAAATCTACTTCTGTATTAATGTGCTTCTCTGTTTTGACGCTCTGACTGGGTTAGACTTTATTTCATTTTATTAGTTATTTTCTTTCTTTCTTTATTTATTTTTTCTAAATGTGCTACACTGTGTAATATTATTAGTTATAAGTCTTTAAAAGGTAAGGACATTATATTTGTTAAAGTGCGCAGACTATTTATTAGATTTGAAGTCAGTAGGGGACTTTTCTCTTGCTGGAATTTTTTTTTGTTTAGATAATTTTGCTTAGCTTACTCTATGTCCGCCTTGTGGACAACTCTAGGTGGGAAACCCTGCTGTCTCCCTTGTTTTATGGAGACTTTGGGTGTGTGTCCCTCTTCGGCTCTAATGGGCTATTTATATTCCTGTGGTTTACTTTATTTAAATGGTTAGTAGTAATATGGATCCCAGTATAGCTGGGACAGGCACGCCTTTAAGATTTATTAGTTGGAATGTCAGAGGTATGGGTAATCCTGTCAAAAGATCTAAGCTTTTTACACATTTGAAACGTCTTCCACTAGAACTTTCATTCGAAAGCAAGAGGGGGCGCTATTTTAATTGAGAAAAGGTTTTCGTTCACTAATGTTATTGCCGATGCGAACGGTAGATACATTATAGTTGCTGGTACTCTAATGCAAAGACAGGTTGTAAATGTATACGCTCCAAACTTTGATGATGTAGACTTAAAAATGTTTTTTCTTTTTTTGTTTGTTTTTGTTTTTCTTCTCAATGAAATATTTGGGAAAGGGAAGGGAGGGGAGAAAAGGTAAATGAATCACGTGAAAATGAATCACATGAAAATGAATCATATGAAAATGAATAAATAAATCAGTGGAACTATTCTTGATCGTAGATCCTCTGAAAGCTCTTTTTGGCGAGGCATGGCTCACATTAGCGTGTGCAGAGCAAACTCCAACAGTTTGAGAGGTTTTTATCAGTCAAAGTAACTGTAGTCCACACCTCCAAACTCATTCAACGAGACTCCATGTGTGCAAAAATAAAGAAGCTTTTTTGAGGTCATTAACTCAAGGGTTCACATACTTTTTCCACAAGCGCTATGAGGTTGTTGTTTTTTTTTGGGTTGTTCTCAATAAAGACGTGAAAGATCAGAACTTTTTTTGTGTTTTTCTTTTAGACACATTATATTTGTCAGTTCCCCTGACTTAGATGAAGATCAGATCACATTTTATGACAAATTTATTCAGAAAACCATGAAATTCCAAAGGGTTCACATACTTTTTCTTGCCACTGTAGATAAAGATTTTGTGTAGTTGATGTTTTCAGAGCTGAGTGTGTTGAGTGTAAGAAGGTTTTCTTTCTTGCAGGATGTGTAACTGCAGCATTACAGATGAAGGTTGTGCTGCTCTGGCTTCAGCTCTGAGGTCAAACTCCTCCTCACACCTGAGAGAACTGAATCTGTACAATAATAATCCAGGAGAATCAGGAGTGAAGCTGCTCTCTGATCTACTGAAGGATCCACACTGTAAACTGGAGACACTACAGTGAGTTACTGTCTCTTCACTCTACTCTACTGTATGATACTGAATAATATTCATTGCATATTATATAATATTGTCAGCTTTAGTGTGTGTGGTTTACTGACTGTGATTAATGTTGTCTGTTATTCTGTTCTGTTCTCTTTCTTACAGCATTTAGTCGTATTTCCTCACCAGGACTGGTGTATGACCGGAGTCTCACCTCAAACCTGAGCTGAATCATTTATATTCAGATGTAGAAGTACCATAACAATAATCGTGACTGATCACATCCTTTAATCCATTCAGCTGCATGTTACTTCAAGTTACTTTACAATCCAAAGTCAAATCCTTCAGCATCTACAAACAACACAGAGATATCATCACATCATCACACCGATTGCACAAACACACATCCATGTCTTGTAGCTTTTTATAGCTTATTTTTAACCTCCTTAGTTTTACCTCACATTTGTTTCACCACAGATGATTGATTCACAGTTTTGATACTAATAAAATGTTTTCTATATTATGATTTTCAAACCTCTGTTCGTTGTTTTCCAATCTTTGTTCTAACTATGTTTGATTGATTTGTTGTTATAGTGATAAATTGACCTCATCTTCTGAATGGTTCCTTGGGTCCAGACCAGCAGGGTTCTTGTCCCAGACTTGAACAGTTGTTAATAACTAGATATTTTCTGGTGATAAAGTACAGAATGGTTCCAGCACTGGTACCTTATTTCAGCACACAAACATACAAATTATCGGATTCTACAGGAAATTGTGTCATGGGCTCAAAAAAAGAGTTGTCATCACCAGGTGTGCCATAATGGGGGGATATTAGGACTATTCTAAGGGCCCTGGTCAGACAGAGGTGCCAGCAGAAGCCCATACTTTCCTGTATGATTTTGGTATTTAAATGGCCTCTTTGCACAATAATCTATTAAGAAGCAGGTTCTAATTAATAGTGTTCCAAGTGCATGTGTGTGTCCCCTTATGACAGTCGCGGATTATTCAGGAATGCGGCACTTCACAGTTGTGAGTCATTACATGCATCAGGTAGATGGCAAGAGATGGTGCAGACAAAATTGGGATACCAAAGAGGAAAGAAAAACATGAAAAGGAGGACAGAGCAAGACTGGGAAGACAGCTAGTCACACAGTTTTTCAAAAAAATTAAGTGATTTATGTTCCTTGGTTTGTGTTATGATTCTGAAGCTAGCCCATATGAAGCTGTTATAATTAACATCAAATAGAAAAAGGACTTCAAAAAGTACATAAAAGCACAGAGCGACAATAAAACTAGTCATGTGTTGTATATATTCAGCTTTCCGAAGCCTCGCAACAGCTTTCTGTGAAGAATTGATAGAAATTTTATTAATCGTATAAACCTGCTTTAATTGTCCCGAGTTTAAGAGAGAAGTGTTGTAATGATGTCCGATTCATGAATGAATCATTTGTTTGAGTCGGTTCATTTCAATGAATTGGAGAATCCCGTTGATAAAACCAGTCTGAATGATTCATTCACGAATAGAACCGATTTGATTCTTGAGTTCAACTCACTGACTCAATGACCATGTAACTGTTTTAGCTAATTTCTACATTTCTTTCCGGAAGTGGATGGTGTGTGAAACTTATTATTCACTCAATTGTTATTGTTGTTGTTATTATTATTATTATTATTATTATTATTATTATTAGTAGTAGTAGTAGTAGTAGTTTTAATAATAATAATAATAATTAATAATAATAATAATAAAAATAATAATAGTAGTAGTAGTAGTAAAGTTCATTGTTCTTGGTACTTGGGGAATAAGAAATTACAAACCGACATCTTATAAAGACATCCAGACAGAGTTTCTATAGTGTCTGTGTAGAGAGAGAGTGAGAGAGAGAGAGAGAGAGAGAGAGAGAGAGAAAAAACAATGATGTTAATTACTTGTACTATATATATATATATATATATATAGTTATTTGTAAATCATCATTTCAGGTAATTTAATAAACTGTTCAAATTTAGTTCTTTTAGTCTCTTATTGAATATGCAATAATTGTTATGCTTATTGATAATTATTGTTTTTACAATAAGTTTTACACTTGTTTTTTATTTATTGTTTTTACGCGTAACTATAAGAAAATATAATTGGGGAATGGGGGCTTGGGGCCTGGTGTACAAATTAGTCAGGGGGCCCAGAAGCCCTAGTGGCACCCCTGGCTATCACTGAGCATGAAATCACTTCATGTACACATGACTACAACAACCACCTGAAGCTGAAGAATGTAGAACCAACTGAAATGTTGTATCAGATTGTACTGATTTTTCAACACAGAGAGTCTCATGAAGATCAGAAGCATGAAATAAAACTCCTTCCTTCCTGCTAATAATCATTATAATGATGTTAGGAAATGAAAAATGTTCTCCTCTGGTGATCAGTTCACAGAATGCCAGTACTTCATTATTCTGTAATCTCACACCAGCTAATTGCAGTAAACATGTACTGTATATGAGCGTAAGTAAGCTCTTGTGATAAAACAAGTGAAAGAGTGGAACTACAAAATAACAGGCGTCACTGTATCTAGGTTTGGCTATTTAAGATATAAAGTTCTTTAAAAGCAATAACTGTAAACCTTTAAGTACATGTAATGTATAAGATAGCACAATAATTTGACTGAATTTCAGGAATTTATTGACTTTAACAATGGCTGGGTGGAGGACCCAAGGATATTTTTTAGATGCAATCAAAGGCTTCATAAGGATTAACACCATTATGATTTTGTTCTAATCTGTATAAACCTAAGTCTGCTAAACTACAAAGCCTTGGGGAAAATTTTTAAAAGACTAAACTCTGAGGTGCAACCTGGCTTCTCATAACAAGTAGCACTTCAGAGAGATATGGTCAGAAAAGAAATTAATGGTTCTAAAACAGCATAGAAAGCATTACTTTTTCCAAGATGCCAGACCTAGTCATCTCTTACCTATGAGAATTAGAACTAGTGAGCAGTTGTTTGCAGACATTCCCGCCATTAAGACTCCAAATGTTAATATTACCCTGGATCCTAAAGAGATAAATGATGGTTTCTGATCTTTTTATTCCAGATCAGAACAGATGAGACAATTTTCTAAGTAAATGAAAACTTCATCAACTATCTAGCTTGGACTCGGGATGTGGATCACCCTATTTCCTTGGAGAAATTAAAAGAGGCAGCTCTCGATATGTAAAGAGATAAATCATCTGGAATTGAGAGAATTCCTCTGGGGTTTTTTGTTACGTTCTGGTATCAGATAGGCTCATTTCTCACCAATATGATTAACTAATCCATTGAAAAAAGCATTTTTAAAGGAACAATAATACAGCCCAAATTTCCTTACTTCTGATAAAAGACAAGATTCCAGTTGATTGTGCCAGTTAACTAGCAACAGATAATGTCAGACGTCTTCACATAATCAACGCTTGTGATGCTAATCTGTATAGGGAGGGGGCACTAATGGGACAACAAAACGTCACAAAATTCAATGTGTACTTATACAAGCATAAATTCAGGTTGTCCACTGATCACAGGCCTCTTGTTAAAATTTTTAGACCTAAAACAGGGGTTAACATTAGCTGCTGCTAGACTACAAAGATGGTCATTGATTTTATCTGCGTATCAGTATGGAATTCACTACAAACCCTCTCAGCAGCACAGCAATGCTGATTTGATAAAGCCCTGTTTGATATGATAGATGATGATAGAAGGGATTGAGAGCAACCCAAACTTCAGGGTATCGATTTTGGATATGACGCCCATCTCATCGCGCAAGGTTTCAAAACAGACTAAAATCGGATGCAATAAAGTCCTGAAAATAAAGTATTTTACGTTAAATGAGTGGCCAAAACATGTGACTGATGAAGAACTAAAACCTAATGAGAAACACAGAACTGATGGTGGACTCTGAGTGTCTAATTTGGGGGGTTAGAGTGATGTATACCTCCAGGGCTAAGACAACAGATGCTACAAGAGTTGCATGAAAATCATCTGGGTATGGTAAAGATGAAGGCCCCAGCTTGTAGACACTTTTGGTGGCCTAATCTTGATTCGGACATAGAAGCACTTGTCAGTAAGTATTCAACATGCCAGTTGGATAGGTATCAGCCAGCTACAGCTCCTGTGCATAATTGGAGTTGGCCTAATAGGCTATTAAAAAAAGAATCCACCCTGCTTTTGCACAAAGGGGGAAGTACAATTTCCTAGTGGTCACTGATAGATACTCACGCTGGCCTGAGGTAGCGCTCATGTCCAGTACCACAGAAAACTATAGAAGTGGTAAGGGGTTACTTCACTACTTGGAGCCTTCCAGATGAAATCTTATCAGATAATGGACCTCAATTCATGTAAAGTGAGTTTCAGAGTAAATAATAATAATAATAATAATAATAATAATAATAATAATAAGTAAATAATGGCACAAAGCACATTAGCATCTGCTTACCACTCAGCTTCCAATGGAGCTGCAGAATGCTTGGTCCAAAATTTAAAAAAGAGCTCTGGCGAAAGGAAAATGTGCAAACATAAGTTTGCTACATTGTGTTTAGAATTTCCTTTTCTGTTACAGAAACACTCCACACTCCAATACAGGGAAATATCCTGCATCATTATTCATTAAGCCTGCATTAAAAAACAGGTTGTCCCTCATAGGCCAATGTGTGGAGGAAGAATGGATACTTAACCCAAACCATAACCCAATTGAGCATGCATTTGACCTCTAGAAGAGGAGACTGGAAGGAGGGAACCCCCCAAACAAACAACTACTAATAGAGGCTGTGTTAAAAGCCTGTAAAAGCAACACCAAAAAAAAAATGCAAAAGTTTGGTGCTGTTAGTGGGTCACTGGCTTCATGCAATTATTTCAAGCAAGAGATATTAAGTGTTATTTACTTTAAGACTTCTATTACTTCCATTTGCTTGAATTAAAATGGGTTGTCTGACACAAAATGTGCCATGTTCTAAGTTGTTTAACACATCTAGATGTAAATATGAGGAAATGAGAGCTGAAATTGTGACCTATTGATCTTAAACCCAAATGTCTTCAATGTATAGCAAAAACAATAGAATTGGCTTTGTTGTTCCACTACTTTTAGAGGGGTCTGAATTTAAAGCACATATTAAAGTTTTTAAAGAAATATGTCTTTCAAACAAGCTGTCGCCCCTTTTCATCTTCTACAGTTGTTGTTCAGGAAAAGGTTGGTAATATTCGATTTTGTTTTGATTATCAACAGCTAAATGCCGGTAATAGAAAGGATGCTTAAAGCAGTCTTTGGATGCTCCGGCTGCTACCAAGTTTTTTTAAACCCTTGACTTGGCAAGTGGATACAATTAAGTTCCTATGGCCTAACAGGATAAATCTAAAACTGCTTTTTTTTTTTTTTTTTTCTCCATTAGTGCTTTTGAATTTAATCATATGCCTTTTGGATTATGTAATGCTCCAATGTTTCAGCATTTAATGGAACACATTTTTGGAAATTGTCTCTTTTAATGAATGAATTTTTTCAAATTCCTTTGAGTCCCATCTGCATCTGCAGTTAGAGATGGTATTGAAAACATTTCAACAGCATATCTTAACAATTAGGCTGTAACGTTTTTCTTTTTCAAGAAAAAGTTCAGTATTTTGGCCATGTCATTTCTGCATCAGGTGTGGCTACTGGTTCAGAGAATACACATCATACCTCGATATACAGTATCACATATAATCATAAAATAGTGTTAATTATTCATATACACACTAAGATCAGGATACAGAAAATGTTATTTGACTGTAAAAACCTAGTATTTCCTGTTATTTTAAATTTTTTCAAAATGGTTTTATATCGAACACTGACAGTTATTTGAACACAACTTATACCACACTTTAACACACTTTTATTCTGTATTCCCAGTATTTGCAGTATTTGTTTTGCAGGCTTAGTGCTGTCTGATGATGATACATATTTATTTGTGTGTGTGTGTGTGTGTGTGTGTGTGTGTTTATTACCCTACCTCACTGCCCTTTGTGCTCTGCAGAACAAACCAGATAGACAGCGTCAGTGAAGGTGAACTCAGCAGCTACATTTTGTGACGAGGGGAAAATAAATCCTTTCAGGAGTTAAAACACAGTGAGTATATAAAAATATAAAGATATAATATATAAACACATTTGGCATGATGTAAACGTGTGTCCTGCTGTAATCGGGAGAAGGAGAGATGACCTCCAACATGAATGTGTCTGGAAAACACGATTTAAAGAAAGACGAGAGGTGAGTTACTTTTCGATTCACAAGCAATAAATACACACCATCTCATGGGAACAGATCTGTATCTCTAAACACTCACTAGTTTACTGAGGAACTTAACTTTGGTTTAAGGTGTTTAATAGCAGTGAATATATCACTGATCTGATCTAAGAACAGTTTAGCGAAATCATTCACTGAGAGAAGAGTAAAAAGGACTGTGTCATGTGGAGGAGAAGAGCAGCGTAGCTTTGAGTCAGTGAACATTACAGACTTTAAGACCCAGCTGAGTCAGTTCTCTGTGATTGGGACTCCTGACATCACTGTAATTCCTGAGGTATGGGGCGTGTCTCCTGTTTGAATAAGTGTGCAGACTGTAGCTGAATTAAAAAGATGGAATTATTAGTGTTTAATGATGAACACATTGTGTAGCAGTGCTGAGACAGCAGAGTATTAACTATTGCTGATATTTCTGTTTAATTCTAGAATGATGGAGGGAAAGAGATCAGACTCACCAAAACCCAGCTGCGTCTCCATGAAGAGCGACTGGTCAATGGAAGAGCCATTTAACTTCAGAGACAGAGACAGTTCTACTGATGTGAGGTCAGTATAATATAGTGTTTTATGGCAGTGTTCCATCTGATCAAACTCAGTCCTCTTTATGAGCTTTATCAGGTGTTGCAGCAGTAAAACACTAAACTATGCAATGCTGCAGCTCTCGGACTGGCAGTGAGGAAAACTGCTTTAATGTGGTGGAAGGAATGTACAACCACCTTGTGGGGGAATTATTCAACTCTTAACTAAGGAATACTGAGTGAAAAACAGGATTCTAGTCCCCCCACCCAATGCTTTTAGTCTCTGTACATCTTGTGGTTGTATGTTGGTACCTATCGTGTTGCAACGTAGTAATAATCAAGATGAGGTGAGGTGGGCTTCAGGATTTGTTCTGTAACACGGCAGCCACCTGAAGTGTGTGTATAGATAACAAGGTAAGTATAGTTAACTACAAGCACCCACCCTTCCCAGATCTAACAGGATAGAGAGACGCCCCCACTCCTTATAGAATTAGTATTGACAGTTTTCAGTTTAACTAACAAATGTGTGAATTTGTAACAATGTAAAATTGATGGAACAAAAATAATTAAAATAAAATTTGACTATTTAAATTTAACTGTAAAGAAACAAAACAACAACCGGTCAGGATTCCTCTTTGACCACGCTGAAGTGATTCACGAGCGTCAGTTCAGATCAAAATAGAAACAAAAGTCACTTCCAAATCCAACAGGAAGAAAACAGTCCAATCACGGAAGAGTATATAAATCCCCTTCAGGAAAAGTCACTGGTCATGGATCCATGAATAAAAGTTTTTCCAACTCAACCATTTGGTCTGTATCCCTTAGGAAGAAAACACGACGACTTGCTTACCTGTGTTCAGTTGAAAATGAGAAGCATTATGTACAGTCATGGATGAAATTATTGGAACCCCTGGAACTTTTCCAGAAAATGCACTATTTCTCCCAGAAAATGATGCAATGACAAATGTTTTGGTATACACATGTTTATTACCTTTAAGTGCATTGGAACAGCACAAAAAAGCAGAAGGCAAATTTTATGTAATTTTACACAAAACTCAAAAATTAGACAAAATTCTTGGCACCTTCAACTTAATATTTGGTTGCACACCCTTTGGAGAAAATAACTTTTCTGGGAGAAATGGTACATTTTCTGGAAAGGTTCCAGGGGTGCCAATACTTTCGTCCATGACTGTATATCACCACTCTTATAACTTGGATGAAGCACTGGATGGTGTCCAGCGGATGGCAGGGTAAAGTCTCTCCACCCAATAACCCCCAGCGATTGTGCTCACGCTCAAGCCTGCAATCCCTGCCAATGGAGGTCCAATCGAGTAAACAGGCGACACACGACCTCACCCAATAAGTCCCTTATGTTTTTAGTTTGTTTGAACCAAGAAAACAAAACTTATAAACGTTGTAATATATCCGAAGTTAACTATTCGGCTCAACTCTCGTCGCTGCTCTAATTCTTTCTCTTTCACCACGCCACTCCTCCTACAAAATGGTGGTGTTCACGTCAACGCAATATCAAAATAAAAGTATCTACTAAATAGACTTTGTAAGTTCCCTACATTCCCCCCTGCTAAACCCTGCCATACCACTGGACTTCCGCTCAGCGACTCAGTCCCTGAAAAATAAAGAACAGAGAATGGTAGGAAAACATTCTTCACATTGGAAATCGTCAGTATAACAATTACAAGGTTTCAATTCATTCAACTGGAAACTCTTGAGATACATTCACATTAAAAGAAAATTCCAAAACATTCAGGTTTGCATAGAATTACTTCAAGACATAGTCAGTCCTATACCTAACTGGTAAGGTACCTCTGTTCTGACGTTGAGAACATTTAGATTCAGGAATGCTTTCATTCTCACTTTTGGCATCAGATCCACCTGAATTTACTGACCCCCGTACAGCCTGACCTACTGAATCGTCAGCTGACACCTCGTGGTCATGCTTCCTAATGCCCGTGTCTAATTCATCCTCATCTTCCCCTCTACACTCTGTGTTTATATGTGTGGTGGGTGCAACTATTAACAAAAGGGGTGGCAAGAACATCAGAGTCTTCCTAGTCAGTGGGTTCCTGTTCTGTATATTCCCTAGATTTACGTCTAAGTGTGCAAGGTGGTGGAGATGACGGAAAATTGCAATGCCTGATTTGATCCCTGTGTACAACTTTACATGGGCCCCCTTTCTCTGGACAAATTGTGTAAACTGGAGTAACTGCGTGATTCTGTTTAACCAGAATGTAAGGTAGGGATTCCCAATGGTCTTGTATCTTATTCCTTCCCCTATGTGAATGGTTGCGTAGCAGAACACGGTCACCAGGTCTTATGAGGGCTCCATATGATCTGCGGTCATAGGCTCTTTTCCTTTGTTTTGAAGCCTCCTGTGCTGCATTGTTGGCCACTTCAACGCCAGTCGTCAACCGTCATAGTTTTTTGATGACACTGGCTTCGAAACATTGACCTTGGTCAGAATGTAGTCGCGCATGACAGCCGCAGTGGACAAACCAATGCTGCACAAGTGCTTTCGCCGTGTTGAGAGCAGTCTGATTCCTGATTGGCACTGCCACCGTGAAGCGAGTGAACATGTCAGTTAAGATGAGGACATTCTCGTACCCTTCCCCAGATGCTTCCAACAGAGAATAATCCATAGCGAGGACTTCCAGAGGTGCAGACACATTCATGCCCGTCATTGGTGCTCGGATTGTAGGGAAAACATCCTTTGTGAGAGTGCATCTCTTGCACTCATGAATCCAGTTTAGAACATCCTTGGTAGTAGTTGGCCAGTAATAACTTTGTCTCATGCGCTCCAGCATGATTCTTGGTCCAAAATGGCAATTATGATTGTTCTGATTCTCATACACTTTGTAATGTAAGGAATGTGGGACAACTGACAAATTTCTTCTCAGTCTCTTGGGTCTTGGATAGTTTGGAACAACACACCCCTTTTTAGCTTCAGCTAGTGAAATTGTCCAGCAAGCCTTTTGGCCCCACATCTAGGTCCCGCTGCTCTACTGGGCTCAATTTCTTATGGGTCTATACCACATGGTAGGTAGGTGCTATATTAGGATCGATCGTTTGTAGCTCCTCTATATCGCTTCAGCTATATCCAAGTACTTTCCCTGTTACAAATACCTGGACTGATACCTGTACTTTTCAATGGCTGGCCATAGGCAGGTGCACTCCTCCTCGGAGTCCATCCTAATGAAGTCTTTACCAAAGTCCTCTTACTCAGGCTCCTCACCTGATGGAATCCTTTACAACACATCTGCATTGGTGTTTTCTCGTCCTGGCTTGTAATAGACCTCAAAATCATACTCAGCCAGCTGAGCCACCCACCACTGTTCAACAGCTCCTAAATTTGCAGTCTGCAGGTAGCGCAATGGGTTATGATCAGTGACCACAGAAAACTTGGTATAGATCAAATATTCTTTAAACTTTTCGGTCACTGCCCATTTTAGGGCAAGCAACTCTATCTTGAAAGCACTGTAATTTTGATCATTCTCTTCTGACCCACGCAGGCCCGACTTGCATATGCAATTACATGCTCAGCTCCTCCTTGTCGTTGGCTCAATATGGCTCCAAAACCATACCTTGGGTACAGGTAATGTTTCCAGTGCCTGAGTTTTCTCTCTGTCCACCTGTATTCCCTGAGAGGAGATCAGATTACATAAGAATTTCACCTTAGGCTTTAAAAGAAAGCACTTGCTGGGCTTTAACCATGTTATCTCAACCTGTTGAACAACATTTCTAGTCTTTGACAGTGGCTATCAAAATCTTTTGAAAAGATGATAATATCATCAACTTCCTGCCGCTGTCTTGGCGAGCACATTAGCAATCAGAATACTCTTGGGAAAGCTGACTTCTGGTGAGGCCTCCACCAACACTTGGCACCTCATTTTTAGTGGTATTCTACAGTGACCTTCCAAAACACACTCACTGAATTGGGGAATAGTTATTGCTTTCTTCCCAACTACTTTTGTCTCCATTGTTTAATGCTTCAGTCTTTGTCTTAATGTTTGCCAATACTTACTACACTTTTGCCTCCCTGACACCATGGGTATACCTGTCCATCTTCCTCATACCTTCAGTAGCCATGAATAGATCCTTGAGGTCACTCAACACATTCATCCCAACAATGCCAGGTAACCCTTTCAACTTTGTCACAATGGGGTTGCTATCTCTGATCACAAACACGCACTTTCCATACAGCCTCTTCTCCATGCACTCTATGTCTGCTTTCAAGCACTCTATAATAAGAATATCTAGGCCATTTGCCACTGTGAGTCGGATCCAGTTGGCAGATGAGAGCACAACCTCTCCGAAATGAGCCTTAAAATATGATTCTTTTATAGTAGTCACCTCCGACCCTGTGTCCAATAGGCAGATAGTTCTGATACCAGCAATCTTCACTTCAGTGGTAAAACAATCTCCAAAAGCACTTTCACAAAGAATCTTGGAAACATTCTCTGTATTGCAGCCTGCAGTGTGACTTCTAATAACGGATGCACCTAAACTCTTCCGCACCGAGGAGTCTTGGTCAGCAGCCATTTCCATCTCTGCTGTGTGCCTCAGAGGTTGCTCTCCACTTGGGTTTTCTCTGCTCTGAGGACAGCGTCAACTAGTGTGTCCAGGCTTACCAAGCGTATAGCAGATATATCTTCTTTCACCATCTTTTAAAGGTGCATTTATTGTCTTGCCATCATTCTCTATCTCTTTGATATTAACAATCGGAAAGAGCTCTTCCTGTTGGGCAGCTATCTGTTGAATTGCTTCATGAAACATCTCCATGGTGAGAGGGGCTGAAGAGCGCTCTGTCACTGTAGTAACATGAATGGTACCCCTTGAATGAATACTGCTTCTAGCATTACTTAAAGCTTGCACCTCCTCTTCCTCTGACCAAGTAATAGCCTCTTGCATAAGCTGGATGAACGTCAGATCTTTCTCAGCTTTGACTCTCCTCTTCATTTCACGTCGCAGTGAATCACCCTTGAGGCCCAACACAAGCTGTTCTTTCAGTACACCATCAGCATCAGGGACTCTGGATGGTTCCCAGTTTTGAATGATGTTCAGTTTCTCTTGCAAGTCGTATGCATAGGAGCAGATTGTTTGTCCCGGCATTTGCTTGTGGTCATAAAATTATTTCAGCCTGCTGCCAATGGGAAGTTTATTGCTGTAAGTGTGGTCTAAAGCATTGAAGATCTCATCGACTGACCTCTCTTTTCCCTGGAGCATAAAATTGATTGTCATTTTGGCTTCAGCTTTTAAGTACTGCTTAACATCCTCTTCACGGACTTTCATCATTTTGAAGGCAGACTTCATCGAGTTTATCCACTCTTCTATATTTGGAACCATGTTTGGAAGGACATCCGCTGAAGGTTCCCTTAACAGTTCAGCTTAACTTTCAGTCACTGAGCTGGAGGATCTGTGGAGCTACATAAGAATTTACACCTGAGAAATTAATGGCAATATAAATATTTTATTCATCCAAACATTTGTTATTAAATATGTCAGTTTCAGTGAGGAAATCCTGAAAAAAGTTATTTGTGTTAAAATAATAGTATTAAATATCTGTCTCTGTATTTATTAGTGTGTGTTTTGCAGCTATGAATACAAATCGTCTATATTACATCACATGTTTTGTTTGTTCACAGACCACAAAAGAGGAAATCGAGCATCAGCAGAAATCAGTTGGACTCCATATTTACGGTGTGATTTAAAAAAAACATTTTGCATCTCATGTGAGAGTAGGTTGCAGGTTTGTTAATTAAGATAATGACAATTTACAGAATTAACAATGAGTTGCGGCATTATGGTTAATCAGTGTCATATCACAGCAAACCAGGGACTCCATTTCCAATAATACACCTCAGCCTACAAACATGACCACCACGGACTTCAACTCCCAAACCAACGCACAGACATTTTGGCCTTCTCCAGAATACTAATCATACACACATGTTGCCAAACACACACCCACACACACCAACCTTTAAAAGAGACTGTTTGTCCATATAGACTTTGCGGAGTATATGCTCAGTTGCAATTGTCTCTGTCTATACCAAGCCATTTATTGTCATTGATTCTCTTTTTTTGATTCTGTTTTTGTCTTTGACCCCAATTTTCTGCATATCCTATTCCAGTCTGTTTGTAAGATTGCCTGACCCTTGCCTGACTGGCGTTTTTATCTTTGCTTTATGTTTTGGATTGTTAGTTACTCAATAAATCTACCTTACCTGAATTTGCTTCCGTCTGACCCTCCATTACATGACAGAATGCTTTGCCCATACATGGATGCAGCAGGTCCTTCGGACTGGCAACAAGCTGTCAGTGCCCAAGAGCAGCTTATGGGGGAATATCACCAACCATCTTTCCCAGGCAGCCCTGGTTGCTATGCAGCTCACTACAGGCAGAGGGAGTTCCAGCTAACACTAACAACACTTTCGAACCCATGCAGCTGGGATGTACTCTGCTCACCAAAGAGGAAAGGGAGAGGCAGCGCAGAGAGTTCCGATGCTTTTACTGTGGATAGACTGACCAAGGATTTACTGATCGAATACTCAGGCTTGCTTTCTGTTCTGACAGCTTTAATTGCCTTCATTGATCAAGACAATGTCAACCAGCTCTGCCAAACATCTGATCATCTTGGGCCTCCCATGGCTGGAACTAATTTCCTGAACCAACAGGCAACTCAATCGCTAATCCCTGTACTGCCAGGCCCATTGTCTCAAAATCTCGATGATTTCTCTGGCTGCCACATCTGTCAAGAGTCCTGACAACCAGATTTAAGTCCAGAATCCACCCAAGAATCAGGACCTAAAAGAAGTGTTCAGCAAAGAGAAGGCCAGCGGGCTACCACCACATCATCCTTTACGGCTGTGCCATTGAGCTGCTTTCTGGAACCAGTGCACCTCACACCCAGGTTAATCCACTATCCATGGCAGAAGAACGAGCTATGGAGGAATATATTCAGGAGGCTCTCAAGCAAGGTTGTATGAGACCATCGACATGTCCTGCATTTGCTGACTTCATTTTTGTGGAGAAAAAAGGTGGCATCCTCAGACCATGTATCCATTACCGGGGCCCCAGTCAGTGCTCAGTTAAGTACCAGTTTCCTCTGACTTGAGAACAGCTCAGATCAGCTAAACGTTTTACCAAGCTAGATCTGCGAAATGCTTGCAACCTGTTTCAGATCAGAGAGGGGGATGAGTGGAAGACAGGCTTCAGTATCCTTTCATGATTACTGTCTGCAGTCAAATCTAGCACTTTTTGTTTTTGTTATTCTTACAGTTGTCATGTTTGCAATTGTTGCTTTCCTCTTTTATGGTTGTTGACATTGTTATTTATTATTATTTACTACTTTGACATTGTCATTATTGATACTTCTTATTCTTGATGTATGGTGACCTTGAGTGATTTGAAAGGCGCATTACACAAATAAAATGCATTATTACCACGTTCGAGACACTATGAGTATCTGGTTATGCCAAATGGGCTCTCTAGTGTCCCCTTGATGTTCTAGTGCTTTATCAATGATGTATTAAGGGACATGTTGGAAAAACACATCATCACATGTATTGACGAGATTCTGACCAACACACATCAACATCTCCTCCCTGGGATACATTATAAGCTCAGAGGAAGTCACAAATGGACCAAACTAAAATAACTGCTGGGGTGGACTGGCCCACACCTCGAACAGTCAAGGATCTGTAGTGATTTCTGGGCTTTGCTAAGTTCAATCAATGTTTCATCCAAACATTGCACTCCACTGCACAGCCCTTCACATCCCTGCTTTCCAAATGCCTGGTCTGGAACCCAGCAGCCAAACCGGCCTTCCCACAACTCAAAACTGTGTTTACCATGGCTCCCATCCTCAACCCTGACCCCTCCAAGTCTTTCATTGTTGAGGTAGATGCCTCTGAAAAAAGAGTAGGAGCTATTTTATCAAAAATGTTCAGGGACAGCCCCAAGATCCACCCTGTTGCTTTCTTCTTAAAGAAAATATGCACACTGAGCAAAACAATGATGTGGGCAACAGGGAGCTTTTGGCACTCAATCTAGCTCTAGAGGAATAATGACATTGGCTTGAGGGTGCCACCCATCCATTTATCATTTTCATGGATCACAAGACCCTTGAATATCTACGCACAGCCAAGCATCTGAATCCATGACAAGCCTGCTGGTCCCTATTCTTCTCATGTTTAAAATGCACCCTGTCTTACTGGCCCGGTTCCAAGAACACCAAAGCAGATGCTCTCTCTTGAATTCACACTACAGAACCCCAGGGGAGCAAGGAAGAATTCATTCTTCCACGTTCATGTGTAGTGAGCTCCACAGGGTGGGAGTTGGGTCAAGTCTTGGCATGCACACCTAGACAACAAATTCCTCTTTCATGTTCCCCAAATAACGGTTCATCCCTGAGCGATTCAGAGCAGAACTCACTTACTTGGAAAACACCACAGTAGCCACGGGTCACCCAGGCACCCAATGCACATATCATCAGCTATGGGAAAAGCAGTGGCCACATATGTTTGGAGATGTACATTGTGCAGTGTCCTTATGCTCAACATGTGCCCAGGCAAAGGTACTTCAAACTTTACCAGCTAGCAAACTCTACCCATACCCAAATGGTCCAGGTTACACATTACATAGATGTCCTTACAGACGTACCAGAATCTCAAGGATACATGGCCATACTAGTGGACACTGACCAATTCTCCAAATCTCTGCGTGTGGTTCCACTTCCCAACATTCCATCAGCTTTCACTATGGCCGAACTGCTCTTTAATCATGTGTTCAGATGCTTTGGAATTCCAGAAGAGATTGTCAGTGACCGGGTCCACAGTTCACTTCCCGGGTATGGTCTAGCTTTATGGAGAAGCTGTGGGTGACAGTCAATCTCACCTCAGGCTACCACCTGCACTATAACAGCCAAGTGGAATGAGCCAACCAGGAAGTCTGCCATTTTCTCTGCACCTCCTGCACAGCTAACCCATTGGTCTCAATTTATAAGTTGGGTATAGTACGCCCAGAACTCCTTGCAACATTCTGTCACTCATCTCACCCCCTAACAGTGGGTGCTAGTACCTTGTTCCCATGGAATGCCATCCCCACCGACTCACAGAATACTAATCACGCACACACACACACACCTGTTGCCAATCACACACCCACACACACAACCCTTTAAAAGAGAACGTTGATTTGCTTCCGTTTGATCCTCCATTACATGACAATCAGACAGAATGTTATTTGTAACTGTCATAATAGAAATACAATTTTTCACTGTGTAACATTATAATATTTAGATCTGTTCCTGTGTATTTCAAACCAGGCGCTGGAACACACAGTCATCACTCTGATTAAGAATGAGCTGAAGAGGTTTAGAAAGCTCCTGAGTCCAGATTACCCAGCATGCACTGAGAGGGAGGTGGAGGATGAAGAGGATCTGCACATAGTTAGAGAGGGAGCACTGAAGATCACACTGCATGTCCTGAAGAACATGAATCACACAGATCTCGCTAACACACTGCAGAACAGTAAGAGCACTGAGTCATTGCTTTATTCCATCAGATTCACTTTAGAGAGAGGAAATTGTTTTAGATATTAACACTTTTTTGTTAAAACTGAGTTTAGTATCATCTGCTGCTTTTCTTTTCTGTTCGTGGTCCAGCTGGTGGTTAATCTGTACAATGGTCCTGTTCCTTCAATCATATTTAGTAGATGAATCAGGAACGAACTGCAGCAGTTGAAAGAAGTTTACATTTTTAATTGTGTTCAGTGATTTTGCATTAAAACATGTTATAACTTTGTTTATTAGAATCTGTGGTATCTGTGCATCAGCTGACGTTGAAATCCAGCCTAAGAGAGAAGTTTAAAAGAATTAATGAAGGAATCTCACAACATGGAAGCTCAGCACTTCTGAATGAGATCTACACAGAACTCTACATCACAGAAGGTTGGAGTGGAGACGTCAATAATGAACATGAGGTGAGACAGATTGAGACAGCTTCCAGGAGACCAGCAACACAGGAGATACCCATCAAATGTAATGACCTCTTCAAAGACAAGTCCATCAGAAGTGTCCTGACTAAAGGAGTTGCTGGAATTGGAAAAACAGTCTCTGTGCAGAAGTTCATTCTGGACTGGGCTGAAGGAAAAGCAAATCAGGACATCGCCTTCATGTTTCCACTTCCCTTTCGAGAGCTGAATCTGATGAAGCAAAAAAATCTCAGCCTGGTGAATCTTCTTCATCACTTTTTCCCAGAAATGAAAAAGCTACAATTAATAGACTATGACTCTCACAAAGTGGTGTTGATCTTTGATGGTCTGGATGAATGTCGACTTCCTCTAAATTTCAAGAAAAATGCGAGATTGTGTGATGTGACAGAGTCATCCTCAGTGGATGTGCTGCTAACAAACCTCATCAAGGGGAATCTGCTTCCCTCTGCTCTCCTCTGGATAACCTCTCGACCAGGAGCAGCCAATCAGATCCCTCCTGACTGTGTAGACCAGGTAACAGAGGTACGAGGGTTCAGTGATCCTCAGAAAGAGGAGTACTTCAGGAAGAGGATCAGTGATCAGAGCCTGGCCAATAAAATCATCTCGCACACAAAGTCTTCAAGAAGCCTCTACATCATGTGCCACATCCCAGTCTTCTGCTGGATCTCAGCCACTGTTCTAGAGAGAATGTTGGGTGAAGCAGAGAGTGGAGAGATCCCCAAGACTCTGACTCAAATGTTCACACACTTCCTGATCTTTCAGATCAAACACAAGGAACAAAAGTACCATCAAAAATATGATCCTGATCCTCAGCAGACCAGAGAGAGTATCTTGGCACTGGGAAAACTGGCTTTCCAACAGATGGAGAAAGGAAACCTGATCTTCTATGAGGGAGACCTGAGAGAGTGTGGTATTGATGTCAGAGAAGTGTCAGTGTACTCAGGAGTGTGTACCCAAATCTTCAGAGAGGAGTTTGGGCTTCACCTGGGGAAGGTGTTCAGCTTTGTACATCTGAGTGTTCAGGAGTTTCTGGCTGCATTATATGTCTTTCTGTGTTTCATCTTCAAAAAGAGAAATGTGTTAATGGAGCAAAACCCTAAAATTTTAAAGTTCTTGAGAAATCCAAACATGTCTGATTTCCTCAGGAGTGCAGTGGACAAGGCCTTACAGAGTGAGAATGGACACCTGGACCTGTTCCTCCGCTTCCTTCTGGGTCTCTCACTGGAGTCCAATCAGACTCTTTTACGAGACCTACTGCCCCAGACAGGAAGCAGCTCTCACAGCAAACAAGAAACAGTCGAGTACCTTAAGGAGAAGATCAGGGAGAATTCATCTCCAGAAAAATCCATCAATCTGTTCCACTGTCTGAATGAACTGAATGATCATTCTCTTGTGCAGGAAGTACAAACTTACCTGAACAAAAAAGATCACAGATGCCTCAGTGGAACCAGACTCTCTCCTGCTCAGTGGTCAGCACTGGTGTTTGTGTTACTGAACTCAGAACAGGAGCTGGATGTGTTTAATTTGAGTAAATATGACGCATCAGATGAATGTCTTCTGAGACTTCTGCCAGTGGTCAAAGCCTCCAGAAAAGCTGAGTGAGTATTTTTATTTAAATGTATTACTACATTGTTTATTATTTTAATGCAACACTGAACTGCACTGTTTGGATTCATGTTTGTAATTTTTACTCAAATAATCTTTAAACAAACCTCTGGTACTTTTACAGAAGATTGTTTTACGTTTTACACTAACACATTATGTCTGCACCGAGGAACACATGTGAGAGAGAATAAGGACACTTTCACACCTACCTTGTTTGGACCAAACAAACATTTTCTTTTTTGTTCTGCTGGGATTGCTTCACATGTGGCCGTTTCAATAGTGGGTCGACAGCCATGGATTTCTTCCTTTTGGCATCCTCACTGCACACTCAGTGTACACATTGGTGTTACTGGACACTAATGCCCTAGAAACAACCCCAGTTTTTGACTCAGAGTATTCCTTTGGGTGAGATGTGTTATTGCAAACAATCACAATGAATGCTGCTTCAGTAGGTTGGGGCGCGGTCTACCAAGGTCGCCCAGCCTATGGAATTTGGAATGGCACTCATCTGACATAAATTTCCTGGAGCTGTTGCAAGTTTCCTGGCATTTGCATCCTGTGGTCTTGTACAACAATTTGCAAGGGGGGATGCTTTCGCATCCCTTGATGAGGTTAGCATGACACATTCTTCTCTGGACACAGAACAAGCTTCTGTCCATCAGATCAGTGCACATTCCTGGGTGTTTGAACTTGGGTGCAGATTTATTTCAAGGTATGGGCTGAGGCCTGGGGAGTGGAGATTGCATCCTCAGACTGTTAGTCTGATCTGGCAGAAATTTGGCAGGACAGAAGTAGACCTGTTTGCCTTCAGTAAGACAGCCCAGTGCCCCATGTGGTTTCTACTCCAGCACCTCTGGGGACCGATGCATTAACTTGTGTGGGTGATGGGTCATATATATGCTTTCCCACTGATAAAGCTGTTGCCAGCAGTCTTTATCAGGGTACTGGAGGACAGAGTGCACTTACAGATGGTTCTCGCACCTTCTGTCTCTCCCAGAGGAACCTCACTGGGAGATCCCAATTAGACTGGATCTACTTTCAGAAATGTGGAAACTTTGGGTTTGGCCTTTGAACAAGGCTTTTTTTGAAAATTGCTCTTTTGTCTGAAATTGTGGAGACCATCCCGAATGCAAGTGCTTGTTCTACTAGGAGGCTCTATGCCCTTAAATGGTGACTGTTTGTGTCATGGTGCAGAGCGCGTGATTTGGATCCTGTTCACTGCCATGTTGGTTCACTGCTGGAATTCCTAGTGTTTTTCTGCAGGTGTAGCCCCAGCTATACTCAAAGTCAGGGGTGCTCACACTTTTTTGACTTGCAAGCTACTTTTAACATGACCAGTCAAGGAGATCTACCTACGTTAAAAATGCGAAACATATATCTTTAAATATATATACGCTAAGTATACTTTAAATATATATACACACAATATATATGATCATGTACCCTGTATAACTGCATGTTATGGCACACTACAATTCAGTACATTTTTGGTCATTACCTTCTGTTGGGTGTAAGTCCCGAAACAACGAGTCAGATGCGTCTACGATTGCCTCTTTTATCATCTCTCCGTCTTGGAATGACTTATTGTGTTTAATGATGGAGTTACTCATGCGGAACGATGCTTTGGTTGCTGCCTTAGCATTTGAAGTCAGCCGTGAAAAAAAAATCATCCTCCCATTCCGCATGGAAGTGATCTTCCATTTTCTTGCTTCGGTTTCTTCGGTTTCTTGCTTGATCTCGCTACCTCACTCATTTTGTACCCTTTCTTCAGTAGGAATAAACTGGGAAGTTAACTCAGTGATTTCTCTCGCCAGTCTTTAGCACTGCCGCGTTTAATCGCAAACGCATGGAGAGAGAAAAGACGAGATCTCAGACTGGCTGTCCTGTACATCAACGCTAACATTTTTTTTTTAATGGCGATCTACCCGAACTTCCTTTGCGATCGACGTATTGTGCACCCCTGCTCAAAGTGTATGTTGCAGTGATTGCTGCTGAACATTCACAGATTTGTGGTATTTCTTTAGGGAGGCATTCACTTGTTTCCCATTTCATGTGTGAAACAAGACAGTTGAGACCTTTCCGTCCTGCTTGTGTTCCTACTTGGGACTTATTGATAGTCTTAGGAGGTTTGATGGGCTGTCAATATGAGCCACTAGTGGCAGTCTCAGAGAAATTTCTGCCACTTAAGATGGTTATATTATTGGCCTTGACATCTCCTAAAAGAATTTACAGGCTTTGTCGGTAAGCCCATCCTGCATGGATTTTGCTCCCAGTCTGGTGAAAGTGTTGTTGCAAGCAAGGCTAGGTTTTCTACCCAAGGTTGCTTCTACTGTTTTTGGTCTCAGGTTTAAGTCATTCTCTCCTCCACCGTTTGATTCGCTGGAGAGTGAACGATTGTATAATTATTGTCCTGTGAGAGCCTTGTAGTTTTAAGCCAGTGGTGTAAATCTGATCAGTTGTTTTTGTTTTGGTAGTCACAATAAAGGCACTAAGCAGCGGATGTCGCATGGGTAATGGATGCGATTTCTTTCCACATGCGATTGCTCATGAAGCACATGGATTATCTGTGCCTCTTGGCTTTCACACTCGAAGGGAGCATGTTTGGATGATATTTGTGTTTCAGCAGGCTGGGCCTCTCTGCACACTTTCATCAGATTTTATAATCTGTACATTGACCCGATTCCAGGTCTTATGTTTCTGTTTTCATCCTGTGTATATTTTCACAGGGTGACAAACTGGCAGTCACTTAGTAGTATGGTGCTGTTGTATAATATTCCGATATTGTCAGCTACTGATGCAGTGTCAAGTGAACCTATGACATGGTACATCTTCGTTACGTATGTAACCCTGGTTCCTTGAGTAGGGAACAAAACGCGGTGTACAATGCCATATTCCTTACTTACTGCGTATGCCTTCTCTTGCAGAAATCTGAAAGGAGATTGCACAAGCACTTCCTTTTGAAGCATCGGTTACACAATGTCTTTGAGGGCGGTGCTAGCACCATCAGTCAATGAATTGGCATGATTCTATATGGGCTTCAGATAATTGTCACACCTGGAGAGTGTTCTCATAGCGTTAACTACTGACGCAGCATCTCGTCCCCTACTCAGGGAACCAGGGATACATACATAATTGACACATTAAACTTTAGCTGCATTTGCTTGTGTTTATAAGTTTGAGATCAGTGTTCTAATATTTCATAATTTCTCTTCCAGACTGCGTGTTTGTAATCTGACAGAGGAAAGCTGTAGAGTTCTGTCCTCAGTTCTCAGCTTAAACTCCTCCAATCTGAGAGAACTGGACCTGAGTTACAATAAACTGCAGGATTCAGGAGTGAAGCTGCTCTCTGCTGCACTGGAGAATCCACACTGTACACTGGAGACACTCAGGTGTGTGTGTGTGTGTGTGTGTGTGTGTGTGTGTGTGTTATTGGGGGTGTTATGTGATTGTATCTGTGTGTCAAAATAATACGTTTAAGAACCAAAGAAAATGAACACGCCATCTATGTTATCTTGTTTCAGAAAGATAAATACAATGTCTCATATGAGCGGAGACACATTGATCTGTCCAAGAGTAGTTCGAGTTTATACACAGGCTATTCATTTTACAATTTTTATCCTGACATTAGAACCTTGTGTTCAAGTTAACAGTTTTTTTCCCCAACTGAAGGAAACACTTAATTTCACAATAAGACAACTAAATCACGCATTTCATGGTCTGTCTTCCAGTCTGTCTAAGTGTAATCTAACAGAGGAAAGCTGTAGAGTTCTGTCCTCAGTTCTCAGCTCAAACTCCTCCAGTCTGAGAGAACTGGACTTGAGTTACAATAAACTGCAGGATTCAGGAGTGAAACTGCTCTCTGCTGGACTGGAGAATCCACAATGTACACTGGAGATACTGAGGTACACACACACACACACACACACACACACACACACACACCTCTCTCTCTCTTAATCTTTTCGCTTTCATACTGCTTATTGTAGTGAATTCAGTTTTTTTTTTCCTTTTTGACACCGGAGGACAGTAGCCATCAGTTTCGTGCATAGTATTTGTCAGATCACAAAGGGTTTTTTTTTTTGTTCTGCCTCCTTAAACATCTTGTCCAATTGGGCCACGAAATGGAGCTTTAACTCCTCCTTTTTTATTGAACATTTCTGCTGAACATTTCTACTATAGATTTCTATTGACCATTTCTGCTAGATAGATAGATAGATAGACAGATAGATAGATAGATAGATAGATAGATAGACAGATAGATAGATAGATAGATAGATAGATAGATAGATAGATAGATAGATAGATAGATAGATAGATAGATAGATAGATAGATAGATAGATAGATAGATAGATAGATAGATAGATAGATAGATAGATAGATACTTTATTGATCCCCATGGGGAAATTCAAGATAAATGATATTAATAATATATAAATAATGACCGTTTCTGCTGAACATCTCTACTGCACCTTTCTGCTAAACCCTTTGCCAAAAATAAAAGCAAATTGAGCAACAGCAGTAAACATTCACAGGATTTTTTTCTTTTTATACAAAGGAAAACAAAGTTAGAAATATCGAAAACCCATGACCCACCTTTCCGGCTCATCATGGCTACCCATTAACTGTCGCTGGTTATAAAGATATTGTAAAATCCAACAGGCACTAAACTTTTTTTTTTTTTTTAAGTTTCCTTTTTATTGAACATTTCTACAGAACATTTCTACAGAACATTTCTACATTTCTACAGAACATTTCTACTGAGCATTTCTGTTAAACATTTCTGCTGAACATTTCTGCTAAACATTTCTAATGAACATTTCTAAAGTTTCATTTTTATTGAACATTTCTGCTGAACATTTCTACAATTCTACGTTTCTTTTTTATTAAACATTTTTGCTGACCTTCTGATGAACATTTCTGTTGAACTTCTAAGCCTATCTAAATCGCCTTTTCTGTTCTGTCCTCCCCACCCTTTCCCCAAAATAAAAACAAATTGAGCAACAGCAGTAAATATTCACAGATTTTTTTTTCTTTTTATACAAAGGAAAACAAAATTGAACCCACAACCCACCCCTCCGGCTCATCATGGCTACCCATTAACTGTCACTGGTTATAGAGATATTATAAAATTCAACAACAGGCACTAACCTTTAAGTGGGAAGTGTCTGTAACTCCATAAAGTGTACAATAAAGGGATGCCATTTATGAAAAAACCTATCTGTACAACCATTCATCGTATATCTTATTTTCTCGAGTTTCAGAAAAAACATCACGTCCTTTATCCACTGGGAGATAGATGGGTATTTAGCAGACTTCCAATGTAACAGTAGGGAACGTCTTGCTATAAGGGATGTGAAGGCAATAACATCCTTTTGTATCAAGCTCAAAGGAATTGAAGCTTGAGGAATCCCAAATATCGCAATCAATGGACAAGGCTTTAAATGTACCCTGAGAATAGTGGACATGATGCTAAAAAAAGCCAGACCAAAAACCATGGAGTTCAGGGCAGAACAAAAACATATGGCGAAGATGACAGGGAGAGCCATGGCATTTATCACACTTCTCTACATCCAGATACATCACAGACAATCTCGACTTGGACAGATGGACTCTATTTAAAACTTTGAACTGTATAAGTCCAAGATGAGCACAAGAAGTGGTAGTCTGTACCCTCTCTATAGCATGTTCCCAACACTCCTCACTTATTTGTACTCCTAATTCTGTTTCCCACGCATTCCTAATTTTATTACTCGCCCCACTACCTTGCGTCAAAATAAAATCATAAATCTTAGAAATCATTCCTCTCTGATGCGGGTTATTTGAAAACAGGTCTTCCCAAGCCTGTTCAGGAGGAGCAGAAGGGAAATCAGGAAAACATCTAGAAACGAAATTCCGTATTTGAAAGTACCAAAAGAAATGCGTCAAGGGGAGATCGTAAGTGGATGCCAAATTGGCAAAGGTATCAAACACACCATCAGAATACAAATTTCTAACTTGTTTAATACCCTTGTCATACCACACTGAAAATGAGGAGTCCATACACGACGGGGGAAATAGATGGTTGTTGACTAAAGGACACAAAGAGGATGCACCTACAAATTTAAAATGTCGTCTAAATTGATACCAAGTCCTAAGTGTGCTGAAGACAACAGGGTTATCAGTATATTGGGAAAGTTTTGTAGGTAAAGTAGAGCAAGTAAAGAGGATTCACTACAAGAAGATAATTCCAATTTAGACCAAGAAGATCCAGGAGATTGAACCCAGTAACAAAGTTTATGGATATGTGCAGCCCAGTAATAGAATTGAAAATTGGGTAATGCAAGTCCTCCCCTAATTTTACATTTCTGCAATAAAGATTTACTAACCCTTGGTGGCTTCCCTCCCCAAATAAATATACTAATTATCTTATCCAATGAATCAAAGAATGATTTTGGGAGAGAAAGAGGCACTTGTTGGAACAAGAAAAGAAACTTTGGTAAAATATTCATTTTGACGGCGTTGATCTTGCCAATTAGGGAAAGGGGTAAGTTACCCCAACTCTGAATGTTAGATTTAACCTTTGAGATAAGGGGAGTAAAGTTAGCTGATAGAAGATTAGATAGAGAACGTGTCACGTTGATACCTAGGTATTTAAAACCTGACTGACTAAATCGAAACGGTAGATCTGACTGTTGGAGAGACAGAGCTGGAGTATTGACAGGGAAACAGTCGCTTTTATCTAAATTTAGTTTATAACCAGAGACAACACCAAAAGACTCCAGAACATCCAAGACAGAAGGCATAGAGGCGGTAGGATCAGTTACATACAATAACAAATCATCAGCATATAGCGACAATTTGTATTCTACACCATATCGAATTATTCCTTTAAACAAGGAGGAAGATTTTAGTGCAATAGACAGCGGCTCGATGGCAACAGCAAAAAGCAGTGCGGATAAAGGACAACCTTGGCGACACCCTCGTCCGAGCGCAAAATAATCCGAATAAGTATCGTTAGTCTGAACTCTAGCATAAGGGGTTGAGTAAAGGAGGCTAATCCAAGAAATAAACTTGTCCCCAAATCCAAACTTCCTCAGGACTGCAAACAAATACTCCCATTCGACCCTGTCGAATGCTTTTTCAGCATCTAATGAAATCACAATCTCAGGGTGAACAGCTGAATGCTTTGAATAAATTATATTAAAGAGTGTACGGGTATTGAAAAACAACTGACGTCCCTTTATAAAACCGTTCTGATCTTCAGATATAATATAAGGAAGTACATTCTCTAACCGAGATGCCATTACTTTCGCCAACACCTTTACATCTGCAGTCAGCAGTGATCGCGGTCTATAAGAACCACAGGAGGATGGAACCTTACCCTCCTTTAGGAGCAGAGCTATCGTGGCTTGTGTCAGAGTTGGAGGCAAAGACCCACGTTCCAGAGATTCATTGAACATAGCCAAAAGCAATGGAGCTAATTTTGCAATAAAGGGATGCCATTTATAAAAAAAACTTGTCCGTACAACCATTCATCGTATACTGTATCTTATTTTCTCGAGTTTCAGAAAAAACATCACGTCCTTTATCCACTGGGAGATAGATGGGTATTTAGCAGACTTCCAATGTAACAGTAGGGAACGTCTTGCTATAAGGGATGTGAAAGCAATAACATCCTTTTGTATCGAGCTCAAAGGAACTGAGGCTTGAGGAATCCCAAATACAGCAATCAATGGACAGGTTTAACTCTTCCTTGCTGAAAACCCAATAATATCTATCACACTTTATGAAACGTAAGGAATTTATTAGCTTTAACAGTGGCTCGTTGGAGGACCATTGGATATTATGGGATGCAATAAAATGTTTCATAGGGAGTAACACCACACGTTTCTGTTCTAATCGGCAGAAAGCTAAGACTGCTAAACTACAAAGCCTTGTGGAAAATTATAAAAGTCTATACTCAGAGTTACAACAAGGCTTCTCAGAACAAGTGACACTACAGAGATATATATACTATATAGTCAAAAAGAAATAAATTATATTCTAAAACATCATTTCAGATTGATAGTACTAGACAGTTAATTTCCAAGGTGCCAGACCTAGTCATCTCTTAGCTGTGAAAATTAGAACTACTGTTTTTTGTGGACTAGTTGTTTTTTTCTTTTTGAGGACATTCCTGCCATTATGTTTCCAGATGCTAACATTAATACTGATCCTAAAGAGATAAATTATATTTTCTGATCGATTTTCCAAGTATGTTAAACCTCATCTATTTAGATTGGACTCAAGGGATTTAGATAGAGCTATTTCTTTGTAGGAACTAAAAGAGGCAGCCCTATGCAAATAGGTAAATCACATGGAATTGACTTAATTCCTCTGGCATGTTATGTCACTTTATGGGATAAAATAAGATAATTTCTCACAAATGTCATTAACTACTTCATTGAAATTACCAGTGAGCTGGAAAAGTACATCAGAAGGCAGTACAGTGACCCATCATGGAATGAGCCATTAGATTTGCCAGGATATGTGCCTTGTCCCCTAAGCTCAGCAAAGTCAGATCATCAGCAGCTCCTGGCTCCAATGGGATGTCCTACAAGTTCTATAAGAAATGCCCTGCAGTGGACCTTCATGCAAGCCACTTGGAAAAAGCAATGCATCCCATAAAAGTGTCAAAGAGCAGTGGCAGTGTTCACCCCCAAGGAAAAGGACTCGAGAGTGATCAGCCAATTCAGGATCCTTGATCCAACATTGAAGGAAAGACCTTCTCTGTTTTGGCACAGAAAATAACCAACTACCTCACAGAGAATGGCTATATTGACACCAACTGACAGAAGGCAGGGGTCCCAGGCTTCCCAGAGTGTGTGGATCAGGAGCCTAGTCTCCAGTTACTTCAAAAATCAGAAAAGGAAGTTAGTTAACATCCAACGTCTAATGTCCTTTACACAATCCTCAACTTTACTAAGCTTCTGTCTGTCCTCTGGCTTCGCTGAAACATACGAATGTGTATCATCAACATAACAGTGTAAGCTAATTCCATGTTTACAAATAATTTGTCCTAGGGGTAGCATAGTAAAAAGCAGTGGATCTAAAATAGAACCCTGTGGAACTCCAAAGGTAACCTTAGTATGGATGGAGAAGTCTCCATTTACATCTAAGAACTGATAACGATCGGTCAGATAAGACCTGAGCCAGGAGAGGACTGTTCCCTTAATGCCAACAACATTTTCTAATCTATCAAGGAGAATAGTGTGATCTATAGTATCAAAAGCTGCACTAAGGTCGAGTAACACAAGCAGCGAGACACAACCCTGATCAGAGGTCAGAAGAAGGTCATTTACTACATTAACTAAAGCTGTCTCTGTGCTATGATGAGGTCTAAATCCTGACTGATACATTTCATGAATGTTGTTCCTATCCAGGTATGAGCATAACTGCTTTGCTACAACCTTTTCTAAAATCTTAGAGATGAAGGGGAGATTAGATATAGATCTATAGCTGGACAGTTGAGAGGGGTCAAGGTCAGGTTTTTTAATCAAGGGTTTAATAACTGCTAATTTATTTTAGGTACATAACCAGTGCTTAGGGAAGAATTGATTATATTTAAAAGTGGTTCAATTACTCCTGGACAAATCTGTTTAAACAAACATGTAGGCACAGGATCTAGTATGCAAGTTGATGAATTGGCTGAAGAGATTAATGTAGCTAGTTCGGTCTCTCTAAGTGGAGCAAAACACTCTAAACATTGATCTGATATTGCTACATTGTCATCTAATGGATTTGTTACAGTACTGTCAGGTTTTAATTTAATGGCCTGTATTTCACGTCTAATATTTTCAACCTTATCAATGAAAAATGTCATGAAATCTTCACTGCTATGTAATGATTGAGTTTTTCTCTCTGTAGTGGTTTTATTCCTAGTTACTTTTGCTACCGTGTTGAATAGGAATCTAGAATAGTTTTTTTTTATCTCCTATTAATAGATTTTTCTAGCATCGCCAAGAGATTTCCTATATTTCAGTAGGCTCTCCTTCCATGCTGTTTGAAATATCACCAGTTTGGTTTGACGCCATTTACATTCTAATTGTCGACATGTCTGTTTTAAGGTTCGTGTTTGATCGTTATACCAGGATCGTTATACCAGCTTAGCCCTGCTAGCACATTGCCATGAGCCACATCTGCAGTGTTTGTTGTGGAAACTTGAACACAGACAAGGGTGTATTGCTGCCTGCTTTCACCTGTGCATGTTTTTTACATTACGTAATGGCCTTATAATAAATTGTAGCTTATTGTGGTGTCCAGAATGATGTCCCTGCTCCTGTAAATATACTGATGTGGTGTCCTGATATTTCATCAATTTCCTCTAGGATATGTGGGTGCAAACTGACAGAGGAAAGCTGTAGAATTCTGTCTTCAGTTCTCAGCTCAAATTCCTCCAAATTGAGAGAACTGGACTTGAGTAACAATAAACTGCAGGATTCAGGAGTGAAGCTGTTCTCTGCTGGACTGGAGAATCCACACTGTACACTGGAGATACTGAGGTACACACACACACACACACACACACACAGAACTGAATTTGAAAAGTCTTTTATTACTATACATCACACTTTATTAATACACTTGTTAATACACCTTATTGCAGTGATACCTTATATCACATAAGTACCAAAGAAATAATACAAACAAAATAAAACATTATAACAACTGTGTAAAATAAACGAATCATCTTCAACAACAGAGCACCATGCTCCATTTCCACACCATTTTATTAGTTAATAGACTCTTCTTAGACTTAAAAAATAACAGAAACCTATCAGCACTCTTCACCAAATTTAAAAACAGTATTACTACATCTTCACCTGACAATCTTTCAATCATATTTCTCCTGCTCATGTACATGGCCAGTTTCGCCTGGCCTGAAAATGAAAATCAAAAGCTGACAAGTAAACCTTTTTTTTTTTAACAAATTTTAAACCAAAAATAAAAATGCTCATGGAAAAAAAATTACTAAAAGTTTTTTTTTAATCCAAATTACAAATTTGGATCTAATCTGAACTACAGGGTTCAGTCTGTCACATTCCACAAAAGCATGAAAAACAGTTTATCTTTCTGAGCAGAAATGACAATCAACATTAACTTTGGGATTAATAACTGAAATAAAAGCATCAACTGCGCCGGCACAATGAAGAAGTCCATCCATCCATCTTCAACCGCTTATCTGTAATCGGGTCGCGGGGGTAGCAGCTCCAGCAAGTGACCCCAAACTTTCCTTTCCTGAGCCACATTAACCAGCTCTGACTGGGGGATCCTGAGACGTACCCAGGCCAGTGTGGAAATATAATCTCTCCACCTAGTCCTGGGTCTTCCCCGAGGTCTCCTCCCAGCTGGACGTGCCTGGAACACCTCCCTAGGGAGGCGCCATGGGGGCATCCTTACCAGGTGCCTGAACCACCTCAACTGGCTCCTTTCAACGCAAAGGAGCAGCGGCTCTACTCTGAGTTCCTCTCGGATAGCCGAGCTTCTCACCCTATCTCAAAGGGAGAGGCCATCCATCCTCCTGAGAAAACCCATTTCGGCCGCTTGTACCCGCGATCTAGTTCTTTCAGTCATAAATTCCGACCTACGACCATAGATGAGTGTAGGACGAAAATTGCCCGGTAATCGAGAGTTTTGCCTTCCGACTCAACTCTTTTTTCATCACAACGGTGCGGTGAAGCGATTGCAACACCGCTCCCGCTGCTCCATTCTCCGGCCAGTCTCCCGCTCAATGTCCCTCATCGTCGAACAAGACCCCGAGGTACTTGAACTCCTTCACTTGGGTTATGTTCTCATTCCCTACCCGGAGTAGGCACTCCATCGGTTTCCTGCTGAGAGCCATGGCCTCAGATTTGGAGGTGCTAATCCTCATCCCAGCCGCTTCGCACTCGGCTGCAAACCGATCCAGCAAGTGCTGGAGGTCACGGACCAATGATGCCCTTAGGACCACATCATCCGCAAAAAGGCGCGATGAGATCCTCAGGTCACCAAACCGCAACCCCTCCCCACCACGACTACGCCTCGATATCCTGTCCATGAATATCACAAACAGGATTGGTGACAAAGCGCAGCCCTGGCGGAGACCAACCCCCACCTGGAACAAGTCTGACTTCTTGCCGAGCATACGGACACAACTCTCGCTTTGGGCGTACAGTGATTGGATAGCCCTAGGAAGGGAACCCTTCACCCCATACTCCCTCAGCACCTCCCACAGTAGACCCCTGGGGACCCGGTCATACGCCTTCTCCAGATCCACAAAACACATGTAGCATACTCCCAGGCCCCCTCCAAGATCCTTGCGAGAGTAAAGAGCTGGTCCATTGTTCCTGCTGTGTCCAGTAAGGGCTCTCTTTACTTACATTAAGCCAGTGGCGTAAGTCGGAGCAGCTGCTGGTCTGCTTGGCAGTGACAGTAGAGGTGATGCTGGGTCAAAGCAGCGCATCTCTAATTAGATAGTGGAAGCAATCTCTATCACTTATGAGGTGCGCGGTCACGCTACGCCTCTGGGCATAAGGGCTCATTCAACTAGGGGGGGGGGTCGCCTACTTGAAGGCTTTGTCCAACAGGGAATCCTTACAGGATGTGTGTGCTGCTACAGGGTGGTCTACGCCACACACATTTATTCGATATTACAGCTTGGACATTCATTCCGCCCTGGCCTCAAGTGTCTTGCAGTGACCCTCGGGATTGGTTCTTTTTGAACCGGCTGTACCCTTGGTATGACAGAGTGGGTATTCTCGTTAACATAGTGCTATGCTAAACGCAATGTGGAGTACCCTTTGAAAGAGAACGTCTGGGTTACGCCTGTAACCCTGTTCACTGAGAATTGAACGAGATGTTGCATAGCTTTGTCATACCAGGGTAGGCCTGTGAATTGTGTCTTCAACTTCAGATAATAGAGGCTGATAGCACAGATCACAGGTGGCATATTTATATCACACGACGTGCTTAATTGCCACATCACCTGATCATGGCAGGCCTATAAATAGGCATGATTTTACACAAGCATGCAAGGGAGCTCCCATAGTCTTATGCTAAACGTCTCATTCCCTTCACAGGGAACCCAGTCATTTTGATCAAGCACACCAATTTTCCATAGCAAGCCAGTGCTTGTGTTAAAACATCATCACTATAAACGGTGGAACATTCAAGGTGGTGACTCTTTTTGACAGTAATGAATGTGGTAGAACGGAAGTGAGAATGTCATCGAGAATGATTCCTTCTGAACTACTTCAATGGCCTTTTCTATTGTGCTTTAAAAAAATAACAATAGCGCTGTCAATCCTAGAGGCAGACAGTACATTTTCATGTCTTACAACTTCACCCACAGCCAAGCAACAACTCTTCACACTCCACACTGTGGACGCAACCTTTACTCCGTGACACCACATGAGAAACCCTAAACCCACCACACCTGGGGCCGACAAGGTCAGGTAGCAAACGGCACGTAACGCATTCAAAAACACCCTAAACCTGATCAAAAACACATAATCTACAGTTCTACTAAATAATATAAAATAAATACCCAAATAAATAAAAAATATATTAAGAAAGGGAAAACCTTCGTCAAAACAAAGCACAAACAGCTACACTCGTGCTCATGCTCACAATGTCCCGCCCACTCTCTCCCAACATGCACTCAGAGAGAGAGATTTAATAAATGCAGCAACATTCAGTTTTTATCCTTGTTAATTGTAGTGATGTGATATATTGTCATTGTTGTGTGTGTGTGTGAGATGGAGAGTAAATGTTCTGTATATAAGGATTTTGTGTTGTTGATGTTTTCAAAGCTTAAACTGAAGTGTGTTAAGTATGAGTTGTTTTTTTCTTGCAGGATGTGGGGTTGCAGCATTACAGATGAAGGTTGTGCTGCTCTGGCTTCAGCTCTGAGGTCAAACTCCTCACACCTGAGAGAACTGAATCTGAACGGTAATAATCCAGGAGAATCAGGAGTGAAGCTGATCTCTGATCTACTGAAGGATCCACACTGTAAACTGGAGACACTACAGTGAGTTACTGACTTACTGTCTCTTTACTCTACTGTATTGTCATGATACTGAATAATATTCATTGCATATTATATAATATTGTCAGCTTTAGTGTGTGTGGTTTACTGACTGTGATTAATGTTGTCTGTTATTCTGTTCTGTTCTCTTTCTTACAGCATTTAGTCGTATTTCCTCACCAGGACTGGTGTATGACAGGAGTCTCACCTCAAACCTATTTTCCAGGGTAAAGCAGTTTTGGTAACGCGTTAGAACCCGTCCCACATTTCCAGCAGTTTGGGAGCTGAATCATTTGCAGTGGCAAGAAAAAGTATGTGAACCCTTTGGAATTTCATGGTTTTCTGAATAAATTTGTCATAAAATGTGATCTGATCTTCATCTAAGTCAGGGGAACTGACAAATATAATTTGCCTAAAAGAATAACACTGATCTTTCCTGTCTTTATTGAACACACTCATTCGACATTCAAAATGGCAGTGGAAAAAGTAAGTGAACCCTTGATCACCCCTTGGCAGCAATAACCTCAACGAGGTGGTTCCTGTAGCTGTGGATCAGACCTGCACATCGTTCAGGAGAAATTTTAGCCCATTCTTCCTGGCAGAACTGCTTTAGCTCGGTCATATTCTTTGGACGTCTCATGTGTATGGCTTTCTTCAAATCATTCCATAATATCTGTATTGGGTTGAGGTCTGGGCTCTGACATGGCGGATTTTGATTTTCTGAAGCCATTCTGTTGTGGACTTGCTCCGGTGTTTTGGGTCGTTGTCCAGTTGAATCACCCAACTTCTACACAGTTTTAGCAGACGTACAGACATTCTCACATCATCCTGAAGAATTGTCTGCCTCCAAACTCATTTTCTTAACGAGACTTCAGGTGTGCAAAAAAAAAGCTTTTTTGAGGTCATTAACTCAAGGGTTCACATACTTTTTCCACAAGCTCTATGAGGTTTTTTTGGTTGTTCTCAATAAACACATGAAAGATCAGATTTTTTTTTGTTATTATTTTAAACACATTATATTTGTCAATACCCCTGACTTAGATGAAGATCAGATCACATTTTATGACAAATTTACTCAGAAAACCATGAAATTCCAAAAGGTTCACATACTTTTTCTTGCCACTGTATATTCAGATGTAGAAGTACCATAACAATAATCATGACTGATCGCATCCTCTAATCTACTTAGCTACAAGTTACTTCAAGCTTTAATAACATATTTTACAATCCAAAGTCAAATCCTTCAGCATCTACAAACACAGAGGTATCATCACATCATCACACTAATTACACAAATACACATCCATGTGTTGTAGCTGTTTATAGCTTATTTTTACCTCCTTAGTTTTATCTAATGTGTGTTTCTCCGCTGATGATTGTTTCACAGAAAAAAAATATTTTCAAACTTCTGTTCTTTGTTAACGTGTTTAATGGTAACCATGATAACACACAGGTTGCTTGATTTGTTGTTGTTTTAATGCTAGATTGACCTCACTTCTATCTGCTAACTGGTTCCTTGGGGACAGATCAGCAGAGTTCTTGTCCCAGACTTAAACAATTTTTGCGTTGAGGGACCAAGACAATAAGGCACAGGTAAAACAGGTGTACCTGGTCAAAAATGGATTTTATTTGCTGTTTTTTTTTTTTTTTTTAATGTACATAAATAAGCACAATGGAAAAATAATGAGCCCTAAAGATAACGAACAAAAGGTTCTGGGCCCAATGAGGTCAACTGAACAGAACCAAGGTAAAACGTCAAACAGACTCCATCTGAGGGAACAAACAGAACAACATGTTAACATAATGAATGACCAAACCAAATGAGACATGCAGACAACATGTAAGATGGCTAATCAGCCTCAACAAATACAGATGGGAGAACACAATACACTAAAGACATTACAAAGTACATTTGTACTTTTTGAATGTGTGCACTCAAACTACTTAAATCCATGTGAATAAAATGATTAACAATTATAAAGGAAAAATGTGTTTTGTCTTTATTTTGTGAAGTGTTTTTAGAGCAGGTTAGCAATTAAATTGAATACATGTATCTTAGCTATAACATAAGAAAATGTTAATTTAAATGAATGTTCCAAATGAAATTATTAAAACTACATGTAATGCAGTAGATCTTACCAGGGTGTCTAGGTAAGTACTGTATGTGAATGACTTACATCCGCTGTGTCACAGCCATCACAAATACAGAATGGTTTCAGTACTAGTACCCTATTTCAGTACAAAAACATTCACATCATCTTACTGTGGCATTCCCATGTGGGGGGAAACATTTATCCCAAATTTAGTAAATCCAACTACGCCACCCTAGGGGTGAACCAGGGAAATACTCCCAAATAAAGGCACACATAAATTTCACCTATCAGTACGAATATAAAAATTATATTTTATTATGACACTTAAGCATCATTAAAACTTGATATGTAAATATATATCGCTCTCCCATGAAGCACAATAAGTATTTCAAAACTAAGCACTTCTCCAGGCCCAGGCTTGGCAGGGACAAGGCAGGCCAGCTACAGCTCGGGAGGACATCCAAACCCACCTCAAGTCACAGCAAAAATCACCAGACACTACCTACAACATAAGGAAGTTGTTGTGTTGGTACACTGAGCACGCTCTGAAGCACACACCACCGAATAAATGCAGCAAGCCTCCCCATGTCCCACCAAGACTCACTGGCACCTGGATAGAAAGAAAATACCGGTTAACCCAAAATTACACAAACACTAAACAATAAACAAAGAAAAAAAATTACAGACACCATGGGGTGGTGGCTAGATCACAAAGGCCCACTGACACCACCACATGAAATAGAGGCAGTTAACAGCATCTAAGCAGAACCAGAATTATGGTAGACAGTACAAATAATAAAATATAGCAATTATAGCATGGACAGTAAGGCTTAAAATACACCCTCTCAATAGTAAGGTGGTTGTGTGGAACAACAAACCTGAAACAGGTCTGAGGCTGGAAAATACTAATTTACCACTTAGCCTCTCAGACTACATGTGGTTGCAAAACATAAGCCAACATACATCCAAAACTAAAGTAAAGCAAAAAAGTCAGATGAAACAATACAGTAAGTAAAGCAAAACAATACATAAAGCAAAACAGCAGCGGCGTCACATGTAGCGTCTGCGGCTAGGGATTTGTCTTAGAGAAGACTTAGATGCTCAACTCCTCACTCTCACCATTGGGATGAACAAACACCAGACGTGAACTTGTATGATTACTCACAGGTACTGTGACTCAACAAACATATACATATCATTCATCCACTGGTTAAATGTTGCGATCACTGAACGTGATCTCCGGTGTGATCTGCACACGCCATCAGCGCCGCTCTGAATGGAAATGGGAACTGGAAATGCTAGGGGATCAAGGAAGTCCGAATCACCAAGATACCAAAATAAGGGTCCCTAATAATTGGGTAGCTCGCACCATATTGGTTTGCCGAAGCCATACCCCGAGCTGGGCCAATAGGATAGCCAAATCACTTACCCGGCCACATTACAAAACAGATTTTCTTGTCCAAAATGTAAGCTGAGCATGACATCTGTTCCTGTGACTACAATGAACAGCTGTATCTCAACAATCTAGAAGCAGCTGTAATGTTATAATATCAGATTGTACAGATTTTTTATCATAGAGATGAAACTCGGTGTCGGTTCCTGCTAATAATCATGATGATGATGTTAAGAGATTAATCATGTTATTCTCTTGTGATCAGTTCACAATATGCCAACTTCATGTTGTGAACTGATCACCAGAGAATAACATTATTTAATTAGACATTGATTATCTAATTTAAATGGCACCAAGGTAGGATATATTAGGCAGCAAGAGAACAGTCAGTTCTTAAAGGTTAGGTGTTGGAAGCAGGAAAAATGGGCACGTGTGAGCAACTTTGACAAGGGCAAAATTGTAATGGCTAAACATCTGGGTCAGAGCATCTCCAAAACAACAGATATTGTGGGGTTTCCCCAGAATGCAGTAATTAGGATATACTAAATGTAGTCCAAGGAAAGACAATTGGTGAACTGGAAACAGCATCATGGGCACTCAAAGCTCATTGATTCGTGTGGGGAGTGAAAGATAAGCCATCTAGTCCAGTCAAATACAACAGCTACTGCAGCACAAATTGCTGAAAACGTTCATGCTGGTCACAAAGCTTGCCGCATATGGGGCTCTATAGTCGCAGGCCAGTCACATCACCCTTGCTGACCCCTGTACACCACCAAAAGTGCCTATTATGGACACATGAACATCAGAACTGAACCATGGAGCAATGGAAGGTGACCTGGTCTGATGAATCACATTCTTTTAAATCATCTGGAGGCCAGATGCATGTGCATCTCTTATCTAGGCAAGAGATGGCACCTGGACTATGGGGGAAAAGGCTGCTAACATCTTATTGCCAGATACCACAGCACGTATTCAGAGGTCTTGTGGAGTCCATGCCTCAACGGGAGGTAGCTTTTTGGCAGCAAAAGAGGGACCTTCAAAATATTAGGCAGATGGAATTAATGTTATATATAATGCTATATAACATGTAAATAAGCATAAACATACCAACTGCTGCTGTTCCATAGATTATGGCTATGCTTGTGATGAGAAATTGCGCTGAGATTTTCATACCTTGTCCTAAAGAAAGAGCTAATCATCACAGGTAGAGCACAATGATGAACAAAATTTCTTCTTCTGTTCTGCCCCAGTGTTCTTCCAGGGGAGTCCAAAGTCTTGCAGTGCAGTGATGAATATATTTCTGATGGGAAGAATGTAACATTTCCTCACCCTCTTTCTCCTCTCACATTTTCAATACTTCAGCAGTAATGTTCCAAAGTACATCATCAGGTGCTTAAAGTGTGTGTGTGTGTGTGTGTGTGTGTGTGTGTGTGTGTGTGTGTGTGTGTGTGTGTGTGTGTGTGTGTGTGTGCAGTAATCTATATAAGCCAGCTGTTTCAACATCTGTTGTCGTGATAAAATGCAGAAGGACAGGCTGATGAGAATTATCCAGGGGAAATGTCAGGCGTGTTTGCTATGCATGGCTGAACCTGGTGTTCCTTTTATCTTCTGGTTAATAATTGTGGAAAATACATTTATATTTTCTTATTTTATACTGCATATAATTCATTTTATAATACTGGTCTTTATGTAACTCGGAGAAGCAACTCTGAATTGCGGTCTACGTGTGATGGGCAACTTGACATGAGTAAAACAAGTTCATTATGATCTAATGGACATAATTCCTAGGACTTAGAGCAGAGCGTGCATTATCAGAAGATTAGAACAAACACTTTCAATCACCTAGGCAGGCTCCAGTCAGTCTGTCTAATAAATTTAGTTTTTACCAAGTTATGCAGAAGAGTGCTTAAGAATTAAAAAACCTTGATGGAGGGGACAAATATGTCACACCCTTGGGGTTTTTAAGATCATGCACTATGATCAACTCTTCAGTGCTCGCTCTCGAGACCAAACTCCTGTATTGCTTCATAATAAAGTTATTGCTGGTTCTAAGAAGTTTGGTTTCCTTGCTTATCCTTGAACCTACATGGGAAATTATGACATTATGGAACGCTTCTGGATTTCGAAATTAAGTAAGTGCTGGATTTCATTACATTGCAAAAACTAATTGTTTTCTCAGCAAACCCTGTGTTGCTTGTAGTTGCGACTCCACAGATGAGCCCTCTTCAGTAGACGTATTTACTCTCCACTTCAGACAGAGTGCTGCTCACACCCTCCAACTCCAACTGCATTTTGCTCATTTTTTCAGCCATTTCCCTCTTCTGTTTCTTGCTCTCGCAGTGTTTCCGTTGGAGCTCCTGCAGCCGAGCTTCGCCTCTCTTCTTGCAAGATTCAGAGTCTTTTTTACTCTGAGTGATTGTGACGGGAACGTGAGGCTTGGCTGTGACTGGAGCTTGAACTGGAAGCGTGACTGGGGCTTGAACTTGGAACTTAGCTTTGGTCGCATAGGCTGGAGAAATAGTACTGACAGTCCACTACAAAATATTCCGGGTATCCAAAAAAGCCATCATACCGGTCAGGCATGTCCTCATAAGTAAATTGTGCAAAGCTCATAGAATCCAAGGCGGGAATACATAGCTTGGACTCCCGGGTGCGGCGTCCTCTATGTTTGCTTGCTGCATCCATAGTGTGGCGGTTCAATCTGTCACGGAACGTGACGTGAGGGAATCAGGCAGGATGCAATCGCAGGCGAACGGTGAGTTTTATTCACAAAGTGATGAGCAGCACAACCAAAACGGAAACAAGCAACATAACTCTTTCAATAAACTAAGCTAAGCTAACTTTGACTATGGCTAGCGCTAAGGCTATGGCATAAACACAACACGAACCAAAGACTTATTATAGTCGCACTCGCGCTATAAATGGCATACATACAAAGACCTATTCATATGTCCATATATTCATTTACATATTCGTTCATATACATTCAACCAAACCATGCGAAGCACGGCTCACGGTATATATATACAGTCATTAGCCCGCAACCGCTACCAATTCTGCATACGTCACACATGACGCGACGGGGCGATGACATGATTGCTACTTGCAATGTGCTGTTACAATTAATCTCCGACACAGAACCGGCATCAGAACTACAAAAAAATAGTAAAAAGTGACAACTAAAGAGGGAGGTGGTAATGTCAATTGGACTTCTGAAACTAGAAGTTGAAAAGAGTGTTTTAATGTGAAATTTTTATATTTTGTATTCATATTGTACCCATTTTTAAAGTGTTAAAATGCTCACTTAACTTTTCTGGAGGCTTTGAATACTGGCAGCAGCCTCAGAAGATTCATCTGATTAGTCACATTTCCTCAAATCAAACACATCCAGTGCTGACCACTGAGCAGGAGAAAATCTGGTTCAACTGGGATGACTGTCACCTCCTCTGTTCAAGTAAGTTTGCACTTCCTGCACTAAAGAATGATCATGAATCCTGTAGAAAGCCCATTTCTTTCAATCTGGCAGCAGCAGTTTGTAGATTTGGATCCCTAATGACTAAACCAGAGGTGAAAACCTGAAGAGGAACCAGACTCAAAAGGGAACCCATCCTCACCTGAATTTCCCCTTGGGGATCAACTAACTAACTAACTAACTAACTAACTAACTGACTGAATAACTAACTAACTAACTGTCTGTCTGTCTGTCTGTCTGTCTGTCTGTCTGTCTATCTGTCTATCTATCTATCTATCTGGGTGACACCAGATAGTGCGATTAGAAATCATTTCTCTTACGCAGCTGTATGCTGTAAAGTCAAACAGGACCAGAAGTGGCTCTGACAGCAAATCAAACAATTCTGCTGCTGCCAGAAATAAAGAAACGGTCCAGCGGTCTTCCATCAGACCAGCTGGGGTGACGCCAATGACACCAGCAGCAAACATCTGTTTCTCCATCACAGTCGCAGGACTGAGGTGCATTCTGTGATTCCTGAAAAACACTCAAACACACAACAGCAGAAACATCTGACACAGCATGATCTCATGCTTCATCAGCGGAGCTCTGAGGCCTTGTGCTGATGACAGCAAGGCATTCTGGGAACTTTCAAAGTGTGATGTGGAGGTGGAGAAACAGCTCCCATTAGAAATTCAGCTGGAGTACGCCAGCTGGTGTACAGGGTGTGAGAGACACAAGGTGGTCAGATGTAGTCATGCAGTGGGAGTGTGACTTAATAGTAATATTCAGATTAAATAGAGAAAATACAGTTGCAATCAAAATTATTCAACCCCAATTGAAAATCAGGTTTATAGGCAGAATTTACAGACTTTCAGCTGTTTGTGATGAACAAATCAAACAAAAGCAATTGCAATATTTCAACACAATGAATGCTTCAAGTGGTTTCACCAAATTCAACTGAAAATGCAACTGGTAACATTGTTATATTTATATGTACAATCCTTTATTTTCCCTTTGGATTTTTAACAGTTGTTTTTCTTTCCCCAATTTCTCTGTCTGGGGGATTAATGAAGTATTATCTTCCTTTGCATCTCCTGCTCCTCAATAAAACATGTTCTCGAATAGTGAGACTGAAGCAGAGGGTTAACATTTATGATCAATCTTTTTTACTGCACACTGATGATTAATACAGAGTGAACTCTATGAACTTTATGTTAAGACTTGCAGGTCTTAAATACATTTTCTTACTCCTTAAAGGAATATACAGGATCTCACAAAAGTGAGTACATCCCTCACATGTGTGTAAATATTTGAAGAAATGACACTTTGCTACAATGTAAAGTAGTGAGTGTACAGCTTGTGTAACAGTGTCAATTTGCTGTACCCTCAAAATAACTCAACACACAGACATTAATGTCTAAATCGCTGGCAACAAAAGTGAGTACAGTAAGTGAAAATGTCCAAATTGGGCCCAAAGTGTAAATATTTTGTTCCATCACCGTCGCCTTCAGCTTCTTTAGCAAGGCAGTGGTCATCTTGGAGGTGTGTTTGGGGTCATTATCATGCTGGAATACTGCCCTGTGGCCCAGTCCCCAAAGGGAGGGGATCATGCTCTGCTTCATTTTGTCACAGTACATGTTGGCATTCATGGTTCCCTCCATGAACTGTAGCTCCCCAGTGCCGGCAGCACTCATGCAGCCCCAGACCACGACACTCCCACCACCATGCTTGACTGGAGGCAAGACACACTTGTCTTTGTACTCCTCACCTGGTTGCTCCCACACACGCTTGACACCATCTGAACCAAATAAGTTTATCTTGGTCTCATCAGACCACAGGACATGGTTCCAGTAATCCATGTCCTTAGTCTGCTTGTCTTCAGGAAACTGTTTGCAGGCTTTCTTGTGCATCATCTTTAGAAGAGGCTTCCTTCTGGGATGACAGCCATACAGACCAATTTGATGCAGTGTGCGGTGTATGGTCTGAGCACTGACAGGCTGACCCCCCACCCCTTCTTTGGTGGACCATGGTGAGGCCTGTTCTGAGTGGAACCTGTCCTGTTAAACCGCTGTATGGTCTTGGCCACCGTGCTGCAGCTCAGTGTCAGGGTATTGGCGATCTTCTTATAGCCTAGACCATCTTTATGTAGAGCAACAATTATTTTTTTTCAGATCCTCAGAGAGTTCTTTGCCATGAGGTGCCATGTTGAACTTCCAGTGACCAGTATGAGGGAGTGTGAGAGCGATGACACAAAATTTAACACACCATCTCCCCATTCACACCTGAGACCTTGTAACACTAACAAGTCACATTACACCAGGGAGAGAAAATGGCTAATTGGGCCCAATTTGGACATTTTCACTTAGGGGTGTACTCACTTTTGTTGCCAGAGGTTTAGACATTAATGTCTGTGTGTTGAGTTATTTTGAGGGGACACCAAATTGACACTGTTACACAAGCTGTACACTCACTACTTTACATTGTAGCAAAGTGACATTTCTTCAGTGTCGTCACATGAAAAGATATCATCAAATATTTACACAAATGTGAGGGGTGTACTTACTTTTGTGAGATACTGTACATACAACAAAAATCCATTTGTTGATCTTATTGTGTAAGTGTGTTATCCTGGTTGGGTTTGCAGTAAATCTGAAAACAATATCAGGAACATTGGGCTCAAGAGACCATGGACTGGATGCCAAAAGCCATATATGGGTGTGGTGGTCAAGCATCCCCATACTTGTGGCCATACAGTGTAGTTAGCTATAATTAAATGGATGCTGCGACAAGTTAAATTAGAGTCTACGACAAGTAATATAATTTTATAGCTTTATGCCTGAATGTCTCTTTACCGCCCTTTAAAAAATAAAAATATTATCTTATTTTTGACAAATTCACATGTCAAGATCTGATGGCTTTATGTTAGTGCACTTGTGTGTCTTTAATGAACTTGAATGAGCATAACTCCGCCCACATTGTCTGCAGAGGTACTGGTGCTGTCCTGTAGGACTCTGTTGGTGGCTGTGGAGGGTTCTCCTGTCACACAAACTTTTCTTACACTGTGAGCTTCCTCCCTGTGTGAACGCACTTATGCTGTTAGAGATTATAAACTATAGCCACACTGGGAGCAGTCATTGTGAAGCACGAGCACAAACTTATGTTTATATCCAAAATGCTAAAGGGTCTGCAAGGGGTTGGGGGTGTGAGTTGCTTAAAATGTTTAGTATAATTCAAGTTTATCATCATTATATGCTGTATTTGTGTGATACAGTCTAACTTCTGTTGTTTATTATAACAGGAGCGATCTGTTAGTAACGAGGCCGCGTTGCTCCTCACTCACAGGGTTGACACGGTTATAAACAGTGGGAGTGCAAATAAGGTCTGTAATATCCAATTAAAATAGTACGATCAAATTAAATGCAAGTAAAACAATATGGCTAAAGACAGTGAGGAACAGAAACCATAAGGTGCAGTGAAAGTGAGATTTTATTATTAATTTAGGACTGTAGTTTAATCACTGCTTTTTTGTGCACCCATGAAATAAATAAATTAATATATATATAAAATAAACACACACACGCAATCAAAATTATTCAACCCCCAAATCTGGTTTGCACATCAGGTTTATTGTCAGAATTTACAGACTTTCAGCTGGTTGCAATGATCAAATCAAACAAAAGCAATTGAAATAGTTCAACACAATGAATGCTTCAAGCGGTTTCCCATATTCAACTGAAAATGAAACTTAATGATTATAATGATAATGATTTCTCCAGCCTCAACATTATTCAACCCCTGAATAGAATCCCTCGCAACAGCACAAATATGCAAAATAGGTGGTGTTGTCTCAAGCACACCTGATGCTAAACTAATCAAGGGCTTCATTAGTTGCACCAGGTGTGCTTGAGCTGGAACACATGAAATACCTGAACTGGCTAGGGGTAGAAAAAGGAAGGAATCAACTGCTGCAAGCAGATTTCTGAGGAGGCATGTTGGGAAAAACCCTCAAGTGACTGCAAAAGCCCTGCAGCAAGACTTGGGGGTAACAGTCATTGAGGTTTTAATGAGCACAGAAAGGCACATACTAAACACAGAAGGTTTCCATGCTAGAACTCAGAGACATACACCACCACTGAACCAAAAGCAAAAAAATCAAATCAAAATCATAAATAATCCACATAAGTTTTGTGATTCTGTTCTGTGGAGCAATTAAACTGTAACTTTTCAGCACGATGGTCAGCGATATGTCTGGAGGAAGAGGAATGAAGAAAGAACACTCTATCCATGGTCAACCATGGTGGTGGCTTGGTGATGCTCTGGGGCTTCTTTGCATTCTCTGGCACTGGAAACCTACAGAGTGTGGAAGGCAAGATGGATTCATTGAAGTATCAGGAAATCCTAGGAGAAAACCTCATGCCATCTGTGAGGAAGCTGAAGCATCACTGGACCTTCCAACAGGACAATCATCCCAAGCATACCTCAGATTCAACCAAGGCTTGGTTGCAAAAGAAGTACTGGAAGATTCTACAGGGCCATCACAGTCACCTGACTAGAACCCCATAGAAAATCTCTGGTGGGATTTGAAGGCGGCTGTTGCAGTACACAAACACAAGAATATTACTGAACTGGAGGCTATTGCTCATGGGGAATTGGATAAGATTCCTCAGGACCGCTGCCAGAAGCTGGTGTTTGGCTATGCATCTCGTTTGCAGCAGGTCATAACAACAAATGGGTGCTCTACTAAGTTTTAAAGATGCTTGCCATGAATGGGTTGAATAATTTTGAGACTGGAGAAGTCATTATAAGTTGCATTTTCAGTTGAATTTGGGGAAACCACTTGAACCATTCGTCGTGTTGAACTATTTCAATTGCTTTTGTTTGATTTGTTCATCACAAACAGCTGAAAGTCTGTAAATTCTGACAATAAATAAGATGTGTAATGGGGGTTGAATCATTCTGATCGCAACTGTAATTTATATTTTATATATATATATATATATATATATATATATATATATATATATATATTCTGAAGTTTATATTATATTCTGAAGTTTGAATATTTGTAACACTCAGTTTGTCGATTTTATTTTAAATAAATGAAACAATAGTACTGAAAAGGTGACACCCTTTAACCCCATCGGATTAATAATACGGCTTCTCTTTTGTATGGACACGCTGGTGTCGTTGGAGATTACATAACTGGGTAAAACTCTTCCCACACTGTGAGCAGTGATATGGCTTCTCTCCCGTGTGGATACGCTGGTGTCGTTGTAGAGTACTCTGATGAGTAAAACTCTTCCCGCACTGTCCACAGTAATGTGGCTTCTCTCCTGTGTGAATGCGCTCGTGTATTTGGAGATTACGCTGGCAAGTAAAACGCTTCCTGCACTGTGAGCAGTGATACGGCTTCTCTCCTGTGTGAATGCGCTTGTGTTGTTCGAGATTAGACAGTTGGGTAAAACTCTTCCCGCACTGTCCACAGTAATACGGCTTCTCTCCTGTGTGAACGCGCTCATGTATTTGGAGATTAAGCTGGCAAGTAAAACGCTTCCTGCACTGTGAGCAGTGGTACGGCTTCTCTCCTGTGTGGATACGCTCGTGTATTTGGAGATTACGCTGACGAGTAAAACTCTTCCCGCACTGTCCGCAGTGATACGGCTTCTCTCCCGTGTGAGTGCGCTCATGCTGTTGGAGAATACATAGTTGGGTAAAAGTCTTTCCACACTGTCCACAGTGATACGGCTTCTCTCCTGTGTGAATGCGCTCGTGTATTTGGAGATTACGCTGGCAAGTAAAACTCTTCCCACACTGTCCACAGTGATGCGGCTTCTGTCCTGTGTGGATGTGCTTATGCTGTTGGAGATTACGCTGACGAGTAAAACTCTTCCCACACTGTGAGCAGCGATACGGCTTCTCTCCTGTGTGGATCCGCTCGTGATCTTTGAGATGATGACTTTTAGTAAAACTCTTCCCGCAGTCTGAGCAGTGGTACATCTGGGAAACACAAAATTATCCAAGATTAAATCATTTTAGATTTGTAATGTAATTCCATTGATTGCAGCCAAAACCACTGTGTCGATCATTTTCATGAGCAAATACGAACATGGCAGTTGAACTTGTACATGAACTCTTTCTGTGTGATTAGTGATGAGAAATGATGTGCATCTTTCTATGTTTATACAAATCAGAGATTAGCCATACCAAGATGCTCTTGCTCTGGGTATCAATGTTTTTTCAAGCTGAAGCCCTAAATGTGTTTAGACCAGTAGTGTCAAACTCATTTTAGTTCAGGGGCCACATACAGCCTAGTTAGATGTCAAGTGGGCCGGGCCAGTAAAATCATAGTATAGTCACCTATAAATAACAAGAAATCCATGTTTTTACCTTTATTTTCATGCAAAGACATTTATATTAATTGAAATATCCTTTTATAAAATAGATCATGAACAACCTCAGATTTCTTAAGACAAACGTGCAATTTGCTTCTGATTATCATTCACATATATGTGCATTACAACTGCTCACAGTGTTTGTACAAATGCAAAAAAAAAAAAAAAACTTCACAGGTATTTGGAACTGAAAAATATAGTATTTCACTTTTTAAATTTATGGCACTGCATGAACAATAGGATTCCACCAAACCAAACTCTTTTGTACTGAAGCTGTTGACTAACATTAAATTGCACATAAAAAAAATAAAATAAAAAACTATTACCCATTCATCTCTGTGAATAAATATGAAGCGGTCCGTTTTTCATGGAAAACTCTACACTCTGTATCCACTTTTCTGCTATTTGTCAGACATTTAGTCTAATGAGGGTGTGGGGACGAGTAGAAAATAGAGTAGACTACTCCGTGATAAACAACAGACGTCGCATTGCTGCCATCTGCTGTTCAGTCCCAGAGATGTGCCGCGGCTTTTAACCCCTTAGCGGATCATTTAGGAATAGCATTTTATTAAAAATGACAAGTTCGTGTCTTTTATGCATATTTTTTTCCACTTTCAGAATTCGTCCTGCGGGCCGGAATGAACCCTCTAGCGGGCCGGTTTTGGCCCGCGGGCCGTACGTTTGACACCCATGGTTTAGACCATAGGAAATCTACATGGAACTTTCAGTGTATCCAAATACAATGGATTAAAGAGAAAAGCTCTCAGAGAATGCAACACAAACTTCTGCTCAACAGTGAAAATCACTCCACACTGTCGTGGATTATTATTCATAAACCAAAATTCTAACACACTAGAATTATATTACACTTGTTGTTACGCCACGGCCGGCAGATGGCACTGCGGCGCGGCTTCTGACTGTGCGCGTGACTGAACTGTGTGTAATGTTTAGGTTCATTCTCTTCCAGTTTAGACATGGGCTGATGTGCAAGGGTGTATCTTGATTTGAGGCAGGTGTCTATGTTTAGTCTAATTATGTTGGGTATTTAAACCCCTCGTGTGGCTGTGCACTTCGCACAGTATTATATTTTTATTTAAAGATTATGAAGACATACCTTTTTGTAATATTTATGTGCACATTCCATAAAGGAATAAGACACTGATTTTGGTGACTATAATCATGTCACTTAAAAAAAATTATAAAAAAAAAACAAAAAAAAAAAAACCCCACAACACAAGCGAAATACACTGTATATACCTCTTTAATATATTCAAGCCTGACACATATGCACAAACTGGCATGAGAGTCATGGATCAAGTGCAAGCAGCAGTCATAGTGTAAAAGTATGCAGATTTAGCATATTCTGCAAGGGGTGTGCAAGCATTTGGGCACAACTGTAAGTTCTCAGAGTTTAAAAATGCAAAGAGAAATCAGACACATGAGTAAACTTTACCTTTGAGCCAGTAGCAGCAGGAGTCTGTGGAGATTTTCCTGAAGAGTGGCGTCTGGACTCATTCATTATAAGAGGTGTAAAGAATCAGGACACTGGAAGAAAAACACACAGATTAATGACTCCAGAATCTCCACTAACCTGTTAACCGAGCAGCTCAGGTGGGACGTTTCAGCTGAACTCACCTTTAGGATCAGAGCGTCGAAGCCTGTGTGGAGAAGGAAGCTCCAGAATCCTCTTGACTAAAACTGAGGGAATATACCAGCTTGTATATTTCTCTCAAGTTTTCTACAGTACATGTCCCCAAAAGTAATTAACTCTGAATTCAATTTCATTTAAATTTATATAGAAAAATAATAAAAACACACTATCTGCGTAAATTCCATATAGCTTAAGAGTAAGAACGTGGAGCCTTGAAAGCCAGTGATTTTGAATCTCTTCTTGGTTCATTCAGAATAAAATCACTGAGAATATTTAATAAAAGACAAATTCTGTACGGAATCATATTCCAAATCATATATTCAAAAATACAGTCTTGATTTGGTGTTTAGTTGCGATTCAGATTCCTCTGAAGGTGTAACGTTTATCAAAACAGGGCTTTTTTTTTGGGAGAATGATATTTATCCATAATTTTCCCCTCATAACTCCCTCTTTGGAACAACAGGGCGGTAGTGATTAATAGAAATCTCTGTTTAAAAGCGATTGGAATGGCAAAGGCATTATTTTTATTCATGATTCGTTAGAGGCGAATGGATATTTCTTGTCTCATAAATATTTTACTTATAATCATGGAGTTAAATTCCAACAAAGGGCTATGATAAGATACGTAATGCTGTGCTCACTGGACTGTTAAGAATAATACAAAGCAGTTTATCTGATCCTTTATCCAGGCCTGTAGTTTCTCTTCCTTCTTTAAAAAACATGTCATGTTGATCTTTGTGACATTTAGCGTAATAATAAACTTTTCTACAAAGAATGTAAGCGTGTTATCACTGGTGATTACCAGTGTTACTTTCTGGGAGATGTTGGAACTCCAGTAAGGGATAAAGCATTTACCTTTGATCTTAAATACCCATTTGGTCCGGAGGTTAAGGAGACCTATTACAAATTCATGTTTAGGATTTACCCTGTTAGTGGACTTATACAAAACCAATTTCCTTTCGAGAAGGATCCTTGTAGTTTTTGTTCTTCTTTTCCTGAAACACTTGATCAGCTATTCTTTTACTGTGAGGTTACTTCTAAATTCTGGTTTGATTTACATCGCTGGATGTGTATTAAAACGGAGACAACTCTCCTTATTGTTTTACAAGATATTTTCTTGCCTTTAAAGGTGACTTCAAATGTTGTTAACTTAGTTTTGTTGTTGGGTAAATATCATATTCATACTTGTAAATGGAAAAAATGTCAGTCCTGCGTTCATATTTTTCTCTGTGAGGTGCTGAAACTGTTTCAGAGTTTAAATGTCTCAGAAAACAAAAGTAGAAAGACGGAACATACACAAATGATGTATACATGTTTGTTTGTTTTACTTGGATTTTGTTTCTATTTTTCTTTTGTTCTGGTGTTGTGTCTTACGGTGTAATTGTGTTCCTGTCTTGTGTTTATATTCAATTCCATCAACACTCACCCTTTGATTACTCTTCACTAACCCAAACTAAAGGTTAGAACACGATACATCATTTATAGAGATTTATAATCCACGGTTTATTATCACTAAACACTATCAGCTAGGAGATAAAGAATCCAGCACAGGTGAGTTGATCTGGATTATTATTGTTATTATTGTATTTACTCACCTACTGGTTTCTACAGAGTCCCGCACTTCCGGTCTGGTGATTTCGAGATGTTTAAAGGGTCCGTGAAGTGATCTCGGTTTTAACGGAACCGGATTTAAAGAGTCAAGAGTGTGTGTTTTGGTTCTTTATCTGCCACCGCGACCCATTCACACAGTCATGCATACACGCACGCGCACAGAGCGGTGTAGGGATGTACGCGCATGCGCAGTGCGCTTTAAACTAATGCCGCCACGTTCGAATCGCATTTTACCGATGACGTCATCTATGTCATCACATTCCGCCTCGGGAATATGAGAGTTGTAGATTTGACTAACTCGGTAGTTTGAATCCTTTTAAATGTAAATAGTTAAATCAACGTAATATCTAATATTTCCGAGGGTCTGATAAGACAGTTGCTGCTGACAGAGTGATATGAGTAAGAGCTTTACCAGCGCTCTCCGGAGATTGTTTTATATGTTGTGCATTTATGCAAATTACACCACAACTACACCAGGTCCCATAACATTCCACAATTATATGCAACTGTGCATCTGTGTGAGCACTACTCAATGGATGTTCATGGAGAAATATTGTTAATGGATAAACTTACTCCAGTGTCTGATTCTTTAACCGGAATCACTGTTCATATTTGTCCGCTTTGAAATCAGTTAACTCAAGTAAATGTGGGAAGGTCCACACCCCACGTTGAATGGTCCTTTCAGCCGGATACAGCAACAGTAAACAATATGAATACTACATCTAGCAATGCATCAGAGACCATGGATCGGCCCAGAAGACAGAATAAATTGCCTTCTCACTTGGTGACTTGGCTACCTACCTATTGTGGAGCTTCCTCCAGTTGCTTCTTCCCACTGTCACAGCCAGCACAAGAGTCAGTCAAAGAAAACGTCCCATAGTGAAGCCAGCTCTCATTCTAAATCCACTCATCCTTCCATTATCTCTGGTGTTCATGGTGCATCTGCATTCACAAGCGGACAGGCAGCCATACTGGAGGAGAAAATAAAATCGTGTCAACGACCTCCTACAACAAATGGAGGAGGACATGCTGGCAGAAATAGAATATCAGAGACTACAAACTCAAGCTAAAGAAGCTCCAACTGCTTAGGAAGAAGGACACATCACACCTGTCAAACAGCAGGCTGGCTCAGTCTCAAGGACACTACCTCAATTTAACTCCATGCACCCAGCAATTTGAGACACCACACACAGATGTCACAAACTGTACGTCCTGTTGCAACCATTACTTCAATCTCAAATGAATACCTTGTTACCAGGTCAGGTAGCTCAACCTATCAGTCAGACTCAGTCCTTTCCAGCATCTCATCAGAGGGTGATAGCGTCTTCTAACACACCCGGCTCCCTTCACTCCTATCCACTACCACCTATTCTCCAAGCTGGTTACTTGCCTCAACTCGAAACAGAACTTTTAATGGCAGCAACAGACGGCATCCCTCGCCCCACACTACCAGTGTTTGAGAGTGGAACTAGTCTATTAAGCCACCATACTCATATTACTGAGCAATAAAAATATCAGTTGTTACTGAGCTATCTGAATTTGCTAGCATTCAACAGCTAGCTAAGGCACATTTTATATACAGTATAATAAATAAAGTAATAGCTTTTATGTTTCGTTAAAGGGTGTATAGGCATAGAACCTGTGGGATTCAGTAGAGGAGAGTGGACATCTTTCACAACCTCTCTTTTTCTTTTACAACAACTAAATGGCACATGTTTTGATCATATCAGTTAATTTATAGTAATAACAGTTTAAATGATTTAATAAAAAGTTAACACCTGTACGGTTGTGCATTTTCTGTATTATAGTCTGAATAATGATGTAATGTGTATGAAATCTAGATAAAGGACTGTATATCAGTACGGCTAGGGTTGTATGTCACATTTTGGTTCGAGACGTGGTACTGAACTTACAAAACGACAGTCAAATGTTACTTTGAACAAAACCAAAATAGAGTTAAATATTTCTTAAGAATTATTATTTTTAAGACTTAGTAAGACCAAATAAGAGAATCCCAGGGTACTTATTAAATGTTAAATTAAGTATTTGACACAGCTTCCATGCCACGCCATCCCAGAACTTTGTAATGACTAGATAATGCCAAAACAATGCATGAAAGTGCCAATTTCAATATGGCATTTATTGCATAATGGAGAGTGATTCATATTCATCTTATTCAGAATACGTGGGGTAACTGGGTAGATGCAGTTAAATCGATCTGCCATTGCAGATCACTGAACCCACTTCCATTTGCTGTGAGAATATCTAGCACATCCATGTATGAAATCATTTGCATATATACACTTCAATTCAATTCAATTCAATTTAATTTGTATAGCACTTTTTACAATAAACATTGTCTCAAAGCAACTTTACAGAAATATCAACACGATATACAAATATTAAAGGTGTGAATTTATCCAAACTGAGCAAGCCACTGAGTGGCGACGGTGGCAAGGAAAAACTCCCTAAGATGTTTTAAGGGGAAGAAACCTTGAGAGAAACCAGACTCAGAAGGGAAACCCATCCTCATCTGGGTAACAACAGATATTGTGAAATAGTTCAGTATTGACTTATATGAAGTCTGTATGGCCTTAGAAGCAGCCGTAGTCCCAGCAGTCTGGAATTGGAAAAGATTTGAGCTCCATCCAGAGGCCTCTGGCAGCCATGGCGTGACACAAATAGCCTGCATCTTTTGATCTTAGTAGGCGTGGCGGATCAGAGAAAACCAAAAGGTCGCTTAGATATTGTGGCGCGAGACCGTTTAGTGCTTTATAGGTTAATAAAAGTACTTTATAGTTAGTGCGAGATTTCACTGGGAGACAATGCAGTATTGATAATATTGGTGTGATGTGGTCGTATCTTCTAGTTCTAGTTAGGAATCTAGCAGCTGCATTCTGGACTAACTAGAGTTTATTTATATTCCTACTGGAACATCCAGACAGTAAGGCATTACAGTAATATAATCAAGAGGTGACAAATGCATGAACTGGTATTTCTGCATCATGTAGTGACAGTATGTTTCTTATCTTAGAAATATTTCTGAGATGAAAGAAAGCTATCCTAATAATATTATCTACATGAGCATCAAATGATAGACTGGAGTCCATAATCACTCCAAGGTCTTTAACTGCTGTACATGATGAAACAGAAAGTCCATCCAGACTTTAGAGTCAACCTTCTTTGCATTAGTATGTGTGTATGTAGAGTATATGTATGCGTGAGTGTTTTATAAGTGTATATGCATGTATAGAGTTTGTGTGAATGTTTTATAAGTGCAAATGCAGGTTGGAAGTTTGTGTGAGTGTTTTATAAGCGTATATGCACGTGTGGTGACAGAACCCCCCCACCCCCAAAAGAGCCGAGTTCTTTCTTGGACCTGGGAGATCAGGATGAGTTGCATGAAAGTCCTGTTTGGGATCCCAGCATTGTTCCTCAGGTCTGTAACCATCCCACTCGACTAAATACTCCAGCTTGCCTCTCCTGTATCTGATTTGATGATTTCCTTGACAAGGAAAGCTGGTTGTCCATCAATTTCTAGAGGGGTCAGAGGAGTTTCAGTTGGCACTTCTGTGGCTAATGGACCGTTGACAACAGGTTTGAGATGTGATACGTGGAAGGATTTGCTTGAGGATCTTGAATGGTCCAATGAATCTTGAATCTTGGAGTCAGCTTTTTACAGCTATGAGGTTTCTTTAAGTCCCTGGTGGACAACCACACCCTATCGCCTGATTGGTAATTAGGATGTTCGCTGCAGTGGCGATCTGCTTTGCGCTTGTATGTGTCTGTGGTCTGTTTCAGGAGCTGGTGTGTGTCAGCCCAAACATGCTCACTACGTTTAAACAATTGGCCAACGGCAGGAGATGCGCTGGGAGTCGTGTTCCATGGGAACAGTGGTGGTTGGTACCCTAGTACGCACTGGAAAGGAGTGAGATTGGTAGCTGAATGTGGTAGTGAATTTTAGGCGTACTCGGCCCATGGCAGAAACTTGCTCAAATCCTCGGGGTTATCGGTATAGAAAGTACAAAGGAATCACCCTACTTCCTGATTGATTTGTTCAACTTGTCCATTGGCTTGTGGGTGATATCCGGAGGTGAGATTAACTGTTATTCCCATCTTAGTCTTGAAGCTGGACCACACTCTGGAGGTGAACTGTGGGCCCCTGTCACAGATAATCTTCTCTGGAATGCCGAAATATCTAAAAACATGCTGGAACAGAAGTTCGGCTGTCATAAAGGCGGTGGGAAGGGCGGGTAATGGAATGAAACATACGGACTTGGAGAATCAGTCCACTGTGACAAGAACTGTTGTATTTCCTTGGTAAATCAGTTACGAAGTCAACTGATATGTGTGACCATGGGCATTCAGGTACAGGTAAGGGCTTGAGCCTCCCAGCTGGGAGTGTCTGGGGTACCTTACTCTGTGCGCAAGACGAACAGGATGCCACCACCTTGTGTATATCTCCCTCCATATTTTGCCACCAGTATTTCTCTCTTAGAAGACGGTATGTGCGCTGTGCCCTGTACCGAGTACCGTGTTAGCCCAGATAATGAGTTCTTGATGGTACTCCTTGGGTACAAATAGTTTGTTTGTGGGACATTTTACTGGCACTTGCGACTGGGGAATCTCCTTTATTTCCTGGTCCAGGTCACACTCTAGCGCACTGATGATACATGAAGGATTGATGATATGCTCCTCGTGATCGTTGACACGTTCTGTGTGGTCAAGATGAGACAGGGCATCCGCTTTTATGTTCTTGAATCCAGGTCTGTATGATAATGTGAAGTGGAACGTGGTGAAAATGCCGGGTGTGAGCCTTTTTGCAGTGCAAAGATACTCCAGGTTATTATGGTCTGTGAAGATGACGAAGGGATTTGTAGAGTTTACAATTTCCCACATCGTAGTTTCTCTCAGTGGGGGAAAGCTTTCGTGAGGAGAATGCCACTGAAAGGAGCTTTGGCTTCTCTCCGAACCGCTGGGATAAAATGGCTCCTACCCCGGTCTCTGACACGTCCACCTCCACCATGAACGGTCTAGATGGGTCTGGATGTTTGATGATGGGTGCAGTAGTGAAGGCTTTCTTGAGCTTATTGAGAGCGGTTTGGGCGGCTGGATTCCATGGCAGACATTTGGGTTTCCCCTTTAACAGGGACCTTAGGGGGTTGGCGATGGAACTGAAATTCCTAATGAACCTTCTGTAGAAGTTAACAAACCCCAGAAACCTCTGTAATTCCTTGATCGTTGTGGATGTGGGCCAGTCTACTACTGCCTTGACTTTTTCCTGGTCCATGGAGATCCCTTCGGGGCTGATGATGTATCCCAGAAACGTAATGGTGGTTCTATGAAATTCGCATTTCTCAGCTTTAACATATAACTGATGACGGAATAGTCATTGTAGAACTTGGCGGACGTGGTGAACATGTTCCTCCTTGGAGTTAGAATATATTAGAATGTCGTCTATGTATGTGATCAAATGGCGTCCCAGCATGTCATGTAACACGTCGTTAATTAGGCACTGGAAGACTGAGGGAGCGTTAGAAAGCCCTGACCTGATACCCATAGTGGAATGAATTTGAAACCCGTCTTCCATTCATCTCTTTCTTGAATCCGGACCAAGTTGTATGAACTGCGTACAGTGCCTTGCGAAAGTATTCGGCCCCCTTGAACTTTTCAACCTTTTGCCACATTTCAGGCTTCAAACATAAAGATATAAAATTTACATTTTTTGTGAAGAATCACCAACAAGTGCGACACAATTGTGAAGTGGAACGAAATCTATTGGATATTTTAAACTTTTTTAGCAAATAAAAAACTGAAAAGTGGTGCGTGCAAAATTATTCGGCCCCTTTACTTTCAGTGCAGCAAACTCACTCCAGAAGTTCAGCGAGGATCTCTGAATGATCCAATGTTGTCCTAAATGACTGATGGTGATAAATAGAATCCACCTGTGTGTAATCAAGTCTCTGTATAAATGCACCTGCTCTGTGATAGTCTCAGGGTTCTGTTGAAAGCGCAGAGAGCATCATGAAGACCAAGGAACACACCAGGCAGGTCCGTAATACTGTTGTGGAGAAGTTTAAAGCGGGATTTGGATACAAAAAGGTTTCCCAAGCTTTAAACATCCCAAGGAGCACTGTGCAAGCGATCATTTTGAAATGGAAGGAGTATCAGACCACTGCAAATCCACCAAGACCTGGCCGTCCCTCTAAACTTTCAGCTCAGACAAGGAGAAGACTGATCAGAGATGCAGCCAAGAGGCCCATGATCACTCTGGATGAACTGCAGAGAACTACAGCTGAGGTGGGAGAGTCTGTCCATAGGACAACAATCAGCCATACACTGCACAAATCTGGCCTTTATGGAAGAGTGGCAAGAAGAAAGCCATTTCTCAAAGATATCCATAAAAAGGCTTGTGGTAAACTTTAGTCTCGTCTAAAGTTTGCCACAAGCTGAAAAATGATCGCTTACACAGTGCTCCTTGGGATGTTTAAAGCTTGGGAAGTGTAGTAGAAAATCTCGGCAGCGTGCCGGATCTCCGTCGTATTATTACGGCGCAGGACTGGGAGGTAAGCGTGTAGTTGTTGCCATAGAATACTGCGCGGCTTGGTTTAGCCGAGCTACTTGGTCAGTCAGGCTTGCGAGGCGGTGATCATGGTCGCAAATCATCCAACAATGTCCCTCAATGGCTTACGGCCAACAGGGATCTCCCCCTGCTTCAATTGGATGGCGAAGTATTCTGTCACGAACCTCGAATTGGCATGGAAGCAGAAGCGGGCGGCAGGTGTAGAGCGTGATATAAGGAAGTTCAAGAGATGTAGTCATTAGACAGGCAAAAGGTCAAGCAATCGAACGAACAAAACAAACGGGGTCAGGCAGAGAGAGTAGACGTAACCGGAAACAATGGTCGAAAATAACATGAAGACAAACTAACGATAATGGCTTCACACTGACTCCATAAGTACTAGCGGTGAGAGTGTGTGTGTGTGATTGGTGACAGGTGTGTTTGATCAGAATTCCAGGGATGGTGAGCTCATGCGTGCATGAGAGGTGAGTGTTGCATCTTGGGAAACTGAGTTCTGATCTGGCTAAGCTTTGATAGTATGCAAGTGTTTAATATATGTATGCATAAGGAAAGTTTGATTTAATCCCTAACTGGCGCCTCATAATAAAATGCTTAATAACAGAATAATCGTTGGGAGAAATTGTAGTTCCCGAGTTTGGCCACATGAGCTTCAAACTCCATCAAGCACAACACACAACGACTGTATATATTAAGACTAACACACATTGTAAGTGAGATGAGGTAATGATCTGAGATAAGAACAGGGGTAATGTGACAATTTTTTTCTTTATTTAATCTGAATATTACTATAAAGTCACACTACCACTACCTGACTACATCTGACCTTCTTGTGTCTCTGACACCCTGTAGAACTGGCGTACTCCAGCTGAATTTCTAATGGGAGCTGTTTCTCCACCCAATTCACACTTTGAAAGTACCCAGAATGCCTTGCTGTCATCAGCACAAGGCCTCAGAGCTCCGCTGATGAAGCATGAGATCATGCTGTGTCAGATGTTTCTGCTGTTGTGTGTTTGAGTGTTTTTCAGGAATCACAGAATGCACCTCAGTCCTGCGACTGTGATGGAGAAACAGATGTTTGCTGCTGGTGTCATTGGTGTCACCCCAGCTGGTCTGATGGAAGAACGCTGGACCGTTTCTTTATTTTTGGCAGCAGCAGAATTGTTTGATTTGGTGTTAGAGCCGCTGCTGGTCCTGTTTGACTTTACAGCATACAGCTGCGTAAGATAAATGATTTATAATCGCACTATCTGGTGTCACCCAGATGAGGATGGGTTCCATTTTGAGTCTGGTTGCTCTTCAGGTTTCTTATTCCTGTAGTCTCAGGGAGTTTTTCCACACCACCATTAGCTCTGGTTTACTCATTAGGGATCCAAATCTATAAACTGCTGCTGCCAGAATGAAAGAAATGGGCTTTACAGGATTCGGACTTCACTACAGTCTTAAGTGCTACTCAGACAAAGGCATATATGTATATATAAATAAAAAAATTTGCTGGTATAGTCACACACAATCCCTAATTTTTTTTCAGAATTTTTTTTTTCAGCAATAACAATGAATTTAATACCACTGAGATATATAAATAAAAAATTTCAGATTATGGGGCCAGACCGGGAAGAGGCTTCACAAAGTAAATTCAACCAAATTGGTTGAAGTGTTGAAAGTAGGCGGGGCATAAACTTACACGGGTGCAGTAATCAGGCTTTAGATTAGTTTGTTTATAGTCTTAATATCTGATAAAAGAGAAAAAACACGAAAAACCAGAATTGTGGCAATAAGCTGACAACGCAACAGAAATAGTTTAAAATGTAAATGTTTCAGAGACACATGTGGAAAAAAAGAAGAGCTAACAAGTTGAGAAAGAGTTATTCGTCTGAGCAATGTGATCATATCAGCCTCCATCATCACTTTTATTTTAAATTATTTATTCACATACAAACTACGTACACACTAATCCTCACTAAGATCAGAATTCTTTTTCCCATTTAGATAAAACCAGAACATTTTTTTATTTGACTGTAAAAATTCTCTGTATTGGCAGGTGTTTTCAGAAATGGTACTTTATTGATCAAAGACTGCCAATAAATCTGCAAAAAATCCTGTTTACAAAACTAGTAAAAGGTAAGGAGCTTGTGTTGTTCTTTACTTAAGTAGTTTCTTTTCAACCAGATTTATCTTGGCTTTTGCTCCTTGGATCAGTGTGCTGTCTGATAACAATGCGTGTGTGCGTGTGTGTGTGTGTATTAATTACTGCCCTTTACCCCCTGCAAAATAAAAAGGTGTAAGGTGCCCGTGCAGGTGAAACTTAGCGTCTGCATTTTGTGTTCAGGGGAAAATACACCATTTCAGGAGTAAAACCACAGTGAGTATCTACATCTAAAGCGATAACATATAAACATACTGAATGTACACTAGATGCAGAAGAGTTTTGTGGGTTTGTACTGAAGTTTGAATGTACACAGGTTATTTTATGACTTTTTCCTGTAAGTGAACTCTGTGCTGATACAGGGTTTGATTTAATACACAGTTCGAGTGAAGAAAATGTGTGACCTGCTGTATTGTGGAGAAGGAGACATGACCTCCAACATGAGTGTGTCTGGAAAACAGAACTTAAAGAAAGACGAGAGGTGAGTTATAATAATAATATTTCTTTTAAAAAAAAAAAAGCAGCTTCACAAGGCATTTTACACAATAAAGAAATATCAAGAAATAATACAAAAGATACGAAACCAATCCTGAGAACAAATTGGTTAAAGACAAAAAAAAACTAACCTAAAAAAATGGGTTTCTGTGCATCTCTAATATGAGCAGGGAGTGCATTCCAGAGTCTAGGAGCATAGGATGAGAAAGCCCTGTCCCCTACAGATCACAACCGTGTCTGTAAACCAGCTGAAGAAGGGTGCAAATGATGCATGGGAGTATATAAAGTTAAAAGCGCAGACAGACACTGAGGGGCCAGACCATGCAGTGCCTTAAGGCGAAACCTGACTGGGAGCCAGTGCAAGGACTTCAGTATTGGAGTGATGTGTTCATTTCTCACGACACCATTCAGGATCCTAGCAGCAGAATTTTGCACACAATTTATTTAATGTGGTTATCCCAGCAAGAAGTGCATTGCAGTAATCAATACGAGAAAAACAAAAGCATTCATAAGCCTTTCAGTCACTGGACAAGATAGTATAGGGCGAAGTCTAGCGATATTTCTGAGATGAAAAAAGTCATTCTTGACAGTAGATTGTACGTGTGGGTCAAAAGACAAATGTGAATCAAATATGACTTTTTAAATTTAGTTTGGAAATCCATAACAGAGCCATTTATCTTCAATATTAGTGAACCAGCTTACAAAGTAGATGAGAGAGCCAGTATGCAAAACCAAAAAGTTTTGGGCCATCCATGTTTTTATCTCAGAAATACAATGTGAGAGAAAAGAAACATCCACATTTTGACCAGGCGTAAGCCTCACTCTAAAGTGAATTTAAATCTGAGTATCGTCTACATAGAGGTGATAATTAAGCCTGAGTGATCTTAAGAGCAATCCAAGAGGAAATATATAAATACTAAAAAGTAAGTGGTCTAAGATCCCAGAGGCCAGTAGGAACAGAGCTTGTAAACCAGTCATACAATCAAACTGGTGGTGATCAGAGAGATAAGATCTAAACCAGGTTATAACAGTCTCAGAAACACCAATGACAGTTTCAAGTCGGTTGAGTAAGAGGTTGTGAATGACCTCAAAAAGTGTCAAAAGCAGCGCTAAGATCAAGAACAATAAGGATGGAAAGAGAACTAGAATCTGAGGCTATTAACAGATCATTTGTGACCTTGACCAAAGAGGTCTTTGTACTTTCTTTGTAAGTTTACGAAAACCAGACTCGAAAAGGGGCTCAAAAGATTATGAACAGTAAGGTGATTGTGAAGTTACAATGCCACAACCCATTCTAAAATTTTTGACAAAAAGGGATGGTTTGATATGATAATTATTTTAATTGTAAATGGTTAATGTGCACTTACATAGCGCTTTTATCCAAAGCGCTTTACGCTATGTCTCATTCACCCATTCACACACACACTCACACACCAATGGTAGCAGAGCTATGCAAGGTGCTAGCAGAGCCATGCAAGGTGCTAGCTTGCCATCAGGAGCAACTTGGGGTTCAGTGTCTTGCCCAAGGACACTTCGGCATATGGAGTCACCCAGGCTCAAACCACCAACCCTACGATTAGTGGACAACCCACTCTACCACCTGCGCAGTTTTCAATGCTGCTGGTACGACACCAGTACGCAGAGATTTATTAATAATACTGAGCACAACTGGGCACAAAGAATTAAAACAAGATTTAAATAATCTTGTAGGGAGGGGATTAACGCTCTTACCTCTAAGTTCGCACAGTATTATGTCCCATAACCCTATATTCCCCTGAGAAATAACACGCCAACCCTGAGTTCCCGGGCCAATCAACATTTTCATTTTAACATTTTTATACTTTGAAACAACTTATAATAATGTATTTGTGTAATCTTACTTTGAAAATGAAGCAGTTCAGTGTTTTACTAAACTTAGAGCACAATTCTTAACTAGAGAAATTATGAAAAATGCTCTCTTAAATCCTTCTACTCATTTAGAAGTACCATATGAGCATCAGCGTGGTCAATGCCTTTGAATAAATTCAAGTAAATAATAAATAAATAAATGCATTTTAGCACCAAAAGTCAAGTTTCTGGTGATAATCAGAGCAGCAGGTCGTGTTTTCACGAATGCACAGAGACGGTCAGGTTATGACTCCAAACCCCTGCAGTGTCAGTCACACTGGTTGATGCTGAAGATGAAGACGGATCAGGGTCTGAATCAGGAGAGTTTGGGTCACTATCAGTTTCGGTTTGAACATCTCCTGAACTTTCACTGCTGTCACTATCTAGAATCCTCGCTCTCGCCTGTGTAACTGTGTATGTTTTCTGTTTTTTTTTCACTGTTTTAGATGTACCTGTGTTCACTGTAGGTGGAACTTTAGCTGGAACATGATTAGCTTTTTGCTTTGGCATTTTATCTACTATTACACCAACATTCACGCTTGGATCTTCATCGTAATGCCGGCATAATAATGTAATCACGTCATGACGTCATGATGTCATCAACCTTCCGGGTTAAAAAATAGTAATTAAATAAGTAAGGAATCATAGCAGAGTAATGCCGATATACCAGCCTTACGGGGATAACGTTTACACTGTAAAGCCGCTATATCGGCCTTATGGCGATTTGGCATAGACGACCAAGCCAGTATTTCGTCCTTACGGGAATAGATCAAAGACGGGCAAGCCGGTTTTTAGGCCATACGAGGTAAGAGGGTTAAGCGTGCATGTGGTGACTTTCATATGTGAAACCTCCCTAGTAAGCAACTCTGAGTCAATATTGTCACGATCTCAATGTCTGGCAGCACATTCATAGGGATAAGAGGGTGCACGCATGCACGAGCTACGTGGACGAGTGCTCAGCGAGCGCATGCTCTTCAGATTTTGACAACTGTGACATTGTTTACGGTGGACACGTGCATTTGTTATGTTTCTATTCTTTCTCCTCTATGTTCTGTTATTGGTTGTTGTTTGGGGTGTGGCTTTATTGTTTTCAGCCACCAGCACTTAGCGCTGATTATGTTTGTTATATATACACCACACGCCTCCCAGTACACGGTGTGGAGTATTGCGTTAGATATAGAGAGATTAGATACATTAGATATAGTTAGATGTGTTGTCCATGCTATGTTCCTTGTTTAGATTATAGTTAGTTCCAAGTTAGATTAGTTCATTAATCAACGCTGGATTTCCGCTCCCAGTCCATAGTCATAGTTCATGTTTCTTGACCCTGTTTTCTGTGACCACTTCTTGATTCCTGCTTTGCCGGTTTATGCCTGTTTGCCGATCTCCTGACCCTTTGCCTTCGTTTTGGATTATGATTGGGATTTATCTGCCTTTGTCTCTTTTAATAAATACGTCTTTTCCTGCACCTGCTTCCGTCCTAATCTCCCTTACATCTCGCGATGTGACAAATACAAGAAAAATTTCTTAAAGACATGCCAGAGAAATTAGGCAAGCAGAGTGTTGAAGAGGAAACAGGTGTAGCGTGAATTAGGTTATAAACACTGTCAATTTTAGAACTGAAAAAATGAAGAAACTTATTAAATAACTAATTTCAAACAGGCAAAGAGGTGCCAACATCAACTTTGAGGAGTTTGTTTATAGTACAGAAGAGATGCCTGGGATTGCTTTGATTATTCTCAATAATCTGAGAAAAATAGGTAGAGCTTGTAGACTCTATTGCAGCTCTATATTCCCCCAAACTGCCTTTCCAAGCTTGAGAATATACACTCAAGCCAGAATCACTTGCGCTCCATTTTATGACAAGCTACCTTCATAGAGCGCAGACTGTCATTATACCAAGGAGCAGAACCAGCAACAGTCACATTGCATACTTCAAGGGAGTAAAGGAGTCCAAATTAGAGGCAAGAACTTTATTCTCATTATAAGAGCTGATGAGAATCCATGAAGAAAGAAAAGGGTCTGCAAAATTTGTTGGATAAATTGATTTCCATTTACAAAAATGAACAATGCATAAAGATGATGGACAATGAAGAGGAAGTTCCAGATTAAAAAAGATTGCCAAATGGCCAAAGACCAATATCAACAGGAGACAGCTGAGACAAAAATTAATCATTTGCAATCACAAGGTTTAAAGTATGACCTTTGCTGTGTGTTGGGCCACTAATAAACTGTGTAAGATTAAAACAATCCAGTAAACATAACAAGTCCTTTGTCATCACACAGTCATTTTGGTCAACATCATATTAAACATAAATATATAAAAAATATATATATTGTAGCGGGATCAGCCCAGGGGGGGCGAAGGCGTAGCACAAACACACGGGAGGCAGGTTGTAGTGCGAGAAGTGAGGGAAAACCCAGGATTTATTTGTCCTTAAATCCGTAGTGGTGAGTGTGTGTGTGTGTGTTTGGGTGCGTGTGCGCGTGTGGGGTGAAATGAGGGAAACCCGGCGGGGGCGGGGCTGGCGTAGCGGCGTCCTCCGGGGCGTGTCGGAATTCCCGGAAGAGCTGGGAAGGAGCGGTTTCAATCCAATCCGCCGCCGGCGTGGCGGGGGTTGGCTCCACCGTGCAGTGACGGCCCTTCCGGTTGGCGTTGGGACCGGCGCGAGGCTGCCCGCCTCGTGCCGGGGCGGCAGTCGGGGAAGGAGCGAACCTCCTAGTTTGCGCGGCGGGTGTTGGTCCGCCGCGACTATATATATATATATATAAGGATTCTCTTGAATTTAAAAGACAACATTGACAAGTCAGCAAACTCAGACAAAAAAGCTTTATTTGGCTTTGGTGATAGATAGATGGGATGGTAGCAGTGGCAGTCGCTTTGGAGGAAGAGAGACTCAACACAAGGCTTTCAAATGATGTAAACTGTGGTACACCCACAGTGCTGATTTCAAATTGCAGTTTTTGTACTGATGATTCGCCCACCTCTGTCAGTGAGTCATGGGAGATCAGAGAGCCCACAGCCCTCTGGAGTAATCTGGCTAAAGAGAAATCCATCATTTTGTTTGTGCCATGTTTCAGTTAAGAATAGTAAATCCAGTTTTCTATCTGTGATGTCGTCAGATAAAAGCAGAGCCTGGTTGTTTTCTGAATGGGCATTAAATAACGCAGCATATACTGGGCTCTGGGACACAGCAGAAGGCAACTCCGAATGGACAAGCAAAGATAAATTACTGAGGACTGCACCAGTTTGAAATACTCTTTTAGTCTGTCATGGACTCATAAGAACACTGTAGCTGCTCCCAAACTTATTCTTCTGGTCAGATTAAAACTTACGCTTCAATTGATGTTTGTCGTTTCTTTTATTGCATTCCTTCACAACTTAAGCGCATTCAATCACTGTGAAAAACTGAAATAAAGTACATAATACATTCTCACATGAGCATATTGTACATAAGCATGTTCTTAAGAGTCCATGAATATTCATTTATCTTGCTCAGATATTAAACTAGCATTTAATGGCCTTAGGAAACATTTGCACTATTACATTACAATAGAAACATGAAACGCACAACATCACAAACCAACATACCGTGTTCGCCTTCCGACCAGAAATCTAGGAGTTGCTGTAACGCTTTACTGTTTAATTATTCTCTTCTTTAGCACCTAACTCCGTGTACAGTGTAGCACCAAAAACTGCATGCACATTTTTGCACTGCTATTAGTTAGACTAATCACATGTCCACAGTAACTTACATTAAATGCAGCTCACTAGTTTAACCTATAGGTGTCACTATTTCTGCAACCCTTATTATTATTAATATTTACATTAACAAGCTCACAAAGGAGTTACTTTTATAGTCACCCGCAATAAATACACACTGTCTCATTGGAACAGATCTGTATCTCTAAACATTCGCTTGTTAACAGAGGAAAAGTTTGGTTTAAAGAGTTTAATAGCAGTGAATACATCACTAATCTTTTTCCATAAGTGATCATACTCAAAAGCACAAGTTAAAATAAAAATTTAGAACACGTTGGATGAGAGAAGCAAAAATCCAGTTTATTGTTCAAAAACATGAGATCCAATCAGTGAGACATCCCAAAGTGATTTGAATCTATACACAGACTCAATGCCCTATTTATACAGTCTTATTTTAGTCTATGCCCAATTATCTCATTCTTTTGAAACCCCAACATGTTTTAATGATGTCTTTTTCATTTCCCCTTAAACTCCACTTTTCTCATTTTTAAATCCCATTAGAAGCAACTTTTCTCAGCTTGGAATCCCCTTAAAAAAAATTTCAGCCATTGGATATCCCCATATCTGGTATTTAAAAAATGTAAAAATGAAATAAAATTAAATAAAAAAGTCAGTCACTGGCATTCCTTCTTCTGGTAACCCAACTGTGTGCATCTCACCATACCGTTGTCATGGACATTTTTCATTATGGGTGAGACATATTTTTTATTATTGCTTATTGTAACACATATTTTCTCTCTAATCCCAAGCTTATTATACATTTTTGGTGCTCCTTAAATATCTTGTATGTGTGTGTGTGTGTGTGTGTTTTAACTTTATGCTCTTTCAATGCAGTGTATTGATAACCGTTTCCTACATTCTTTGCATGTGCTTGTACATTTGGATATATTTGTCCTCAATTAATTTATTCATTTACATGTGATTCATGTACGTGTTATTCATATTCATGTGATTCATTTACTAAGCTGCTTCTCTTTAAATCCAGTTTTAGACTGTGATATTACAAAGGTCTTTCCAGATTATTACTTGCTACACTGTATGAGATAACTCCAGTAAAACTGCCTGAATTCTATAATATAATTTGTTCATCATGTTAGGTTTAAATCCTCTAAAAACAGATTCGCAATTAAATAACATTACATCCTTCAAAGCATTAGCATGTTCTGCTTACTCTCACAATCCAAACACCCACACACCCAAAGTATCCATAAACAAATGAGACAGCAGTGTATCTTACAAAAACCAATGGTTGTCCACAATGTGAAAACAACTTGTTGAGCAAGCTGAACTAACCAACAAAATTACCAAGACTGATAAACAGTTTGCAAACAATAATGAATATAATGTTCTTACCTTTAAAAGACTTGTAACAAATAACATAACAATTAAATGAAGAGAAACTCTAACCCAGTCAGAAACAGAGAAGCACATTAATACAGAAGTAAATTTTAAGAAGAGTCTCACAAAATTCGTTCAAAAAAAGTTCACAAAATATAGGTGAAGTAATGCAACGACGATATCTTCAATAAGAATCCGAATTCTGTAGAGCTGGAAGGCCGAGACTCTGCTGTGTAGGTGATGCAGTTCACACCGATATAAAGAGTTTAACATAGTCTCCTTCTTCCTCTGCTGAAAAACTCTGAACATCATTATATGTAATGCGAAGTTGAATTGGGTGAAGTATTCACTTAATGTCAACACGGTCACTGAGATGGTGGAATTTGCACACAACAGCTTGTGGTTGTTTACCAGGCTAGGGCTTCAGCTGAAGGGTCCGGTGGGACGGGTCCAAAACCGGCTCCTTCTCCAGATCAAACACCTCTTTTAACAAGGCAGCTACAGCTGCGGTTGTACAGGTGTCAGTGCCCTCTGGAACTCTGACTATCCTCACGTTATTACGCCGTGACCTCAACTCCAAATCCTCACATTTATTCTCTAATTGAGTCACGGTCGCAGTGAGAGACTCGATAGTAGTTTTCTTATGAACTATGTCATCGGTGCAACCGGAGAGAGCATGCTCCATTTCCCCAACAGTCCCTTTCAGTGTTGATATGGTAGCCTCAGTAGCAACTTTATCACTAGCCTGCTATGTTTTCACGGCCTGCAGGTCAAGCAATGTCCTTCCTCAGTGAAGCCAGCAACTCAAGCGTGAGTGCGGCGAAGTCAGGGTCACTGCTCGGCAACGCGGATGCGGGTTCAGGGGGAAAAGGGGGCTCGCTCACGGCGCGCACCCTAGGCCTCAGTTGTGTCTGAATGCTACCACAGGGTTTCGTGTTCTTTCCAGACATTTTAACGTACCACAAGATTAAAAGTGCAAACAAGGAAACGGGGTGGAATAAGTAAAAATATATTGTATGATTGAAAAACGCAAAATAATTACAATTTTAATCTAAATCAGCCGGAGCCTCCTACTTCGCATCCTACTCCGTCAAATTCCGAATTCCAAATCATGTGGATATATTTAAGTGTTACCACTACTGTTTTATCTCATTTCTTTCTCTCTGATCTCTGTCCAGCTGACCAACGCCCTTATTCAGCTGGACACCTTCTCTTCTTGGCTGCTCAATCTCTCTGGGTGAATATCTGTGTTATCAGCTGGCACATTTGGCAGTGGATGTTACAGCTTTGCTGGAACGTCTCTGCACTTCACCTGTACCCCCAGGGTTTCCTCATCCTCCCACTTATTGTATCATTCCATGCATTACCTATGCTCATGTTTCTTTAAATCTGAGGCTCATCTGTCTCCCATAACCTCTGTGGAGGGCCCGTTTATTCTTTCCATTGCTGATGATGGTAGCTTTGCTACAAACACACCACCATATTACCCATCATGTACTAATTATACTCTGACAAGTCCTGTTCACTCCCCAGTGTATGATGTGTATGATAGTGATTTTCAATAATATATTCTGTTACCTTTGTGTTTTACTGTGTCTTAAATTTATTCACACATCTTCCCTTTGAGGATCTCTAAGCCTCACTTTTCTCTTAATTTAAGGGACACCTATGTTACTGTTATAAACCTGTGTGCCATCTGTCCAATCTTTCCAGCCCTATCTCATCTACTGCAGATGAGACCTCTACAGTTGCCTGACCTGGGTGTCTATCAAGCAAATTATGAACTATTGGAGGCAAAAAAAAGTCCACTCTTTTACTTCTGTTCCATTCAAAATAACATAATGACCTATCACCAGGCTAAGCAGGACACGCATACCAATACACTGCCATGGCTTCTAGTTGTGTAGATAACTAATTCAAGGTGCTCGGGTAATTGGCTGATGTGAGTTGATACTATGGTGTTGAGTACCAAATATCAAGTGATACAATTGACTATATTCTGTTGACTACTGCATGCAATAATAATCCTATTTTCGACCACATCTAATGATAATGTTCCTATTGCGTCCCTATTTTCTTAGATAGGCCTTATGACCACTACCTTGTGTTTTCAGGACTCAAACGTTCATTTGCTTTTTTCAAAAGAAGTCTGACCCAGGGGTGGGCAAAAAACCTCTTAACCCAATTGCGAGGAAAAATTCCCACCCTGCCAGTACTGCCTGCTCTACAGTGGCTACAACTGGCTCAGTTTAACAACACTTTGCAGTATGCATCACTGTGACAGTAAAACCTCAATACACATTATGATACCAGTGTAAGAATCCAACGGTTCATTCTGATCCATCCTTCATTTTTGATGGGGCTCACGCCACCTACAGTTCATCATGCCTTAAGGTGGTCCACACAGGGAACAGGTTGTGTTATGTCCTTGTCCAGCATGCGTCAAAACGGCAACTTCGAACCAGATACTTTGCGTATACTAGATACTAGGGGGCCGTCCTTGGGGAGAGGTTAGGTTAGCACTTAGGTCCAGGGCATGGCTCATCGATCCTCTTTTACTATACAAATATCTGGGACCTACTATTTCTCCTGCGCACTGTCCTGTCTTTTTCTTGCTAATAATAATTTGTGGTGTGAAGTCCAGTCTGTTTTTCTTTGCACCTAGACACTTAGCTTACTTGCACCGTCCATAATAATCGCAGCAAGCATTGGTCATGAATTACCGAGCATTACTTCAGTGTTCTTTACTTGTTATTATTGCCATGCACAGTAATAACTAGTAGGTGTGTAAGTAAGCCAATGGATTATGCAAATTGAGGTTATGGAAACATTGGTTATAGTACATTGTGTGGGGACCCCAGCATCGTTACAAGAAATAACTATCCAGCATCATAAGTACATACCTGTATGCCTGTATTTACATAGAAGTCTCTACTCTTTTTTCACTACATAATATACTTGTAAGCTGGAGTATTTAAAACATTTAATAAACATTTACATTTAATAAACATTTAAAATACAAATACCTCCCCCCTTTGAGGTGGACACACCTCAAACATAGGAGACAAGGGGGCAGAGACTGGCACTAAGTCTGGATGACCACATGCTGGCCAGCAACATTATTAACAGCAGCAAGGATGAGGCACTTGACAAGGGGGAAAACACAGCATGCAATGAGTCATATCATACACAAAGCTATAGCAACAGCAACACCAAGGTGTTTTCCCCCTATCTATATGCAGGAGTAATAAGTCACAAGCATGAAGGTTGGTGTTACGTCCACCAGAGCTTTACTCGAGTGCATTGTTAAAAAAAAATACAACAATATACACATAACAAACAGTTGTCCAAACAGTAAACCTAAAGTGCATTAAGACATTATTTAAATAAAAGTACAAAATACGCCTTTCATGTCCACATGTCCAAATTATGACTAAACACAAGCTAGCGCTGTTCTGGTTTTAAGTACAAGGTGGTGACCTGCACATGCGCACACACACATACGACAAAACTTACTGATATCTACTCAAAAACTATGAGAAACAAAATATAAGCATGTCTCAATATGTTAGCAAGTTAACATGGATAAACCAGTTGAGTTAAACATGCACAACATACCTATATAGACAAGAAATAAGCATCACAAGCATGACAGTTGGTGTTACTTCCATGAGAGCTTTACTCAAATGAAAGGATACCACACTGCCTCCTGGTATGTGGGTGGAGACCAAAGCAATTGATCCCAGAGTGCAGGATTCGGTCCTAATAGATGAATGATCAGGGTTATACTTACTTGTATTGTCAATGGAATAACAGTGAAAAATAAACACTATTTTAACTCTCTTTTTTAAAATTTGACTATTTAACTTAACCCTTTAATAATCATTACTGATCATGAATTTGAATCTGCGATACCTTGTTACAGCATAGAGCATATCACATTTCAACTTGTCACAGAGGCGGGTCAACGGCAAAGAAAAACCAAGATAACCATGAAGACCAATGGGGGGTCCTCCTGCAGTTGTTAAAGCTGGGTCAGGACCTTGGTGAGGGCACAACGTGTTCCTGTATGCAAGGGTATAATGGCACAACATTCAGCCCCAACCATGGTGCACACTCCTTCATCAGTGGCATGCATTTGATCAATAGTGAAGTGGTTCTGAGCAGCCATAATAGAAGTAGAATGCAGTTGCTCATGGACGAGACCCAAAACGTTGAGCAAATAGTTAATGAAACACTGTTGATTGTACCAGATGTAATTAATCCATGCAGTGTTACGGACTATTTGGACACTGGGGAGTAGCACAGCAGCAAATCCACTACCCACAGATTCACTGGCATTGTATTTATTTGTGATACCCACAGGTGTTTTACCAAAGTCAAGATTTACACTTGGGTCCAGGGCACATAATCTGTCGACAAGGATACATGTGTGCAACGTCCATTTTTGGTCGCAAAAGCACAGTAATATTGTTATATGTGTCTGGAGTACACAAATCTTACCTTCCAGGCGTACTGGGCTGCAGCATCCCAGCCAATCCATAGGGAGGGTCTGACATACCCTGTCTCTGCCACAATACCAAAAAATGTCCACCAAGGGCAAAGTGCCATCTACTAAATCAGGCAACTTTATATGAAGCATCGATGAGTCTGTACACGTGTACTCTGCATTGTTGTCACACTGGGCATGGGTAGACACCATGGGGACAAGGGCCAGCTTAATGTGAATACAGTCGCTAGATATGTTGCCTACAAACTTAAGGCCTTCCTCAGAGCAAACAAAAGAGGAAAGGTGGACGGGAAGCCAACATCTACTGAAATAGAAGAGGGGTACTCACTGGAGGGAAGTCACAGCTCTGGCTAATTTTGTGCATCTAAGCTGGGCCATAGCTGAAGGAAGCTGCTCCCAACAGCCAGACTGTAGGACACAAATAGTGTTCATTGTGTGGTTCAACTATACATTCTTCCAAATTTCCCAAAGGTGGCATGAGTGGGGGTCAAGCACTATAGTAATGGCCTAACTTTATGTGTGATTGGTAACTGTGAGCCATAAATGCTATATCTTTGCAGCTTTACCATTTGGCGGGCGATGGTCCTGTAGATTATGATAGTCTGGGGGTGATCACTGCATGTTGTGTGATTACAACAAACAGAAAAGTGGAGGTTCAATATTATTTTCAGGCTCCTAATCCCTTTTGTCTTGGTAACATTACTGACTATGAAGGCGCCGGCCAAGCAAAGAAACAATTTTGGGTGACCGGTAATCTTTAATGGACCTAATTGTGCAATCAATTGGAAGGACTGTAGCGTGCCTGACATCTGATGCAGGAAATCAGCTGCTGGCGACTGTTGGGTTACAACTCTTAAAGAGGAGTGCTGCATGTCCCATGTTAATGGACAATATATATGGAGTCTGCTTTAAGCAACTTTGCACCCTGGGCAAATTTAAGCAAAGCTAAGGCACATCTGTGGTCTATACTATAAAAAGTAGTAGGGCTCGTCGATATGGGCAAGACGTTAGTGTGTCTGCGTTGTCTGTGAAGGAATATAACGTCAGCCTCCCCGGTGTTAAGCATTCGCAAATGAAAGGTTGTGTTGCTGTTTCCAACAGTAGTGGGGTGCTACGACAATTCAGTCATGGGTACTATTTTCTGGACCTTGGTGCCACCTAAAATGATAATAACATGTGCGGTCAGCCCGACAACACTTATTAGAATGATGACCCATCATTCTAATAAGAAGCACCCAGATTTTCGTGTGATGGCTGAAGCAGTCTTCTACCACCAATATGTATCTCTTACCCTCCTTCCAATTGTGACTGCCCATATCAACAAAGTTAATTATTATGTGTCTGAATGGGTCCCTCAGTTCTGGAATGTGCCAGTGGAATGTGTGAAATGTGTGACATGTGCATACATGTCTCGCATTGGTTTAGTGGCTGATTAATCATGCTAGCTAAGTAGGGGGATAACCAACTTCTTTGATTTTCTTCAAGGTTTCACCTCTATTGGCATGGTCTATTCCATGTGCATCTTGTATGAGCAGCGGTAAGAGACTCAGTGGGTCCACCCACAAGCCATCTACACTCTACCACAACCCCATGCCACATTCTTTCTTTGCCCTTATAGCTATCCATTTATCCATTTCTATTTCCACAATTTGTTCCACATTATGCTATTGAGGTTGCCGGACCTCTTCCTTTCCAGGGTTTATCAAGGCCATCAGTGGTGCTGTTCCTAATTCAGCTTTCTTTGCTGCCTTGTCTCCTATTGTATTACCCCTAGTTATCACAATCACTAGTTCGGCTGGCAAAGTCAGAGCATACTGATATAGTCATAGTCATAGTCTGACATAGAAAAGTTGAAAGTTTAATTTTATTAGTGTTATTTCCTCAACTTTACATGCTACACTTTTATATTATTTGTTACAAGTCTTTAAAAGGTAAGGACATTATATTTGTTAATGTGCGCAGACTATTTACCAGTTTTGAAGTCAGTAGGGGACTTTTCTCTTACTGGAATTTTTTTGTTTAGGTAATTTTGTAATAAGTAACAAGGATCCCAGCAGAGCTGGGACAGGCACAACTTTAAGATTTATTAGTTGGAACGTCAGAGGTATAGGTAATCCTGTAAAGAGATCTAAGGTTTTTACACATTTGAAACTCCAGTACAGTATTTTTACAGGAGAGGCACCTACGTATTAAAGATCATCAAAGGTTACACTGCCCTTGGGTGAGTCAAGTCTTCCACTCAAACTTTAATTCGAAAGCAAGAGGGGTCGCTATTTAACTGACAAAAGGTTACAGTTTTCGTCCACTAACGTTATCGCTGATGCAAAAGGTAGATATATTATAGTTGATGATACTCTAATACAAAGACAGGTATTGGTGGTAAATGTATACGCTCGAAGCTCTGATGATGTTCAATTTGCTAATAGATTGTTGAACAATCTCCCTTTCTTAAATATTCACCTGTTGATTTTTGGTGAAGGTTTAAACTGTGTAATTGAAACAAACTTGGATCAGTCTAATCCACGTACTCTGAATCAATCTGCAATGTCTAAAACATTTTCTGATTTTATGTGTCAGATCAATCTCGTTGATCCCTGGAGATCCTGTAACCCCTCTCTTAAAAAGTTTTCTTTCTTCTCCCAGGTGCATCATTCCTATTCAAGGATTGATAATTTTTTTCTAGACAGCTTTCTTGATTTTTGTGTAGTTTCTTCTGACTATTTGGGTATTGTAATTTCTGACCATGCACCTCTACAATTAGATATTCATCTTTTTATTTATAAACGTTGCCGACCGCCTTGAAGGTTTAATTCTCTTCTTTTAGTTAATTTCTACTTCTATTGATGGCTTTCTTTTCTTCAATCAGAATGACTCCACCTCTTATTCATTGTTATGGGAGACACCTAAATCCTATATCAGAGGGCAGATTATTTCTTTTTCTGCTTGCTGTAATTAAAAATGCACTGCTAGGGTTAATGAACTTAAATCTGCGATCAGTAACCTCGATCAAAGATATGCATTGAACCCCTCTCCAGAACTTCTTAAACAGCTGCTTGACATGCAGGCAGAATTTAATCTTATTTCAGCTAAAGAGGCGGAACGCTTATTGTTACGTACTCAAGGTTCATATTATGAACATGGCGACAAGCTATGGCACATCATGCTATGGCAACAGGCCACTTCCTGTCTGTTGGGGTGAAGTGGGGTGTTGCGACCCGTTGTACAACTACCCATTTATTATGAGGCCCCCCATCGTATAGCCTTAGAGAGACTACCGAAAGCACACCAAAACCTATTGAAAGCCCACCCTAACGCAGGGGACCCTGACAGTAAGGACAGTAAATCGGATAAGGACGATGCGTGTACGCAGGCACATTATGGCTTTGTAAGAATAACTCTCCGGCAGTTAACTAGAGATAGACAGAAGGTGCGTCAGAATCAATTCATACATAGATACCCCTTAAATTAGGCGTGAAAAGTAAGGCTTTCTCAAAAGCCTCAGAGGAGGGAATGTTGTAGTGGAAAAATGAAAAGAACACAGGACATGTAAGGGTATGAAAGGGTATGGAAAGGACAATACATTTATTGAGAATAAGAGGGACTGGAGGGGAAGTAAGAAGAGGAAGGAGCTGAGTAGAAAGGAGAAAAGGATTGGCGGTAAGGGGTGTGCCCTGGAGAAGTAATTGGACTCAATGGGCTATCGGAATACTCTGGACTAGTAGGATTGTAGGGAGATGGAGGAACAGAATCACAGTCAGAAGGATCCATGTCTTCAACAGCCCCTGAATAACCAGTAGAGTGGAAGGTGTATAAGGGATAAAAATCCGTTTGGGTAGAAGCGTCAACACTGATAGCAGCTGGCCTAAGTCATTATCTCAGGGGAGGGGGGAAGGTAGAAGTTGCAGATGGAGTGCACAAAACATCAACCAGAAGAGCGAGATCCGCAAATAGGTGAGACAGCTGATATCTAGTGTTGAGATCCAGACCCTCCAGTCCCTCTAGGGCAGAAAATAGGAAACCAAGCCTGGCATTGCTTGCTGCAAAAATACACATTGAAAGGGACAGTTACTCGATTAGGTATAATCCCCAGGGACATGTGCACCTGGTCAGTAGTAGCCAAAACAACATATTGCAGCAAGCAAAAACAGGCCTCCCAAAAAGGGAAGCTATGTGGCAAATAAGGAAGCTATCTATAGATACACATACACACTTAGTAGATAAAGGGTAAAATTAGGAGTAAACAAGAAAAAACTAAGAAGAAGGCAAAATATAACAGTTGAAGAGGATGTAATTAAATAAAACACTCACCCATATTCAAGATATTAATCCAGTACAAAAAGTCCTCTTTGTCCAAATGGTCAAAAGCCAAAAACTGCAGAGACCTTCTTTGTCCAGTGGCCAGAAGCCAAATGATGAACAAAGGGGAAGTACGTTTAAAAAAAAAAAAAACCCAGGCTGGGGCAATCCTAAGGGTATTGAGGAAGGGCAAAAACTGGAACTTAAGGGTTGAGGAAAATCCATAAAGTATGATTATAAGGGTTGCTGAAATTGGATAAGGGTGGAATATAATGGTTGTTGTAACTGGTACAACTATGGACATAAGGGAAACAGAGAGTAAAAATAGTCAAACATATTGGTATTTGAAAATAGATCAAGGGGCAGAGACTCATAGAAGAATTGTATAAAAGGAGAGTCCTGCTCAAGGCTATTCAGATCACTTTTTGAGATGTCCCAAACTATTTGGATCTCATGTGCTGGACAGAATAAAATTGGACCTTTGCTTTTTCTCTTTCACTGGTTCCCTGTGGTGCTTTTGACTCTTGCAATCCTTGACTGAATAATTGTAAGTATATTAACATCTACTAAATTGTTTTAATAGTACTGTGATAGTGGGCAGACTTTTGACCCAAACTTCTCATACCTAGTATTAAAAACACTTATAATATTGTCACTACAGATCCCAAAGAAATTAATACTACTTTTAAATCGTTTTACTCTTCGCTTTATAAGTCTGAATTTCCAACAGATAATTGTGACGCAACAGCGCACTCGCGGCCACTGTGCCGGCACGGACTACACTTCCCAGTCACACCCATGCTCAGGTTCGCCAGAATACTAAGTGCATACACCTACGCGCCGCCCATGGTTATTTAAGACCCTGCTAACAAAAACGCGGCGCGAAGTAAGCTCTCTCTTGAAAAGGATTATCTTTATTGGTTTTCAGACTTCCGCCTCGGCTTTGACTATGTTTTTGGATTTACGCTTTGGACTTTAGTATTTGACTGGACTTTGTGCTTTACGCTCCACAACCCACTCTTCTGCAGGTTCATTCTCGGCCTGCGCTTGCCTTCCTTCAGGTACCGTTACAACAATACTAAAGTGAATGCATTTCTTCAAAACCTTTGTAACCCTGTTATTGATTTGAATACTGCTATGCAACTGGACTCCCCACTCTCTCTTGAAGAAATTTTAATTTCAGTTAAAACTATGCAATATAACAAAGCTCCTGGCCCGGATGGGTTTCCAATAGAATTTTTTAAAACGTTTATTGGAAAATTAGCTCCATTGCTTTTGGCTATGTTCAACAAATCTTTGGAATGTTTGTCTTTGCCTCCAACTCTGACACAAGCCACGATAGCTCTGCTTCTTAAGGAGGGTAAGGATCCATCCTCCTTTGGTTCTTATAGACCGCAGTCTCTGCTTAATGTAGATGTAAAGGTGTTGGCGAAAGTAATGACATCTCGTTTAGAGAATGTACTCCCTTATATTATATCTGAAGAGCAGAATGGTTTTATAAAGGGACGTCAATATTTTTTCAATACCCGTACACTCTTTAATATAATTTATTCCAAGCATTCGGCTGAGCTCCCTGAGATTGCGATTTCATTAGATGCTGAAAAAGAATTTAATAGGGTTGATTGGGAGTATTTGTTTGCAGTCTTGAGGAAGTTCAGATTTGTGGATAAGTTTATTTCTTTGATTAGCCTCCTTTACTCATCCCCTAATGCCAGAGTTCAGAGAAATTATATTTATTCTGAGTATTTTGCTCTCGGACGAGGGTGTCGTCAAGGCTGTCCTTTATCCCCACTGCTTTTTGCAGTCGCTATCGAGCCGCTGTCTACTGCACTAAAATCTTCTCCCTTGTTTAAAGGAATAGTTCAATACGGTGTAGAATACAAATTGTCGCAATATGCTGATGATTTGTTATTGTATGTAACCGATCTTATTGCCTCTATGCCAGCTGTTTTGGGTGTTATGGAGTCCTACAGTGTTGTCTCTGGTTATAAATTAGATTTAGATAAAATCGACTGTTTTCCTGTCAATACTGTAGCATTTTCTCTCCAACGGTCAGATCTACCGTTTCGAATTTTGTCAATCAGGTTTTAAATACCTAGGTATCAACGTGACATGTTCTTTATCTAATCTTTTATCAGCTAACTTCACTCCCCTTATCTCAAATTTTAAATCTAACATTCAGAGTTGGGGTAACTTACCCCTTTCTTTAATTGTAACAGATCAATGTTGTCAAAATGAATATATTACCGAAGTTTCTTTTCTTGTTCCAGCAAGTTCCTCTTGCTCTGCCAAAATCATTCTTCGATTCATTGGATAAGATAATTAGTACATTTATTTGGGGAGGGAAGCCCCCAAGGGTTATTCATCTTTATTGCAGAAATGTAGACTTAGTGGAGGACTTGCATTACCCAATTTTCAATTCTATTACTGGGCTGCGCACATCCATAAACTTTGCTACTGGGTTAAATCTCCTGGATGTTCTTGTAGGGAATCATCTTTACCTGCTTTGCTTTACTCCTCTTTATCTACAAAACTCTCCCTATATACTGATAATCTAGTTGTCCTCAACACATTTGGTATCAATTTAGATGGCGCTTTAAATTTGTAGGTGCACTTTCTTTGGGTCCTTTAGTCCAGCGGTCCCCAACCTTTTCTGCGTCACGGACTGGTATTATATCAGACAATATTTTCCCAGACTGGCCTTTAAAGGGTGGCGGATAAATACAAAGATACAACCGGCATAAAAACGGGTATTTTTAAAAATATAATAATAAACGTGAATCCAATGTGAAATCGCAACTTTATTAGCAGCATCCTGGTAACATCACGCCAAGTGTTCTTGGCGTGATGTTACCAGGATGCTGCTAATAAAGTTGCAGACTCTGGCATGAGTAGAACTTGGTGGACTGTATACGCAAACTCAGGCATGAGCAGAACCTGGCCGTGTTTGTCAGCAGACTTGGGCGTGAGCAGAACTTGGTTGGTCGTGACGTCGGTTTCAGGTGTGAGGAGACCCTGGTTGGTCGTGACATCGGTTACAGGTGTGAGCAGAACCTGTTTGGATGTGATGTAGGCTTCAGGCATGAGCAGAACCTGGTTGGTCATGATGTCAGTTTCAGACTTGAGGACAGGAACTTAACATGAGCAGAGCTTGGGTTAGCCATCTCTTTGACCTGGGACAGGAACTTGGCATGAGAGGTCATCTCTTCGACCTCAGACAGGAACTGGGCTTGAGAGCTTGCCTCTTCAACCTCTGACATGACCCTGGCTTGAGAGGTCAACTCTCCAACCTCGGACTGGAGCTGGGCTTGAGAAGTCGTCTCTTTGACCTCAGGCAGGAACTTTTCTTGAGAGGTCGCCTCTTTGACCTCGGACAGGAACTTTCCTTGAGAGGTCATCTCTTCAACCTCTGACAGGAACTAGGCTTGAAAGGTAGCCTTTTTGACCTGGAACTTGGCTTGAGAGGCTGTCTCTTTGACCTCAGACATGAACTTGACCTTCTGCTGGAGTTCTGGAGATGAGACCACCTTGTGGGTCTCATGCTGGAGCTCTGGGGATGAGGGGGCCATGTTGACCTCTGGTTGGAGCTGTGCAGGTGAGACCTCCTCATGGGTCTGAAGCTGGACTCTGAGGTCACCACATTGACCTACGGTTGGAGCTCAGCAGGTGAGACCACCTCATGAGGCTCAGGTTCGAGTGCTGGTGCTGAGGTCACCATATTGACCTCTGGCTGGAGCTCAGCAGGTGAGACCTCATCATGGGTCTCAAGCTGGAGCTCCAAGTATGCCATGTTGACCTCTGGCTAGGGCTCAGCAGGCGAGACCACCTCATAGGTCTCAAGCTGGAGCTCTGAGGTCGCCACATTGATCTGATGATAATATGTAGTAAATAGCATCTCCGGTTAATCTCTGAGGCATGGCTCCCCCCAAGATCCTCAAAGTACACCCTCATGACAAGTCCCACAAACAGATTGACACTCTCCAGTCCCCAGGATCCCATGGCTGCTAAATGATGTGCCCACTGGCGTGCTGGGCCGCAAAACTTGGACAACAGGAACCCTAGCCATTGCTTCTCGTCAGACTTAGGGTCCGTTAGGCTGGAAAGGTATATCTGGCAGTCCCCAAGAAAAAATCGGAGATCGGTTCTCCTCCACTGCAGAAACTGGATCGAATTCACAGCTGGGGTGGTTTGCTTGGTTTTCTTTGGGAGACATCTCTTCTGTCTTCCTGCTGCATCTATGTTAGGCAAAGTAATCTGTCACAAAATCCATGTTAAAAGGTTTAAGACGGATGCAATAGCAGTTAAGAGCTTTTTGAAGAGAGGCAGGCAGATAAATCCAAATCGTGAGACATAGTCTAAATAGCATAGTCTAAATAACAGGCAAGGAATCAGGCAATCAACATACAGGCATAAATGAGACGAGGCAAGAATCGAAAATGAGTAATGAGGACTAGGTCAAAACCAGAATAAACAAACACGGTATCAAGGCTTGGAAACGACAGAGACAATGCAACTGTGCGTATTACTTCACAAAGTCATTGTGAATGGGCAGTCTTTTATATAGTGTGGTGTGATTGTGAGTGTGATTGGGACCAGGTGTGTCTGCATAGTGTTCCGGAGAAAGTGAACTTGTGTGTGTGGGGGGTGGGGGGGTGGGGGGAGTGTAGGATGGGAAATGTAGGCCACTGTGTAGGATGGGAAATGTAGTCACTGGTTTGCTGTGTCATGACACTCGTGCACAGGGGACCGGCTCCCCTCCCCGTGGTTTCCTCCTCCCAGACACCAGTAGAATGTCGAAAACAGGTGTCTGCCTACCTCTTTCCTATGCGGTCAGTATCTGCTGTCCACGGAGTGGTGAAGTCCCACAGGATGGGATCAATTCCCAGCAATCCCTCCTGGCTGGCTCGCGAAAATGTTGACAAAACAACTAGCCGTCCTAATGACCTTTTTCCATAAGTGATCATACTCAAAACTGAATGTAAAAATCTAGAACACGTTGGATGAGAGAAGCAAAAATCCAGTTTACTGTTCAAAAAACAACATGAGATCCAATCAGTGAGATGTCCCAAAGTGATCTGAATCTATACACAGACTCAATGCCCTATTTACACAGTCTTATCTTTGGTCTAAGCCCAATTATCTTTCAATCAATTACTGAAATCCCAGTATGTTTTATATATATATATATATATATATATATATATATATATATATATATATATATCTCTTTTTTGATTTCCCCTTAAACTCTACTTTTCTTATTTTTAAATCCGATTAGAATAAACTTTTCTCACCTTGGATTCCCCTAAAAACCAATTTTCAGCCATTGGATATCCCGTTATCTCCATGTTTTTGTTTCTGGTATATAAAAAAATTAATTAAAAAAAAGTCAGTCACTGATTTTCCAACTTCTGGTAACCCAGCTGTGCGCATGGCTGAGATATATTTTTCCCTCTAATCCTAAGCATGTTATGGATTTTTGGTGCTTCTTAAACATCTTGTGAGTGTGTGTGTGTGTGTGTGTGTTTGTGTGTGTTTCTTAAACATTTTGTGAGTGTGTGTGTGTGTGTGTGTGTGTTTTCAACTTTATGTTCCTTCCATGCAGTGTATTGATACCTGTTTCCTACATTCTTTGCATGTGCTTTTACATGTATATGTGGATATATTTATCTGTTACTACTATTTTCTATCTCATTTCATAATTTCTGTTCTCTGTCCAGCTGACCAACACCTTCATTCAGCTGGACCTTCTCCCTCTCGGCTGATCAATCCCTCTAGGTGAATATCTGAGTCAACAGCTGGCACATTTGGCAGTGGATGTTACAGCTCTGCTGGAATGGCTCTGCTTTTCACCTGTAACCCCAGGGTTTTCTCATCCTCTCACTTATCGTAACATTCCATCCGTGACCTTTGTTCATGTTTCTACTCAAACTGAGGCTCAACTGTCTCCCATAACCTCTGTGGAGGGCCAATTTATTCTTACCACTGCTGATGACAGTAGCTTTGCTACAAACACACCACCATATTACCCATCATGTACTAATTATTCTCTGACAAGTCCTGTTCCCTCCCCAGTGTATGATGTGTATGATGGCGATTCTCAATAAACTACATACTCTGTTACCCTTGTGTTTTCCTGTGTCTTAAATTTATTCCCACGGTGTAATGTGTAGCATATGAGCAGCATAGCTTTGAGTCAGTGAACTCTACAGGCCTTAAGACCCAGCTGAGTCAGTTATCTGTTGACATCAGTGTAATTCCTGAGGTATGGGGCGTGTCTCCTAAGATATGGGACATGTCTCCTGAGGTATGAGGCATGTCTCCTGTTTGATTAAGTGTGCAGACTGTAGCTGAATAAAAAAAAGGAATTATTGGTGTTTAATGATGAACACATTGTGTGACAGTGCTGAGACAGCGGAGTATTAATTAAAGCTGATATTTCTGTTGTAATTCTAGAATGATTGCAGGAAAGAGATCAGACTCACCAGAACCCAGCTGTGTGTCCATGAAGAGCGACTGGTCAATGGAAAAGCCGATTGCCTTCAGAGACAGAGACAGTTTTACTGATGTGAGGTCAGTACAGTGAGGTCTTTTAAAGCAGTGTTCCACCTGATCAAACTCTCTGGTCTCATTATAAAGCCCTGCATGATTTTTATCAGGTGTTGAAGCAGTAAAACACTAAACTGTGCAGTGCTGCAGCTCTCGGACTGGCAGTGAGGAAAACTGCTTTAAGTGTTCTGTTCAGCCTGCAGTCCCTGAGCTGGAGGGTCTGTGGTGCTACACAACATTTACACCTGGGACATTAATGACAATATAAATATTTTATTAGCTGTGAATATATATAGTCTGTATTACATTATGTGTTTTGGTTGTTCACAGACCACAAAAGAAGAACTCAAACATCAGCAAAAATCAGTTGAAGTGCATATTCAAGGTGTGTGTCTTTTTCATTTTTGTAACTCGTGTGTGAGTAGGTTTCAGGTTTTTTATTTAAGATAATGAATTTACAGATTTATCGATGCATAGCAGCATTATGAATAATTGTGTGTTTCTAACCAGGAGCTGGAACACAAAGTCATCTCTCTGATAAAGAATGAGCTGAAGAGGTTTAGGAAGCTCCTGAGTCCAGATTACCCAGCATGCACTGAGAGGGAGGTGGAGAATGAGGCAGATCTGCACATAGTTAGAGAGGGAGTGCTGAAGATCACACGGCACGTCCTGAAGACCATGAACCACATAGATCTCGCTAACACACTGCACAACAGTAAGAGTTCTGAGTCATGGCTTTAGTCCATCAGATTCACTTTAGAGATAGGAAATAGTTTTAGATAGGAACACTTTTTGTTTGAAATTTGAGTTTAGTATCATGTACATCTGCTGCTTTTCTGTTCTGTTAATGGTCCAGCTTGTGGCTACTCTGTACAATGGTCCTGTTCCTTCAGAAAAATTTAGTAGATGGATCGGGAAAGAACAGCACCATTCAAAAGAATTTGACGTTTTAAATTGTGTTCAGTGATTATGCATTAAAACATGTTATTACTTTTTTTATTAGAGTCTTTGACGTCTGTGTACCAGCCAAAGCTGAAATACAACCTGAAAGAGAAGTTTAAAAGAATTAATGAAGGAATCTCACAGCAAGGAAGTTCAGCACTTCTGAATGAGATCTACACAGAACTCTACATCACAGAGGGTTGGAGTGGAGACGTCAATAATGAACATGAGGTGAGACAGATTGAGACAACTTCCAGGAGACCAGCAACACAGGAGACACCCATCAAATGTAATGAGCTCTTTAAAGACAAGTCCATCAGAAGTGTGCTGACTAAAGGAGTTGCTGGAATTGGAAAAACAGTCTCTGTGCAGAAGTTCATTCTGGACTGGGCTGAAGGAAAAGCAAATCAGGACATCGCCTTCATGTTTCCACTTCCCTTTCGAGAGCTCAATCTATTGAAGCAGACAAACCTCAGTCTTATGGATCTTCTTCATCACTTTTTCCCAGAAATAAGAAAACTAAAATTAATAGACTGTGACTCCTACAAAGTGGTGTTGATCTTTGATGGTCTGGATGAATGTCGACTTCCTCTAAATTTCAAGAATAATGAGAGATTGTGTGATGTGACAGAGTCCGCCTCAGTGGATGTGCTGATGACAAACCTCATCAAGGGGAATCTGCTTCCCTCTGCTCTCCTCTGGATAACCTCTCGACCAGGAGCAGCCAATCAGATCCCTCCTGGGTGTGTAGACCAGGTAACAGAGGTAAGAGGGTTCAGTGATCCTCAGAAAGAGGAGTACTTCAGGAAGAGGATCAGTGATCAGAGCCTGACCAGTAAAATCATCACACACGTGAAGTCTTCAAGAAGCCTCTACATCATGTGCCATATCCCAGTCTTCTGCTGGATCTCAGCCACTGTTCTAGAGAGAATGTTGGGTGAAGCAGAGAGTGGGGAGATCCCCAAGACTCTCACTCAAATGTTCACACACTTCCTGATCTTTCAGATCAAACACAAGGACCAAAAGTACTACCAGAAATGTGACCCTGATCCTCAGCAGACCAGAGAGAGTATCCTGGCACTGGGAAAACTGGCTTTCCAACAGCTGGAGAAAGGAAACCTGATCTTCTATGAGGAAGACCTGAGAGAGTGTGGCATTGATGTTAGAGAAGTGTCAGTGTACTCAGGAGTGTGTACCCAAATCTTCAGAGAGGAGATTGGGCTTCACCTGGGGAAGGTGTTCAGCTTTGTACATCTGAGTGTTCAGGAGTTTCTGGCTGCTTTATACGCATTTCTCACCTTCATCAGCAGAAATGTAACAGAGCAACAAACCAGTGATCTGTCTGATCTTCTCAACAAGTCAAACATGTCTGATCTCCTCAGGAGTGCAGTTGACAAAGCCTTACTGAGTGAGAATGGACACCTGGACCTGTTCCTCCGCTTCCTTCTCGGTCTCTCACTGGAGTCCAATCAGACTCTCTTACGAGGCTTAATGCCACAGACAGGAAGCAGCTCTCACAGTAAACAGGAAACAGTCGAGTACATCAAGGAGAAGATCAGGGAGAATCCATCTCCAGAGAAATCCATCAATCTGTTCCACTGTCTGAATGAACTGAATGATCATTCTCTAGTGCAGGAAGTACAAACTTACCTGAACAGAGGAGGTTACAGTCGTCTCAGTGGAACCAGACTCTCTCCTGCTCAGTGGTCAGCGCTGGTGTTTGTGTTACTGAACTCAGAACAGGAGCTGGATGTGTTTAACTTGAAGAAATATGACCCATCAGAGGAATGTCTTCTGAAGCTGCTGCCAGTGGTCAAAGCCTCCAGGAAAGCTGAGTGAGTATTTTTTATTTATTTATATATTTTTTTTACTTATACATGTATTACTGCATGGTTTACTATTTTAATATAACACTGAACTGGACTGTACTGCACTGGATTAATGTTCGTTAATAGTTAATCTCATCAGCTTTAAACAAACCTCTGGTACTTTTACACAAGATCGTTACATTATTTCTTATATCACTAAATCATATAATTAAGATTTATGTCTAAAATTTATGAAATAATGATCTATACAAAATAACTTTGTATAATCATGACTGCTTTTTGTTAATTTTGTGAACTAAACACCACTGAAAGGCACTTTTTCTTTTCTCCTTATATTTGAAAGTGACAATGAACAGAACAAAATGACAGCAATAAAAACAACACTGTCAAAGGGGGATATGAAAACAAAATATAAAAAGTAAATATTAAAACACTGTACTCAACTTCAGGTTTCAGGAGGTAATTTGACAGTACAACCTAGGCACCAGTTCTTCATCTTTTAGTTGGCTGATGCCTATTGACCTATTCTATGCATTGCTATATTGCATAGCCCTATCTACACTGATCTACACATGTGAAAGGGTGCTTTCACACCTACCTTGTTTGGTTTGGACCGATCAGATTTTTTCTTTAGTTTGGATCTGTTTGGATGTACGTGAACAATCCACCTCTACTCTGGTCCATGCCAAACACCTGAACCAGTGTCTGTGTAAAATCGGAGATTTGAAAGATTTGTATGAGCATACAGAACAACACATACCTGTTTTACTGTCTCTGTGAAACGTTACATATGACTCATTGTAAAGTATGACTTGTATTGGCATATTATTAACTGGTAGTGTCGAGTTCTATAACTCTTTATGGTATTTAGTAATTACTTTTGATTTTCAATGCCCTGGCTGAGGGAAGGAGGTTCTCACCCAAGATTTGACAGAACATCTTCCCGTCCATCGTCTCTTTGATGCGGTGAAGTTGTCCTGTCCCCTTAGCAGAAAAACACCCCCAGAGCATATTGTTTCCACCTCCATGTTTGACGGTGGTGATGGTGTTCTTGGGGTCATAGGCAGCATTCCTCCTCCTCCAAACACGGCGAGTTGAGTTGATGACCACAACACTTTCACCCAGTTGTCCTCTGGTGGTCAGATGAGACCAAAATGGAGCTCTTTGGCGGTGTTTTTCTGCTAAGGGGACAGGACAACTTCACCACATCAATGGACGGGGCCATGTACCATCAAATCTTGGGTGAGAAACTACTTCCCTCAGCCAGGGCATTGAAAATTAAAAGTAATTACTAAGTCATTACCAAGTAATAAGTCATGTTTTGCAGAGGGGTCAAATACTTATTTCCCTCATTAAAATTTTAATTAATTTCAAATTTTTGACATGCGTTTTTCTGTTGTCTCTCACTGTTCAAATAAATCTACCATTAAAATTATAGACTGATCATTTCTTTGTTAATGGGCAAACGTACAAAATCAGCAGGGGATCAAATACTTTTTTCCCCTCACTGTATCTGCAGTGTTGGTTGTAGAACTTTGAACACAGATCAGAGTGTAGTGTGTGTAGGCTGATCGTTTTCAAGTGTATGTGTTATGTACACAATCTAATGCTCTTATAACAAATTGTAGCTGAGAGATTGTGGAGTGCAGAAAGGTGTGGCCTGCTCCTGTAAATGTACTGATGTGGTGTCCTGTTCTCTGATTTCTGTGTGTGAGAGAAACACACTCACATTTCTGTTATGTGGTCAACTTTAGCTGTATTATGGCTGTTTGTGTGTGTTTGAGATCAGCGTTCTGATATTTAATTTCTCTTCCAGGCTGTGTGAGTGTAATCTGACAGAGGAAAGCTGTAGAGGTCTGTCCTGAACTTCTCAGTTGAGAAAAGTAAAAAAAAAGAGAAAGAAGTGGAGAAGATTTTTTTTTGGGTTGGGCGGTTCCAAATTTTACTTTTTTAAGATGTTGGGTTTTTTTTTTTTTTTATATATAGCATTATTCATATACATTTTGTACATATGTAACCCCTTCTTCATGCTGGAAGTGTAATATTAGATGAGGTTACTACTTTAAAAGGTTTTAATTAATAGAATCCTGAGTACTTAGTAGTTGATGGTGAATTTGCTAACCTCTATTTACCAGTACACGATGTTAACACAGGCATAAATGTATAGAACAGATTTAATTTTGAGATAACAGTGCGGTGCCTCCACTGAAGAATTATTCTACTCACACTCTATAAGCTATATGGGTATTCCCCAGAAACAAATATCTGTCACGGTTCCCCCTTGAAGCAGCATGCTCTCGCGCGGTTGCGCATGCGTGTTGTGACATTTGAACATGTGCTCTTTGTTTTCGTTTCTGTCAATGGCTGGGAGGGCACGTGTGTTTTGTTTATGTTCGTCATGACCCCGCCCCGTGTCTGTCATAGGTTGTATCCCCACGTGTGTCTGTATTACTCCCAGCTGAATTCTGTTTAAGTTGATTCATGCCGGCTTATATACTACGCGCCGTACTACACACGGCGCGGTTAATTAAACATATTAAACATAGTAAACATAGTCCCTTGTTAGTTATAGTTCACGCTGGGTTATCCGCTCCCAGATCTTAGTCATAGTTCACGTTCATGTTTATGCTTATGTTTGTTTCTCGACCCTGTTTTCCGTGCCACGTTGTTGATATCTACTTTGCCCCAAGTTTATGCCTGTTTGCCGTTCGTCTGACCTTCGTTTGTTTCCTGACTACGCCTTTGGATTACGTTTTGGATTTGTCTGCCTGCCTCTTGTAAATAAACTACACTCGTTCTTAAGTGCGCTTACCTCCTTCCTTCATCCGCACCGTCACGACTTGTGACAATATCAAGTATGTCAAATATATACAAACCTTATTAAATGAAAAAGAAAAGTTCAAAGCAACCAAGTAATATGTATAACAAAAAACAAACAAACATGTATATACTGTATATATTCTGTGTTTTCGGGGCTGTATTAAAATCTTTATTGTTTTATGTTTTTGTAAAATATCCCCTTATGCTTTCACTTCAAAAAACCTCAAACTGTATGAATGTATAGTTTGAATGTATAGAGAATGTATAGACAAATTTAGACAAGTAAACTCAAATACTCATTTCTTCCTCACAAAAGAACATACCAGAGTTAACCACTGCCTCAGACGGGTTTAGCTTAACAAACATTAAACACCACTAACAATATAGTTTTGATTAGTTCCATCTTGTTGTAAATGTTCAAACCTTTAACAAGCGCTTGGGTTTCTGTTTTTTCCCCACACACATACCAAAAAAATCTCCTTGGCTCCTTTAATGAACTGCTACTCAAAGTGCTCCATTACTCGTGCCTCTCGAAGGGAAGAATTAACTGACTTGGAAACAACGACCTGAGTGAATTAATCCACTGCAAGCGAGGTTCCAGCAGGCAATAGTCGATTCAGCGATGCAGGTTTGGCGGTAGAGTCCCTTCTTACACAGGAGTAGTTACCGTGTTACTTAGCACAGTTCTCCACAGTCCTTGTCCCGTCAATTCCACAGTGAATACTGCAGCTGGCGTTTACAGCTGTCCATCTCTTACAACGATATTAGCTTAAACGTCCTTGGCTTATAGTACTTAGCCCTTTTCAAGCAAGTGCAAAACAAGAAACGCAGATAACCTAGGTTATATAGGTTCACTTAAACCTATAGTTCACAAAGTTACCAAACTGCGAGTCGCACACGACTCTTAGCTGAACAAAATGATATTTGTGCCACTACTGTAACAGTACTTTAGTCTACAAACATCCTCACCTCGGCGTCAAAACTCAATTTTCTTTTCCCGCTCTGCTCCCACGTGTCATTCTCTCCCAATGCGCTTCACCTGTCGTCCAACCTCTCTTTTCTCCACTCCCCAACAAAGGTGATCTCTGATTGGCTATGAGTGTAATTAAACAGGAAACGTAATGGCTTAGACTGCTTCATTGAAAACAAATTACAACTCACCCTAAAGTAAAGGATTATGTGAAATGTAGTTTTCCATTGAATTTACCCAGATATGTAACAAGCACGCCAGGTTTTCAGCTGCATTTTTGGGAGGTACCTAAACATAAAATGCAGTTCAAAGTTCTTCATAGTGGAAAATATATAATAAAATGGTAAAATGTCTGCCTCAAGACCTTGGGCTCTGTGTGAACATTTTGCCCAGCAGGCCAGGACCACTGGGAGTGGGAGCTGTTGTAGGAGCTTCAGGAGAAGCTGAGCACTGAGTGCTGCTTGAGAAAGTGCACAGATGCTGCATGCATGTCCACATTGACATGTCTCTGTTTGTTACCGTATGTGTTTTTGTTTTGGTGTATGTCCTGTCTCCATCCATGTCATGTCATTGGTTGTTTCCAATGAGTCATGATCACTTTCACCTGTTCTGTCTTTCCCTGTTGATTAGTCTATATATTTAAACCCCCTGTGTGTATTTGTGCTTTGTGCAATATTTACATTTACATTTATGACATTTGGCAGATGCCCTTATCCAGAACGACTTACAGAAGTGCTTTGAAGTCTCCATCAATAAACACATCCCGATACTGGTTCACTAGGTCGTGGACTAGGAATACTATCAGTCTTAAAACTCTGATGGGAGGCAATATAGTAAGAAAAACACACAGACAACACAATTTATTTATTATTTTTTAAATGAAAAGTGCTCATTTAAGTACTTTAGAACATCTAGGGGAAGTTAATTCCACCACCTAGGTGCCAGAACATAGAAGAGTCTTGATGCATGCCTTCCTTAGAGATGCATGCCCTACCCTGAGAGATGGTGGCACCAGTCTAGCAGTGCTAGGGGTTCGGAGGGAGTGTGGTGCAATGCGGGGTGTGATAAGTGATTTGAGGTAAGTTGTGCTGGACCATTTTTGCCTTTGTAGGCAAGCATCAGTGTTTTAAATCTGATGCAGGAAGCTACAGGAAGCCTGTGGAGGGAACGTAGCAGTGGGGTGGTGTGGGAGAACTTAGGAAGGTTGAAAACAAGTCAAGCATCTGCATTGTTTATCAGCTGCAGAGGTCGATTGGCGCTCACAGGCAGAACTACCAGGTGTGAGTTGCAGTAGACCAGTCTCGAAATAACAAGAGACTGAAGCAGTACCTGAGTGGTCTGTGTGGATACAAATGGACAAATCCTTTTGATATAAAGGAGAAGTCGACATGAGTATGTCAGATTAGCATCGTGAGAAGAAAAGGACAGTTGAGTGTCCATGGTTACCCCAAGGTTGAGTGCAGTAACCGAAGGTGGGATCAGAGAGTTGTCCAGGGAGATCACAAGCTCCTGATATGGTGATGAATCACCAGGAATTAACAGAAGTTCAGTTCACCTGGGATTAAGTTAAAGCTGATGAGCTGCCAGCCATGATGAGATATCTGCCAGACATGCTGAGACATGTCAGATTATCTGAGAGAGGGAAGAATGAGTTAAATGTCGCAGTGGTATGACAATCCATGTGAGGATATGATCCTCAAAGGGAAAATATAAAAATTTTAAATTAATAAAATTTTTTTTTTTTTTCTAAGAAGTTTTTTTTTTAAGAAAAAAAAACACCCCCCGCTGGGGGGGGGGGGGCGGGGGGCGGGAAACACAGGTGGGTTGGCTTCCTTTTTTCCGGGGGGGGGGGGCCCCCGGGTTAAAAACCAAACCACTGCCAGCTGCTATGCTGCACCATGAACTCTGAGACTCATGAGGGTGGAGAAGAGGGTCTTGTGGTTGACTGTGTCAAATGCTGCTGAGAGGTTTTGAGGAGGATGAGGACTGATGACAGTTTGGCTGATCTAGCAGCATGTAGCTTCTCAGTGTAGGCCAAAAGGGCAGTTTCTGTAGAATGTGCCGCTTTCAAGCTAGACTGGTTAGGATCTTGAAGCTTGTTCTGTGAGAGGTAGAGAGACAGTTGATTGTAGACAGTACATTCAAGGATTTTAAAAAGAAAAAAGTGATACCAGTCGGTAGTTGCCGATGTCAGAGGGATCTATAGTGGGTTTCTACAGGATGGGAATAACCCTGGCTCTCTTGAATGCAGTTGGTACATACCCAGATGATATGGAGCAATTGATGATAGTCGTGATTGTGGCATTCTGAAAGGGATTGTAGCCAATGGGCAAGTGGTAGGATTGCAGGACAAGATGACCTGCAGGATCTCTTCTGTTGCTAGATTAGAAAAAAATGTGCCAGTAAAGGAGAAGGGGAATCCTCAATTGGTAGTGTAGGAGTTGGGGTAGAAGTGAAGGTCTGGCAGATATTTTCAATCTTCTTATCATAAAAGGTGGCAAAGTCTTCAGCTGCAAGGGAGGACAGAGCAGGATGAGCAGTTGGGTTGAGTAGTGAAGAAAAGATGTGGAGCATGCAAGGGTCTTATGTAGACATTTCCCGCTTTGCCTTATAGAAGGCAGTCTTAGCCGAAGTCACTTCAGATGAGAATTTAGACTGAAGAGCGCAGTAAGAGGCAAAATCTGTGTCGAGCTATGATTTCTTCCACTTGTCCCTGCTGTTCTAAGATTTTCTTCTCTCTGTGGGACAGGAGTCGAATGGTTTTACCCCACTTTCCCTTCTAGATTGGCACAGTGGTGCTGGTTGTCCAGGCTAAGGAGGTGTGTTGTTGGTGACAATCCTGTTGAACAGTGCTGCGAGGATATCAGCGCCTCGTCTTCCTAATAGCTTCCAGAAATCGGCTGGGATATCATCTGGCCCTGTCACTTTACCATTCTTCATCCTCTTGATGGCCGACAGTGCCTCGGCTACAGTGATTGGCGGGACAGGTCCATGTATGGGTTCAAAGCTGGAAATTGGTTGATGCAGGAACACTTTGTTGGAAATCATTGAGAAGTAGTCAAACCAGCGCCGAAGGATAGCTGGCGGATCTCGGAGAAGCTGATGGTTGACATCTTTGATATGCATCACCTGACTGATGGCTTGAGTGGATAGGTGCCAAGAGCTAGCGAGGCGGTAGATCTAATTTTCCCCTTTTGGTTTGTCGATCTGGTCATACAGATCATCGTAGTGCTTTGCCTTGGCTGTGGCTTGTGCTTTTCACTATCACACAGAGAAACTGCTGTATTTAAATAGTTTGAATTGTCTCAGTGACTGTTGGTCAGAAATCTCTCACAATGATATGCTCTTCAGCCTGAGCTGAGACACATGGATCTATACAAGAGCAGTCTACATTTATACACAAGCTGTTCGTTTGATATTTTTATCCTTAGAACCTTGTGTTTAGGTAGACAGTTTGTTTCCCAACTGATGAAAATGCCTCATTTCACAATCAGATAAATAAATCAAACAGTTCATCATTTCTCATCCAGGCTGTGTGAGTGTGACCTGACAGAGGAAATCTGCAGAGTCCTGTCCTTGGTTCTCAGCTCAAAATCCTCCAGACTGAGAGAACTGGACCTGAGTAACAATAAACTGCAGGATTCAGGAGTGAAGATGCTCTCTGCTGGACTGGAGAATCCACACTGTTCACTGGAGAAACTGAGGTACACACACAGTGCGCAGAGTTTTATTAAAAACAGAAACATCCGGTTCTCATCTGTGGTGATTGTAATTGTAGTGATCTGATATATTTTTATTGTGTGTGAGATGGAGAGTAAATGTTTTCAACGCTAAAACTGAGTGTGTTGAGTGTGAGAAGGTTTTCTTTCTTGCAGGATGAATTACTGCAGCATTACAGATGAAGGTTGTGCTGCTCTGGCTTCAGCTCTGAGGTCAAACTCCTCATCACACCTGAGAGAACTGGATCTGTTTGGAAATAATCCAGGGGAATCAGGAGTGAAGCTGCTCTCTGATCTACTGAAGGATCCACACTGTAAACTGGAGACACTACAGTGAGTTACTGTCTCTTCACTCTACTCTACTGTATCAAACTGAATATTATTGTGTATCTGTCTCTTTACTCCACTAGACTGTATTATATTGAATAATATTCACGATGTACTATGTAATATTCTCTGTTTTATTTTGTGTGTATTTACACTAATGTTCATCTGTGCGTGTTTTATCATCTCAGGGAGTGTTTCCTCACCACTGTCACCTCTGGCTGCTCGTCATATTGTTATTATATTATTATATTGTGTTTATATATTTCTGTAAAGCTTCTTCGGGACAATGTCCATTGTTAAAAGCGCTACACAAATAAAACTGAATTAAATTGAATTTTCATAAGGACTGTGATGAGTAACTGTAATTAATGTGGTCTTCCATTCTGTCCTGTTCTCTGTTTTACAGCATTGAGCTTTACAAACTCACCAGGACTGGTGTATGACAGGAGTCTCACCTCAAAACTATTTTCCAGGATAAAGCAGTTTTGGTAACGCGTTAGAACCCGTCCCACATTTCCAGCATTTTGGGAGCTGAATCATTTATATTCAGATGTAGAAGTTCCATAACAATAACAGTGACTGATCAATCCACTCAGCTATAAGTTACTTCAGGCTTTAATAACATAGAGTATCTCACAAAAGTGAGTACACCCCTCATATTTGTGTAAGTATTTTATTATATCTTTTCATGTGACAACACTGAAGAAATAACACTTTGCTACAATGTAAAGTAGTGAGTGTACAGCTTGTGTAACAGTGTAAATTTGTTGTCCCCTCAAAATAACTCAACACACAGGCATTAATGTCTAAACAGCTGGCAATAAAAGTGAGCACTCCCCTAAGTGAAAATGTCCAAATTGGGCCCAAAGTGTCAGTATTTTTGTGTGGCCACCATTATTTTCCAGCACTGCCTTAACCCTCTTGGGCATGGAGTTCACCAGAGCTGGAGACCTCTTCCACTCCTCCATGATGACATCACAGAGCTGGTGGATGTTAGAGACCTTGTGCTCTTCCACCTTCAATTCGAGGATGCCCCACAGATGCTCAATAGGGTTTAGGTCTGGAGACATGCTTGGCCAGTCCATCACCTTCACCCTCAGCTTCTTTAGAAAGGCAAAAGACGTTATCATACTGGAATACTCCACTGCGGCCCAGTCTCTGAAGGGAGTGGATCATGCTCTGCTTCAGTTTGTCACAGGACATGTTGGCAATCATGGTTCCCTCAATGAACTGTAGCTCTCCAGTGCCAGCAGCTCTAATGCAGCTCGAGACCATGACACTCCCACCACCATGCTTGACTGCAGGCAAGACACACTTGTCTTTGTACTCCTCACCTGGTTGCTGCCACACATGCTTGACACCATCTGAACCAAATAAGTTTATATTGGTCTCATCAGACCACAGGACATGGTTCTAGTAATCCATGTCCTTAGTCTGCTTGTCTTAAGCAAACCGTTTGATTGCTTTGCATCATCTTTAGAAGAGGCTTCCTTCTGGGACAGCAATGCAGACCAATTTGCTGACCCCCCACTCCTTCAACCTCTTGCAGACCAATTTTACAGCTGTAATGCTGTAATGCTGATAATGCTGGCAGCACTCATACGTCTATTTCCCAAACACAACCTCTGGATATGACGCTGAGCACGTACACTCAACTTCTTTGGTCGACTATGGTGAGGCCTGTTCTGAGAGGAACCTGTCCTGTTAAACCGCTGTATGGTCTTGGCCACTGTGCTGCAGCTCAGTGTCAGGGTCTTGGCAATCTTCTTATAGCCTAGGCCAGGGGTCTCAAACTCCTGGGGAAACATTTGTTACTGTCATCTCATAGGTGGGTCGCAAGAGGATTAATACTCCAAAAAAGTGCATTTTTCTCAAAATGTACTTTTTTTTTATAACCATTCCAACATATTTTATTAAACAAATTTAGTGGTAGTAAACATAACCATAACAATACCATAACAATAACTTGGTACCAATTTCAACATAAATGTAATAGTTCACACACAAATTTTTTGTTTTAATTCTTGCCAGACACCTGACAGCACTTCTTCTCACACAATTGAGATACATTTGCCCTGATGGAGGTTGTAATCGAAACCCTAAGTATAGCTTCAAGATGGGCATCAGTAATCCTAGTCATGTACTTGCATTTATTAAAGTTCATTGTTGAGAAAAGTTTTTCACACAGATATGTGCTTCCAAAAAGGCACATTAACCGACTGAACATTTTTAACAGTTCTGGGAAGGATGGAGATACGTTTCTCAGAAATTGTCCAACGAGATCTGCTTTTCAATGTGCCTCATTGAATTTAGTTTTTAGTTCACTGTTACATTATAAGTCAATAAGTCCCATTTGCAAGACATTTGGGACACTCTCCACATCAACTGAGAAGGGGACTGCAAACAGCTGGAAAGTGCCACGGTGTGCCTTGAAATCAGCAAAGCGTTAATCAAATTCCTGCAGTAGGTTGTCAATAGCAGATGTATATTTATCACCACTGAATGATGTGCCCCCCTCCACAAGAGATCTACATGATGGCTAAGGTTTTTTGCAGAAAGCTGACATTTCCACAATCTCTGTTTTATGGAGAAAGTTTTCACGTTTTCATAAGCTGCTGTGACGAGCTGATCAGGGCCCTGGCTTCAGCTTAACGATTTTTAGCTCATGTGTTATGTCCACTAGGAAGGCAAGATCCATCACCCATTTTGGATCAGCAAATTCATGAACATCCATTCTGCCATCTTCTACGAATCTCTTCACCACTGTTCTTAACTCAAAGAATCTGTTTCGAAACTAGACTTGGACAGGAAGTAAGCGCAGGAGTGAAGTCTTTATTTACTACTTGAGTCAACACACGCATAATCGGGAAACAAGGTCTAAACTTAAAACTTGAACTGAGGCAAAGAACCTGAGCTTAAACAGGGTGTGGACACTCTACCACATTTAACGTAACTGAAACATTTAACCTTTAACTAGAAATGAAGCACAAATCTTAGAACAAGACTTTGACATGAAACACTCGTTTAACAGAGGCATGAAACACTCTTTTAACTCTGGCAGGAAACACTCCTCTAACTATGGCAGGAAACACTCCTCTAACTATAGCATCAAACACTCATCTAACTATGGCATCAAACTCTCATTTAACTATGGCATCAAACTCTCATTTAACTATGGAATGAACTAAGGAACAAGACTGGACATGGAACTTTACCGTGTGGCACCATTACACCCATCAGTCTCTATTAGATCTCTGCTCTAATACCGCAGCAATGTGAGGTGTTTAAATAACCAGTCACAATCACACCTGAATACAGACAGCTGGGACCAATCATGACACACACTCGAACATCAACAAATACCTGAACTGGAACAGAACAAAACCAAAACAAAAGGCACGTGTCCATAGGAAACAGTCTTAGCATCCATGCGCACTTCAAGCAGATGCATGCACTTTCCAGCTGCACGTGCACGTTGTCTCCCAGCGCCCTCTGCTGGTGAGATCATGATAGAATCTCTTCAGGACATTTCCCCTGCTGAGCCAGCCACCTCAGTAAAGTACATCACCATATACTGAATCAATTTCTTGCAAAAAAGGCCCTGAACTGGCACTACTGCAAACCCCTGGATCTGATATAATCAATACATTTCAGGACAACAGACATGACATGTTCATATATGGGGTGGCTGTGGTGCAGGTGGTAGAGCGGGTTGTCCACGAATCATAGGGTTGGAGGTTCGATTCTTGGCCTGGATGACTCCACATGCCGAAGTGTCCTTGGGCAAGACACTGAACCCCAAGTTGCTCCCAATGGCAAGCTAGCGCCTTGCATGGCAGCTCTGCTGGGTGAATGAGACACAGTGTAAAGCGCTGGATAAAAGCGCTATATAAGTTGCACATTTACCATATGTCAGCCAGTTGATGCACAGTGCCTGTTGGACCTGCATTTTCCTCTTCTAATTTTTTTTCTAAAAAAATATCTTTGGATTTGGTGCGGCCATGCATTGGACACAAACTTAGCAACTCTTCTGTCACTTCGAACTTCTCATTAATACCCCTTATGAAAACTGTGCGCTGAGTATTGTCAGTTTTATCTGTGCTTTCATCAAGCGCCACAGAGTATGCAGTGAAAGCTTTAACTTTATCACGTAACTGATCATAAATGTCACTTTATAACTCGCTGATCCGCTCTGCCACCGTGTTTTTGTTGAATATTGTTGAACAAGCTCTTTTTTTCTGGACATAAAATATCCACAACTTTCATCATGAAGTCCAGAAACGGGCCTCCGGCTTTGGCGATTAACTCACCTCAACTGCAGTATCAGCATCCTTTTTGGTTTTATGAAAAATAATTAGCTTTTTTGAGATAGAAATCCTCTCTGTAGCTGCATGGCTCGTGTTGCCCTCTCATCTAACTCATACTTCTCATGCTGCTCTCTGTGTTTAGTCCAATTATGATGCTTGATATTATATTCCTTTAAAACTGCAACATTTTCGTTGCATATCAGGCAGGTAGCATTTCTATTAAACACAAAAAAATACTGGGTAGTCAATCTTTCTTGAAACAGTCTGTGTTTATTATCCACCTTATGTTTTGATTTTAACAGCAACATCTTTGTTCTTCAGTACCTTGTACGCATTTTGGCCAACTTTGACCTTTTCCGTAAGAAACGAAATGCATTAAAAAAAACAGAATTGTGTTTTACTTTTAATTATTTAGGGTAGGTTTAATTCGCATGAAACCGCTATAAAATATAATTTAATTTTAGATTAGATTAGATTAGAATCAGATTATATTTTTTTTATATATGTTGCAGGCCGGACTGAGGGGGAAGGCAGGCCTAAAGTGGCCCGTGGGCTGGGAGTTTCAGACCCCTGGCTAGGCCATGTTTATGTTGAGAAACAATTCTTTTTTTTTTTTTCAGATCCTCAGAGAGTTCCATGAGGTGCCATGTTGAACAGTATGAGGGAGTGTGAGACTCTATGGCTATGACTATGGAAGGGAAAATGGCGAATTGGGCCCAATTTGGACATTTTCACTTAGGGGTGTACTCACTTTTGTTGCCAGCGGTTTAGACATTAATGGCTGTGTGTTGAGTTATTTTGAGTGGACAGCAAATTTACACTGTTACACAAGCTGTACACTCACTACTTTACATTGTAGCAAAGTGTCATTTCTTCAGTGTTGTCACATGAAAAGATATCATCAAATATTTACACAAATGTGAGGGGTGTACTCACTTTTGTGAGATACTGTATTTTACAATCCAAAGTCAAATCCTTCAGTGTCAACACAGAGATATCATCACATCGTCACACTGATTACACAAACACACATCCATGTGTTGTAGCTACAGTATTTATAGCTTATTTTTTAACTCCTTTTTTAATCTATTTATTCAGTGTTTCTTTGTTCAGATTTTTGTAACGTGACAGTGAAACATTCATTTCTACACAGATGATTGATTCACGATTGCAATATTGATTTAATCCTTTTTTATATATATAAAAAATGTTCCTTGTTTGTTCATTTGTTTTAATAGTAACAATGGTGGATTGACTTTAAAATATATATATAAATAAAAGTGTAACTGAAAACCTTTAAATACATGCATTGAATGCATTCCTGTTATTTAATACAGTTTTGTTCGTGTGTTGTATAAATGTCATTTACAGAATGTGTACTACAAAATATAGAGCATATAGAAAAAGCACACCAAAAACCACAAATAACATTTACCAAGTCTGTCGTGTATTATACAAAAACAAACCACCAAATATATACAGCAAACCCACACCCACAGTCTCTCTTGCAGTGGAAAAAGTCCTTTTTAAGAAATACATACAATCAATAAAATCTTTTTTGGATTGTCCTCACCCATTCTCAGTCTGAATGTGAGTGAATCCTACGTTCAGCCTGAACAATGAATCCCGCTGCAGAATCCTACCGATGCAGTGACAAACAGAGAAAAAAATGGAATCAGTATTCCTTCAGCAGTGAATTCCTGGAGGTATGTGACAATAATCCACAACATGTGAAGGGAAATTCATCTGATCGCCCTTTTCCTGTTGCCTCTCTCCCTGTTTAAATTAGCTTCCGTAAACATGTGCGCCATTACCTGATGACAAAACTGTGTCCATGTAAAGTCTTGTGATAAATCGAGCATGGAACCAAACACAATGTGTATGATGCCAACAAGACATTGCTAATAGCTAACGTGCTATTCAATAAAATAATTATACACACAGGTATACATACTCAGCAAAAAATAAAAAATAAATCCTCTTTTCAGGAGACTGTATTTTAAAGATAATTTCAGATAAAATCCAATTCAATTGTATTTGTATAGCGCTTTTTACAATAGACATTGTCTCAAAGCAGCTTTACAGAAATATCAACACGGAATACAGATATTAAAGGTGTGAATTTACTGAGCAAGCCACTGAGTGGCGACGGTGGCAAGGGAAAACTCCCTAAGATGTTTTAAGAGGAAGAAACCTTGAGAGGAACCCGACTCAGAAGGGAACCCATCCTCATCTGGGTCACAACAGATAGTGTGAAAAAGTTCATTCAGATTAAATCTGAATAAGCTTTACAGATCTTTATTGGAAAGGGTTTAAATGATGTTAGGGTTAACATGTTTTAACGCACTGGTAGCACGTTTTAGCATGTTGCTAGCATGAATTGGATTGTTGCTAACATGATTTTGCATGTTGCTAGTGTGATTTAGCATATTTCTAGCATGAATTAGAATGTTGCTAGCATGTTTTAACGCACTGCTAGCATGAAATAGCATGTTGCTACCATGATTTAGCATGTTTTAATGCACTGCCAACATGAGTTAGTATGTTCCTAGCATGATTTAGCACATTGCTAGCATTATTTGACATGTTGCAAGCATGATTTAGAATGTTGCTAGCATGATTTGGCATGTTTAATGCACTGTTAACATGATTTACCATGTTGCTACCATGAACTCATAAATTAACACATTGCTAGCACTAATTAGCATGTTTTAACCCATTGCTTTAACATGTATAGAAAATATATGGAAAATATCTATGAAGTATAATCATTATGTAACTTTTAGATATGTTAATGAAGTGTACTCAAGATGTAACCTACATTTAGAATTACTACTTAAAACACAATCGAATAATCTGTATGGGTTGGAAAGCATAATCTAAATCAATAGAACAATGTTTGATCGGGTTGTGTTCTAAGTGTGGATTGGGTTGGAGGAATTCTGTGTCAGTCTGTACCTCTCTGCACAGCAAACATAATCTAAAACTATAAAACACTTTCTAACACTTGATATTCTAAGTGTGTACATTGTGTTTTGTGTTTGTTTAAAGCAGCTTCACTTTGTGGCAACAAAAAAGCAATTAGACACATTCCAGAACTAGGTTTCTAAACAAGGCCTCCTAAGCTTGTAAATCCGTGGCAAAAGAAAAGATAAAAGTCAAGGGAAAAGTACCAAGATGAGGCTATATGATGAAATACGTGACATGGTAAACAAACCCAGGTCTGGTAAAACTTTTAAAGAATATACAACTGACTATGCATGCGCCACAAATATAAGGTATCATATGGATGTGAATAATTAGTTAAGGCAATGGTGATTGGTCTGGTCTAGAAAGAAAAGTTGAATGCCACACCTAGGGATAATTTTACTACCTCAGGGAGGTATATAAAGACATGTTTGTGTATGTACAGGGGGGACCCTCTACAGACTGTCTCATTTTATTGGTTTTCAATAAAGTTTGTTCACTTTTGACATTTACTAAACTCTCTCTCTCTGAAGTTTTTGACTTAGGCTAAAAAGGTTGATTTTATCCACAACACTAACATGAATTAACACATTGCTAACGTGATGTAGCACATTGCTAGCATGATTTAGACTGTTGCTAGCATGAATTAGCATGTTGCTAGCATGATTTGGCATGTTTTAATGCACTGCTAACACGATTTAGTATGTGGCTAGCATGATTTAGCACATTGTTAGCCATTATTTGACATGATACAAGCATGTTTTAGCATGTTGCTAGTGTAACTGGTTGTAGTCTGTGTTGTCTTTTATTTTATTTAAAAAAAAAAAGAAATTAAAAAATTGGCGGATGGCAACTGGGTTGACTCTTAATTTATTCTGTTGACACAAACAAGCAGTCTCCCTGAGTGAATTGCCCTTAAACTGTTCTCTACAAAATAAACATGATGCGCAATGGTCACATGTGTTCTCAACACATTTTAAAACAAAATACAAAAAAATAAAAAATACTTAAAAAGGGTAAAAGAACAAAGATAATCACACAGGTAAATAACATAACATTATACACACAGATTAAAATGGGTATATAAGTATATAAATGATGATTTAAATAAAGATGAAACAAAATGACTGAGAACTCAAAATTAAACCCTCCTCTCCCATTCAATTATAATACGAAAGGGAAGAGGTGGAGCCAAAACAGGAAATTACACAGCCCAATGACATCATGACAATTAAAAAGGAAAGTACTCACTCACATTAAATGTATTAAATATTTTCCATACCTGTCACTCTAGCATGATTTTGCATGTTTTTATGTAAATGTTTAAATGTTTTAACCCACTGCTTTAACATGAATTAACACATTGCTAGCATGATTTAGCATGATTAAACACACTACTAGCATGTTTTAACACACTGTATCACTGTGGACAGTGTGAGAAAAGTTTTACCGAGCTGTGTACTCTCCAACAATACAGACACATCCACACAGGAGAGAAGCCGTATCACTGCTTTCAGTGTGAGAAGAGTTGCCCTTCCCAGAGTAGTCTCCAACAGCATGAGTGTATTCACACATGGCAGAAACCGTATCACTGCTCAGAGTGTGAGAAAAGTTTGTGTGACAGGAGAACCCTCCACAGCCACCAGCAGAGTCCTACAGGACAGAAACAGTACCTCTGCAGATAATGCGGGCGGAGCTATGCTCATTCAAGTTCATTGACACACAAGTGCACTAACATAAAGCCATCCGATCTTGACATGTGAGTTTGTCAAATTAAGATACATGTTTTCTTTTTCTTTTTTAAAGGGCGGTAAAAAGACATTCAGGCATAAAACTAAAAAAATGATATTACTTGTAATGGACTGTAGTATTCTGTTGCATGGGACTTGATTGCTTACTCACTGGGTTTTAGCAGAATTCATGATTTTATTTAGTTTTCCTTTTTTTTCCCCCAAATGCTACAATACCAAGCATGCAATCCACATATTTAACAGGTGGGAATGCCCACTTTAATCGACCAATCCAGACTTCTGAGTGAGACCCATGGCTCTGACATCTCCCTCTCACATAAGACTTTTCATTTTCAATGATTTATAAATGCGAGCTGGAATTTGATTTATAAAATGTCACGTTGTGAATACTATCGAAGTGGACACCTTTCCAAGGCAACCGAAGATGGTTGTGTGAAGAGATCATTCTTGTCGAAGTTGGTCCATCTTAACAGCGTCCATTTAATTATAGCTAACTACACTGTATGGCCAAAAGTATGGGGACGCTTGACCACCACACCCATATATGGCTTTTGAACATCCTCTGATGGAAAGGCATCCAGTCCATCGTGTCTTGAGCCCAATGTTCCTGATTATGTTTTCAGATTTACTGCAAACCCAACCAGGATAACACACTTACACAGTAAGATCAACGAATGGATTTTTGTTGTATATATGTTCCTTTAAGAAGTAAGAAAGTGTTTGTATGACATACAAGTCAAGAACACAAAAATATTTAGTGCAGGGTCACTGTCACAATCGTGGATATGCAGTGAGTGGAGCATTGAGAGAGTCCATTAGCAGGGGTCTGGGTTTGATGACTCCATCACCTTAGTAAGTCACATGTTTAATCATGCCATAAGTATATACTTTCCTCATTAATCAACAAAAATTCACCTTAATGCAAAATATAAATGACTTTTCTCATAGTTTTGTAATTTCCTTTTAAAAATGTGAAATATTTCATTTATAAATCTTCAGATGCTTTGTTTTGACACTCCCAGATAAACGTATGCATATTAATCATCCTTCATGTTTCTCCAACTTGAATGAAGTGCACATGTGGGATATTTTATGAGTTTATTACTTTAATACCAGTTCAATCATCAATAGATTTTTAATGATGTTGTTATTATATGCTGAGCAAAAACAGTCAGTATGTTTACATGGACAACAATTATCCAATATTAACCCGATTAAGACAATACTCTGATTGAGAAACTACCATGTAAACAGCAATTTTGTATTAGCTTAATCTGATTAAAGTCATACTCGAAGTAAATACAAATCGAATTAAGACATGTGGAGTATTCCTGTTTTAGTCGCATTATCGTAGTTGTCACGATGAACCGACAGCCGGCACACAAGAGACTAAAATCGCTCCTCCCGCGACTGCCACGGTGGTGCTGAAGAGACAGCTCCGCTTCAGCACCACCAATGTTTTGGGCAGCCGGAGAGCACGTGGCGGCGGGACGGGGCCGCTGACAGACACACGGCACGGGAGAATTCCACCATCCAGCAGGCGAGCGGAAAGTATTAAAGGGCGTTATTCCGCACGCAAGAGGAGAGAACTCGTGCAGTACGTGTGCGCATGGCTCTATGTATGAATGAGCCATATCTCAAATACTCCAACAGAGGTTCGACTTTATTGTGCAGCCCATGGTCAAATGTCCATGACACGTTGTTTTTATCATATTTAGTTGATCTTATCCCATTTTTGGGCGTTTTAGTCTTATCTTGATAAAAGAAAACCCCAAGTATTTTAGTCTAGTTTTAATCAATAAAAACTGTTGACACTTTTAGCCATAAGATTATTATTAATTAACATTTCAGTCAATCTAGTCTAGGCAGTGGTGGAAATGACCAAGATACACTGGGGGGACTCTGGTTGTGGAGGTTTTGTGTGTGAGTGTGTGTGTGTGTGTGTGTGTGTGTGTGTGTGTGTGTGTTTGTGAACCTCCTTCATGAAATATGTGTGGAACAAAACAAACACTGTTCATTTATCATCAGCTTCCACATCACGACCATCTGCCCTCTCACCCCCGGCTTTTTTTTTTTTTACCAGATGTTCCAAAGTAATATAATATAGGGTTTTTTTGTGTTGTTTTTTTTTTTCAGCACTGCCAAGCTGCCACAGTTGGACTTTTGAGCAAGGCCCTTAACCCTCTCTGCTCCAGGGGTGCTGTATCATGGCTGACTCTGCGCTCTGACCCCAACTTCCTAACATTCTGGGGTATGCAAAGAAAAGAATTTCACTGTATTTCACGCAATATCATTAAACAAAATAAGCAGTACACAGAATAAAAATAAGAATCAAATTAATAATAATGAAAGTAGATATCAGCAATCAAATGCAAGTTAAAAAAAAGTAAGTTGAGTTGAGCTTTAAAAATGTAAAAGGTCTGAGCTTCCTCAAAGAGGAAGAGAGTTCCAAAGGGAAGGAGCAGAGATAGAAAAAGCCCTGTCATCCGTAGATTTTAAGCAGGTTTTTTGTTGTTGTTGTTGTTCTTAGCTTGCTAAGTAATCCACAGGTAATTGAATGTTCATGCAGTGAGAAATAATGAATGTTATCTCAGCACATTATCACACCGCAATACAAGATTACATGTCACATAAATGAACATTTACGTTTATTCATTAAACAAACGCTTTTATCCAAAGTGACTTACAGATGAGGAAATACAAGCAAAGTGATATATCAAGCAGAGAACAATACATGTAGTGTTACCATACAAGATTTATAACTGAGTTATAGAGAAACAAAGTGTACAGAGTAGAGGTGTAAGAGCCAGAGGAAGTTTGATTTTATTTTGTTTTCTTAATGTGGGGTTGGCATTTTAAGAGTTAGTTAAGTGCTCATGGAAGAGGTGGGTGTTTAGCTGTTATAGTGACAGATTCTGCGGTCCGAATTGAGGTCAGAAGTTTATTCCACCACTGAGGAACAGTTATTGTGAAGGTTCTGGAGACCTTGAGCCACTGTGAGTAGGCACTACTAAGCATCGGTCGTTAACTGATCGCAGATTGCGTAAGGGAACATACAGTGGTGTGAAAAAGTGTTTGCCCCCTTCCTCATTTCCTGTTCCTTTGCATGTTTGTCACACTTAAGTGTTTCGGAACATCAAACCAATTTAAACAATAGTCAAGGACAACACAAGTAAACACAAAATGCAATTTGTAAATGAAGGTGTTTATTATTAAAGGTGAAAAAAAATCCAAACCATCATGGCCCTGTGTGAAAAAGTGATTGCCCCCCTTGTTAAAACATACTATAACTGTGGTTGTCCACACCTGAGTTCAATTTCTCTAGCCACACCCAGGCCTGATTATTGCCACACCGTTTCACAATCAAGGCATCACTTAAATAGGAGCTGCTTGACACAGTAAGGTCCACCAGAAGATCCTTAAAAGCTACACATCATGCCGAGACCCAAAGAAATTCAGGAACAATTGAGAAAGAAAGTAATTGAGATCTATCAGTCTGGAAAGGGTTATAAAGCCATTTCCAAAGCTTTGGGAATCCAGAAGCACCGTGTGAAAGCCATTATCCACAAATGGCGAAGACATGGAACAGTGGTGAACCTTCCCAGGGTGTAGCCAGCCCAAAAAAAATTACCCCCCCAAGAGCGCGCAGCGACGACTCATCCAAGAGGTACACAAACGACCCCACAACAACGTCCAAAGAACTGCAGGCCTCACTTGCCTCAGTTAAGGTCAGCGTGGTGTGCCTCCACCATCAGGAAAAGACTGGGCAAAAATGGCCTGCATGGCAGAGTTCCAAGGAGAAACCACTGCTGAGCAAAAAGAACATCAAAGCTCGTCTCAATTTCTCCACAACACATCTTGATGATCCCCAAGACTTTTGGGACAACATTCTGTGGACCGATGAGACAAAAGTGGAACTCTTTGGAAGGTGTGTGTCCAAGTATATCTGGCGTAGAAGGAACACTGCATTTCATAAAAAGAACATTATACCAACAGTAAAATATGGTGGTGGTAGTGTGATGGTCTGGGGCTGTTTTGCTGCTTCAGGACCTGGAAGACTTGCCGTGATAAAAGGAACTATGAATTCGCTGTCTACCAAGAGATCCTGAAGGAGAATGTCCGACCATCTGTTCGTGTACTCAAGCTGAAACGAACTTGGGTTCTGCAGCAGGACAATGATCCTAAACACAGCAGCAAGTCCACCCCCGAATGGCTGAAGAAAAAAAAAATGAAGACTTTGGGTGGCCTAGCCAAAGTCCTGACCTGAATCCTATTGAGATGTTGTGGTATGACCTTAAAAGGCCGTTCATGCTCGAAAACCCTCGAATGTAACTGAATTAGGACAATTCTGCAAAGATGAGTGGGCCAAAATTCCTCCAGGACGCTGTAAAAGCCTCATTGCACGTTATCGCAAAAACGCTTGGTTGCAGTTGTTGCTGCTAAGGGGGCCCAACCAGTTATTAGGTTTAGGGGGCAATCACTTTTTCACACAGGGCCATGATGGTTTGGATTTTTTTTTACCTTTAATAATAAACACCTTCATTTACAAATTGCATTTTGTGTTTACTTGTGTTGTCCTTGACTATTGTTTAAATTGGTTTGATGTTCCGAAACACTTAAGTGTGACAAACATGCAAAGGAACAGGAAATGAGGAAGGGGGCAAACACTTTTTCACACCACTGTAAGCTTTCAGGAGAGAATTAAGGTAGGGCGGTGCTGTTCCAGACAAGGTCTTGTACGAGAGTATCGAGGCCTTGAATTTGCTGCGAGCGGATGCAGGAGGTCAGTGGAGGGAGATGAAGAGGGGTGTGACATGAGTCCTGTTGGGCCGGTTGAAGATGAGGCGTGCTGCTGCATTGAACATGAAACATTCATTCGAGTTGAAAGTATTTTATTAGCTTACTTGTAGAAATATCAGAGCAATAATCCTGAAAATAGGTTAAGATAAATGTTAAAGTGTGTCCTCTAAAAGCACAAGTGGCCCCTGCCTAAAATACACACATACACACAAAAAAACAGAGCTGAGTACTTAAGTGGTTAAAATTATGGTAAAAGATTGTGTATCATTATAAACTACACACACTTGTATGTGTTTTCCTGAAGGTTCTCAGTCTCCAGGCTGTTCTTGAAGAAACACAAGATGGAGCGGAAAGTCTGAGCAACACATCAGAGAAACCAGAGTACCCAGAGGAATCCCCTACAGCACGGAGAGAACATGCAAACTCTGCCCACACAGGGCTCATTCCCCTGCCAACATTTTGTGACATTTCAATATGAATCCTTATGTAAAATGCATCAAAAATCAAAGAAGATTAGTCCACCCTAAACAAGCGTATTCATCAGAACTGACCCCTGTGGAATGCCAGTTGTGAGTTGCTGAGTTTCAGAAATACCTCCGCTCCATGATACCTATAAGGATCTGTCCGAAAGATAGGATTCCACCAGTGTAGAACCGTTCCAGTGATGCCCAAGTTGGAGAGAGTTGATAGGATGATCTGATGGTTCACAGTGTCGAAAGCAGTAGAGAGGTCAAGTAGGATGAGGACAGATGATCTAGAGGTTGCTCTTGCTAGTCGTAAGGCTTCAGTGACGGAAAGCAGAGCAGTCTCCGTGGAGTGGTTGCTCTTGAAGCCAGACTGCTTCGTGTCCAGGAGGTTGTTCTGTGTGAGAACATTGGAGAGTTGATTAAAAACGGCTCTTTCAAGAGTTTTGGAAAGAAAAGGGAGGAGGGAAACAGGTCTGTAGTTGTCAACTATAGCAGGGTTGAGTGATGGTTTTTTAAGCAGTGGAGTTACCTGGGCTTGCTTAAATGAGGTAGGGTATGTGCCAGTAGAGAGCGATGTGTTAAAGATGTGTGTAAGTGCAGGTAATAGTGTGGGAGAGATGGACTGAAGAATGTGAGAAGGGATAGGGTCAAGGGGACAGGTTGTGGGACGGCTAGAGAGGAGGAGTTTAGAGACATCAGTCTCTGAGAGGGGAGAGAAGGAAGTCAGTTGGGAGTTACGTGGAGGAGGAGTCGGTCTATGCATGCATACTTAGTATGATTTTACCAAATGTGTGGTTTTTCTGTGATAAAAATCTATTCTGTATACAATAGTCTAAATGACAGGCGTTTTTGTACAGGTAATAAATTACCTGAGGCTTTCAGAAGATCCTCTGCTATTGTCAGTCGCAGATGTTCCATGCGCTCCTTGGATGTGTTTATAGTCAAATGGCAAGGGATATTTTGAAATGCACCAACAACTTCTTTTGCCATCTACATAAGACAAGATAAGATGTTTTTTTTTTATATTATTGCCCAGGGGAGATTGTTTCACCACAGCAGACATACATACATACAAACAAACAAAACACATTCAACTAAATCCATGAATCACATTCAATACACTATTTGCATAATCTACATTTAACAAACATTGAAGAGCCTGAGCCTCCATGCAGAGTAGACTTTGCTCTGACCCTTCCTCTCTGTAGCTTCAATTTACCCGTTACATTCTGGTTTGTTGTCTAGGTACACTTACAAGAGTTCTTACAAGACTGAAGTAAATCAACATTCTGCTTTCATAAGAACTGTGTCAGAGTTTATTATAAGATAAACTCTTTGTTTTTCTTTAGGTCATACAATTTAATGAGGAAATCCAACCTGCATGACAAACACTCCACAGCTGTACCAGTCCTATTGTGTGGAATGGTTCATTTGTTCTCCATTCCATTTTATGTCCACTTAGTCATATTTACTGAGACAGATTCTTCTCTTCTTCTTCAAGAAAATCATGAACATTCTTCATGTAAATAACCTATTTAATTTGTAAATTCTTTGTTGAGTCTAAATGTAGAGAAATGTAGAGGTGACAAATCAATTGCTTCTCTCCTATAGTGAAGTGTTCGTTTCACAGTTCATAGGGTATTTTCCCGATCACCCCCCTCCCCCCACTCTTCTACCCTGTATTGACCTGTATCAATTTTCTATCCCTACCCCAATAAAGCAAAAAAGGCCACAAAACCAATAAAAACACATTCTTGTGATTTAAACTACTTTAAGGTTCATCTTTTTAACCATATTTTACCAAATGTTAGTACAAAATCCAAACAATAAATCTTTTTTATTTAAGAGACCCACTTTGTTAGTCGGTTTAAATGAATGTTCTGCATTGTGCTCTCTGTTCTCTTTACAGGCCATATAAATATAATTATATTATTTAGAAAGTCAACATTATCCATTCTGTTTTAGTGCATAAAACACAAAATGTGTGGGAGAAAAGTGTGTTAACATAAAGAATTAAAACATTATTGACTACTAATTACCTATGTATGCAGTATATGGTAATTATTGTCTTTACATAGCTCACTCACTTAACAATTATTGTGAATTGCTTGCTACTTATAATAAAAGGTAATACGTAAAATTATTGTAAGGATTTGACAGCATTTAAAATGTAATAATAATACTTATGCGATGTAAAAGACTCGAAGCCTGTAATTTTATTTTTACAAAAATAATAGAGCTATGCCAAGTCTCTTGAACACCAACATGAGGGATAGAACATCATTTCTAAATCTTTACATTTTCAAGGTGATACTGGAGAGCACTGACAGTTTGGTCCAAAATCAAGTTTTTTGTTTAACTTACTAAGGATCCAGTGATAGAAAAGGACACAGCATATCATTCACCATTCAATATTCAATGACAAGAAATCTTAAAAATAAAAAAAGTGGGCCTCTACACACTAGGGGACTAGCACTCATGCTTTTTTCTCATTTTTAACCCATCTTTGTAAGTACAGTATATAAAAAGCTAAAAAATTTACTGAAACCTAGTGGCTGCATGCATGGATTTTGCTTCTTCATCATGTCCTGCTGGGTCTACCTCAAACACCTGGCTGGATGATGCATGGAGATACTGTGCAAGATAAAATAAATAAATAAATAAATAAATAGATGAAACTAGAATGAAACTACAAAAGAAAGTTTTGTAGAAAAACTTTTAGGTTGGATTGAAAACAGTCTGGCCTGAAATTTAAAATTATGGATGGATGGGTGGATGGATAGATGGATTAATTAATTCATTCATTCATTCATTTAACTACTCCAGACTTTTGTATGTGGTGTATAGTAGTATTTTATATTCAATGCAAAATTTTATTGGGAGTCAATGCAGTGTGGATAAGATCGGAGTGATGTGGTCATATCTTCTGGTTCCATGAAGCACTCTTGCAGCTGCATTCTGGACTAATTGGAGCTTGTTTAGCCCTTACAATAATTCAACCTAGGGGTTGACGAAAGCATGAACAAATGTTTCTGAATCGTGTAGTGACATATTTCTTATTTTAGCAATATTTCTGAGATGAAAGAAGACTAGTAATATTATCTACATGAGCATCAAATGAAAGACTGGAGTCAATAAACACACCTTTTATTACTAAACATAATGAAACAGAAAGGCCATCCAGAGTTGCTATGCAATCAGAAAGATTTCTTCTAGCTACATGTGGTCCTAGTGGAAGTACTTCTGTCTTGTCAGAATTAATTAAAAGGAAGTTAATGAGCATCTGTTGTCTAATGTCCTTTATACATTCCTCAACTTTATTAAGCTGCTGTCTGTCATCTGACTTTGATGAAACATACAGTTGTGTATCATCAGCATAATAGTGGAAGCTAATACCATATTTACGAATCATTTTGGGTTTTTGCATTCTCCACCATTATATGTAACAAAATTAGTTGTTTAGATTGTGCTACCCATATTCCCCACCAAATATGTAGGCAAGACTAGAGAGCAAAGAGTTGGATTTTAACTCTCTCTAGCAAGTCCCACCCTACCAACCAACCAGAAATTGTCTTAGGGCGATGTTAATCAGTTAATCATATGATGTTAATAAGTCCATTGTCTCTGTAGATGGGAGGTTACACACTTTTTCATGAAGTGTGGAATAATTTTGTCCGAAATACTAACATGTACATATAATGACATCTATAAAATGATATCTGAATTTCTTTACTCGTATCCTTTAGGAAATCACTCAATGAATACACTCATACCACACTATGTACTATATACTATATATATTCTAACTCTTTTTAAGTACTCTACTAATAGTAAATACAATAATTATACTAGTACTACTATACTAATACATGCTAAATCAATGAAACAATTTGTGGCAACTTATTGGTAGAAATGGCAGAAAATAAGTGATTGCTGTTGTTCCCTTTCAAAGGGAACTTTAATGTTGTGTTTAGCATAACACTCTGGGAGCGCCTCTCGTGCATGAACGGCATTTGAAGCTTTTGTAAAATCATGCCTATTTACAGACCTGCCATGATCAGGTGACGTGGCAATTAAGTGCGTCGCGTGATATAAATTTGGCACCTGTGAATTGCGCCATCAGCCTTTATTATCTTCAGCGAAAGACTGCATGTCGGTTGTTTGTGTAAAGAAACAAAAAGACGCTTCATTTCCTCTGTACCTTTTCTCAAAATCGCAGAACTTTTCTATCCCTTTAAAGAAAGAGAAGAAAAAAAAGGAATGAGCGAGATACAAATATGAGTGAGAAAATTCAGAAGTGTGTTACGGCTTGCTCCCGTTTCATCACAGGGAATAGTGCACACTTTCTGGGTGAAGTGTCTATGGAGGTAGCATGCGATGGCATCCTTGAGAGGCTGCGCATGATAATGCCTACATCGCGCACTCTTCTCGGAAGCCTAAGCGAGTTGGGTTTCGGAGCCTTGTGGATTTTGGCTGGCTGCTGCCGAGGCAGCTAGCCGTCTCAGGTTCGGGGGATCTCTTATGGATCCGGAAGAGGAGCCAGAGACGAACTCTTGCTCTGTCTTCCGGGTTCGGCTCTCCACTGGATTTTGGAGCTTGCATCGCAACTCCTCCTTCTGCTATTGAAAGCCAAAGGGAAAAAAAAAACCACGCACACAAATAATAGTAATAATTCCTCTCTGACTCCGAGGAGCCAGAAGGATGTGCTAAAAACTGAGATCAGCATATAACGAGCTACTTGAAGTGATTACTAAGGATGAGCCTTTTTCTCCTCAGTGAAAATAAATCCTCACACTGCAGAAACTCCCCTGTCTTCCAGAAGTGCATGACAAAATATCAGGTTTCTGGGGGAAAACCATGCATAAGCCATATTTATAATCCCAAAGTGTTGGATTATTCGCCCATTGTGGGGAATGAACGGCATGGCTATTTAGCTATACTGAAAATGGAGGAGGTGCTTGCAATCTACCTCTCTCCATCGACAGCAGGTAATTAGGGGAGCCGACTTTGCCATCCAATCTATAACGGCATGGGTGGGCAAGGCCTATACAGTAGTAGTCTTGCTTGTGGGTAACTGCATCAATGACATTGTTGCAGTCCTACCAAGCAGACCTGATGAGTGAGCTTGACATATGGCGGCATTCAGCCAGTTCCTTCCCTGTTGTTTCAAGGTTACTCGGGCAACCACGAGAAATTCAGTCCTGCATTACTAACGGTGTGATTTTCAGTTTGTTTGCACCCCCCAAAAAAAATTTTCACCAGTCACCACTGCAAAAAACAAAAGCGTTCTTCAAAAATTTTAAGTACAGCAGAAAGTAAAGTGAAACTACAACAAATGAGAATAATAGTGTAAAATTCCCATCCAGCTCCATCAAACCCCTTCAGATGATTCAGAATGCTGCAGCACACCTCGTCTTTAACCAGCCCAAGAGACCCCATGTCACACCCCTATTCATCTCCCTCCACTGGCTTCCTGTAGCCGCTCGCATCAAATTCAAGGCCTTGATGCTCACCTACAAGACCTTGTCTGGAACAGCACCCTCCTTCCTCAACACTCTCCTGAAGACTTACGTTCCCTCACGCAATCTGCGATCAATTAGCGACCGGCGTACTTAGCGTGGCTCAAGGTCCCTTTCAAGAAACTTTAAACTAACTGTTCCTCAGTGGTCGAATGAATTTCCAACCTCAATCCGGACCACAGAATCTCTCACCATCTTCAAAAAACAGCTAAAGACCCACCTCTTCCGTGAACACCTAACCAGCTCATTAATTAATTTTTTTTTAAATTGCACTTACACCTCTACTCTGCAAACTTTGCTTCTTCTGGAACTCAATTAATTGATCTTGTATGATAAGACTACTTGTATTGTTCTCTGCTTGATATATCGCTTTGCCTGTATTTCCTCATTTCTAAGTCACTTTGGATAAAAGCTTCTGCAAAATGAATAAATGTAAATGTAAATGTAAAATTATTAATGAAAAAGAAAGGAACAATATAATTTAAATGCTGAGACAAGAAAGAAGCTCCCGGCAAATGATTCAACCATGTAACAGAAATGTCAGTATGTTTCTCTCACATAGAGGTATCGGGTGTTGTAGTGGTACAACACATGCTCCGAGAGCTGAACTAAATGGCAAATAAAAGAAAAAGGAGGAGCACGAAAAATTCTCAATTTCGTTAAAGTGGTGTAAACCTTTGTCATCATAGATGTCCTTCAGATAGTGAACACCTGTATTACCCCTGTGAGCTGTAGTAATGGGTTTCCCTCCAATTAGTATTCCCCTATTGTTGAATAAAGTTGATGGAGTGTGCCACTCACAGGACATCCATCAATCCATACATCCATCCATCTTCTACCGCTTACTATTTTTCAGGGTCGCAGGGAAGCTGGAGCCTATCTCAGGGAGCATCTGGCATAAGGCAGGGTACACCCTGGACAGGGTGCCAGCACTCACAGGACATTTCTCCTGTAATTGTGCAATAGCTATCTTTTCCTGATTAAATTGATTTAAAGTATTGATTCGTTTGCGGGGTGCATTCAATCCACCACAGTTCAAATCAAAATATCAAGTTGACTCATTATCTAATACAACATGATTATAGAAAATATGTGGAGAAATAAACAACATGCGCAACCACAACCTCTGTATGCTACTTCAATGACTGTTTCCAGTGTTTCTCCCAATCTCAGGAATTCTTCACCAACTATGTGAAAAATCAGTAGACAGAACAAGCCCCAGGCACTGACTAGACAACACATATATACAGATAACATGAAAACAACCCAAAAAACAAAATAAATAAAAATTTATACAAAAATGTTAACGTAATAAGAAGCCTAAAATGGACAGTGATGGTGTATGAATATGGAGCAGTCAGAACGGTTCCAGCTCAGCAGTTTAAACTAACCAATACGTTATAACTTGCAGTGTTTTTTTTTAAAGGAGGAATCTGTTCTCCACTGTATAGTTACTCCAGCTAGCCTTAGCAGGCCCAGTCCAAGGACAGTCGCCCCAGCAAGCAAGAGCCACCTATGTAGTATCAGGGGACGTTTGTAGTATCGCACTGATGATAGCTTGAACACACATTGTCTAATCAAAGTACAAGTTACACAAAAGGACAGATGACAGAAATGTAATTTTTACAGCTTTTCTGTTTACTGTGTTTGCTATTCCGAGGAAATGCAGCATAAATCCAGTCGAGCATTACAGATGTCACAAAATGGAGAGGAGACACGATGATCAACTGAACAGGAATGTTTATTTCACAGAATGGCAGAGTTATATGCAATAAGCAAGCAGGTAAGTATATAGCATAGAATGTCCCTTGTAGCCATCCGCCCGAGCAGGCAGTTCTTACCTTTTCTTCAAAAGGGAAGAACAAACTTAACTGACAAGTCCTTTCCTCTGTTGTGGAGTAAAGTGTGGAGAAATCTGAGAACAGCGGATAGCAGAAATAATGCTTAATACACGAGGTAAGCACGAAGGGAGTCCAAATGGTAGATACTCACGTAGAGACTGATGAGACCAAACAACAGGTATGTGATAGCTGTGTGCTTATGAATAGTTCCTGATTAGGGTGATACAGGTGTGGCAGGTTAGTACTCAGGTGAATGTAAACAGGTAGGTGGAGCTGAAGGACCTGGTGTTGATGGTATGCTGGCTGAATCTGAATACCCTACCCTCCACAGGCAGCTCTGGATGACCGAACATGGTGACAAGAATGACCTCTGCCTCTAGGTGCTGGACATTCAGGATGGGTGTTATGGAATAGCGGGGAATCCATGATCTTTCTTCAAGCCCATATCCTTCCCAGTCCACAAGATATGCTAGGCAACTGCTTCACGGCCAGGAGTCCAAGATGGCATGGACCATGTAGACTTGATTGTACTCTGCTTCTACTGGAGGAGGAGATACATCTGTAACACCAGGTCCTGTGGCGAAAGGGAGAAGAGAGCCATGGTGAGACACATGGAAGGTAGGTGAAATCTTGTATTGTGAAGGTAAATTAAGCCTATAAGTCACATTGTTTATTTGCCGTTGGATGGGGAATAGGCCTATGAATCGGGGACTCAGCTTATGATGGGGTAGTCGGGGCGGATGTCTCGGGTAAAGAGCCAGATATTTTGACCTGGATGGTAAGTGGGTGTGGCAGTTCTTCTGACATTAGCCTGGATCTTGTACCTCCGGACTGCTCGATGTAAATGGATTTGAGCCAAACCCCATACCCTCTCGCTTTACTGAAACCAGTAGTTAACAGCTGGAACTACCAATGGTTCACCTGAGCAGGGAAAAAATGGTGGTTGATAGCCAAGGATGCACTGAAAATGCATGAGTCCTGTGGCAGTTTGTCAGAGGGAGTTTTGTGCATACTCGGCCCAGGACAGGAAACAGCTGTGTTGATGATTGTAACATTATGACTGCAGATAACATCCTATTTCCTTTTTGGATTATTGCGTTCCATTTGGCCAATGGTCTGAGGATGATAGCCTGAAGATAAACTGACTGAGACACAGAGAAGTTGCAAAAAGGCTCTCCAGACATGTGAGGTGAATTGCAGTCTACAATCTGACACTATGTCTTTGGGGAGCCTGAAATTGCAGAATACATGCTGAAACAGGGCTTTGCCAGTCTCCATGGCATCTCTTGAATGGCATGAGTCTACAGGCCTTTTAAAAGCAATCAACTGCTACCAGGATGCACGTGCTATTGTAAGAAGAGACCATGGACTGTGGGGGATTGGTAATGGTCGGAGCTTCTCTTCCAGGAGATGTCTCAGGGTCTTGGAGATGGAACATATCGGGCATCCTTGAACAAAATGCCGGATGTCCTGTGTCATACCTGGCCACCAATAGCGTTCATGGAGGAGTGAGAGGGTTTGCTGGTTACCTGGGTGCCCAGTTCCTTGTGACAAGTGAACTGAGTCAATGAGGGTAAAGCAAAGGGTAGAAGGAACATTCGTGTGACCTCCTGGACCTCCCGGCAGGGCGGGTTCCTCTCTAGAAGTTGTTGTTTCAGTTTGATGGCAAGGAGTTCCCGGTTGCCGATGTGGTAGTTCTGCTCTGCCGGGGACAGTTTACCGGAGAAGACGGCATATGGATGTAGCTGAAAAGATTCCCCCTGCCCCTGAGATAAGACCGCTCCCACTCCTGTGTTGGATACTCCACTTGGGAGTGGTGCAAAAGTTTTCCTTCAGGAGTTGGAAGGCTTCGATGGCAGCGGGCATCTACGACAGAGACTTGGACTGATTGCGAAGTAAAGATGTTATGGGAGATGCAATAGCGATGAACTTACGATAGAAATTGGCGAATCTTAGAAATCACTGAATTTGCCTCATTGAAGAAGGTCGTACCCAATTCTTGACAATGTGTACCTTCTCCTGGTCCATCCAGATCCCTAGTCCATCGATGACATAACCCAGGAAGTGGATGGATGGGTAATGTGACTCACACTTCTTCATTTTCAGATAAAATTGGTGATCTCTCAGACATTGAAGGACCTGAATGACGTGTTAGCGATGTTTGGTCAGTTTTCAGGAGTAGATAAGAATATCATCTATGTAAACCATAAAGAACCTGTGAAGCATGTCTTGGAATACCTCATTGGGGCAGTGGTGGCTTTAGCGGTTAAGGCTCGGGGTTACTGATCGGAATTTCGGGGTTTCAAGCCTCAGCACTGCCAAGCTGCCATTGTTGGGCCCTTGAGCAAAGCCCTTAACCCTCTCTGCTCCAGGGGTGCTGCTCATGGCTGACCCTGCGCTCTGACCCCAGCTTCCTCACAGGCTGGGGTGTGCGAAGAAAATAATTTCACTGTGCTCTACTGTATATGTGACCAATAAAGACTCAATATCATTATCATTTATGAATCTTTAGAATACAGAAGGTGAGTTAGCTAGCCCATACAGCATGACTCAGTATTCATAGTGTTCGGATGGTGTAATGAAGGCGGTTTTCCACTCGTCACCCTTCTGTATTCAGATGAGATTATATGCACCTCATAAGTCCAAGTTGGAGAAGATGTGAGCTTCCCATAGTTGCCCTAGGGCTGCTTGGACCAGGGGAAGAGGATAACAATATTTAATGGTTTGCTCATTGAGAATCCTGTCGGATTGATGGTCTGAGCCCTTGACCTTTTTTGGACATGAAGAAAAAGATTGAAGTGGCAGGGGATGTAGACAGTTGAATGATTCCTTGTTTAAGTGCTTTCTCAATGTACTCCTCCATGGCCTTCATTTCTGGGATTGAAAGTGGGTAGATTTTACCTTTGGGTAATGTGGCTCCAGGTACCAGCTCAATAGCACAGTCCCATGGCTGATGAGGTGGAAGTCTTGTAGCTTACTGTTTGCTAAACACCTCTTGGAATGTTAGATATTCAGCTGGACTGTCTCTGGTAGACTGCACTTCGGGGCTTTCAATCGTAGTAGAGTTAATCTTGATTGTTATTTCTGGTTGAGATGAAGGTCTCTTTGGAGGTGATGGTAGGCAATAGCTGAAGCAGAACTCACTCAATTTAGTGGTAGGTGAATGTGTTTGCAGTCATGGTCATACCAGAAAGATGTCTGCGATTAAGAATGAGTATTGGTGTACAATGGATAATTACTCCTCAACTCAGCGGCTTACCCAAGGTAGAGTAGATGTTCAGGGTTTGTGAACAGGGGAGTTTCTTGATCTTGAGGTGCCTGAGGATTTCCTTGGATATAAAGTCCCCTGCTAAACCTGAGTCAGTGAGGGCTGGAATTGAAATAGAGCATAGATGGAAAGAGCCCACCAGCATAGGTTTGATGGCAGGGGTTGTTTGAGCAGCGAGTGGAACATCTGGACCTCCATCAATCTGTTCGTATTACTAAGGATACGGTCTTCCCGGTGTGTTTTACTAGACAATATCTTGACATTATCTCCCTTCATTTCAACACTGAAACAGGGGTTAAAAATTCATGTTTACATGTGTTCTATTTCTGAGCATCATTGTAATCATCTGGTCACTGGCCCAAGGTTGCGTGTGCCCTGTGCTAAGGTTAATTACACTGGTGGTTGGGACACGGCTGATTGGACTTGTGAGGGTGATCCTAGCTGCTCGATAGGGTTTCCTGTCTTCGGTGCTAACACCGATCATTATTGGCTTTGTGGGTTTAGGGCATAAGCATCCTTACCTCACGGTTGGTATATCGTATGTTGTTTTGCTCGCTTGACTGATGGCATGTATGTAGTTACCACAGAAGATGTGGTGCATCACATACCTCTTAAAATTGTTTATGTTAAGCCCCAATCTAGTCATGTTCCTAATCGATATAAGAGGGCAGTAGTCCCTAACAAACGAAGCACGCGCTCTATTAAACTTACAGCACTAAATTTATCTGAGGTACCTACTGTACATCAAGTATCTACAAAGGCTAAGTGCTTTTGGACCTCGTTGTCTTTGGTGTAGCTGACCAGTCTTTGGTGTAGCTGACATGTGGAACTTCGCTGAGGTCACTCATTATCGTCTCGCTATGTTTGCTAATGCCACCGAAGCCATAACCGCCATTAAAGACGAATTAACTGCTTTACGATTAATGACAACACAAAACTATCTAACATTGGACATAATGATTGCCAATGAAGGGGGTGTATGTGCTATGGTTGGTGAACATTTTGTACTTATATCCCCACACACGACGCTCCAGGAGGTAATTTTTCCGTTGCTCTGTCTAAAATGCGTAAAGTCACAGAGGACTTGCGATGTTATGACACCCAACTCTGGTTATATGTTGTATGAATTTTATAGAGCAAGTAAAGCAGATGGTGTGTGTTCTCTGTGCTTGTACAATTACAAATTTGTCACTTCAAGACATCCGATTTTACATAGACACTGGATCAGTTGTTTGGTGTGGACCTGAGTACAGGTGGAGTGTTTACATACGTCCAAACAGATCCAGACTAAAGAGAAAGTTTGAAAGTCCAAAGCAAACAAGGTAGGTGTGAAGGTATCCTTATTCTCTCCCGTATGTGTCCTTCAGTGCAGACATAACGTGTTAATGTAAAAAGTGAAACAATCGTCTGTAAATGTAGCAGAGGTTTGTTTAAAGATGATTAGTGTAACTATTAATGAGTATTAATCCAATCAGTGCAGTTCAGTGTTGTATTAAAATAACAAACCATGCAGTAATACATTCATAAATAAATAAATAAAAAATACTCAGCTTTTTGGAAGGCTTTGACCACTGGCAGTAGCCTCAGAAGACATTCCTCTGATGGGTCATATTTCCTCAAATTAAACACATCCAGCTCCTGTTCTGAGTTCAGTAACAGAAATACCAAAGCTGACCACTGAGCAGGAGAGAGTCTGGTTCCACTGAGATGACTGTAACCTCCTCTGTTCAGATAAGATTGTACTTCCTGCACAAGAGAATGATCATTCAGTTCATTCAGACAGTGGAACAAATTGATGGACTTCTCTGGAGATGGATTCTCCCTGATCTTCTCCTTGATGTACTCGACTGTTTCTTGTTTGCTGTGAGAGCTGCTTCCTGTCTGTGGCATTAAGTCTTGTAAGAGAGTCTGACTGGACCCCAGTGAGAGACCCAAAAGGAAGCGGAGGAACAGGTCCAGGTGTCCATTCTCACTCTGTAAGGCCTTGTCCACTGCACTCCTGAGGAAATCAGACATGTTTGGATGTCTGAAGAACTTCAAAGTTCTAAAATTCTGCTCCATTAATACATTTCTTGTTTTAAAAATGAAAGGCAAATAAAGCAGCAAGAAACTCCTGAACACTCAGATGTACAAAGCTGAACACCTTCCCCAGGTGAAGCCCAATCTCCTCTCTGAAGATTTGGGTACACACTCCTGAGTACACTGACACTTCTCTAACATCAATGCCACACTCTTTCAAGTCTTCCTCATAGAAGATCAGGTTTCCTTTCTCCATCTGTTCGAAAGCCAGTTTTAACAGTGCCAGGATACTCTCTCTGGTCTGCTGAGGATCAGGGTCACATTTCTGAGGGTACTTCTGCTGCTTGTGTTTGATCTGAAAGATCAGGAAGTGTGTGAACATTTGAGTCAGAGTCTTGGGGATCTCTCCACTCTCTGCTTCACCCAACATTCTCTCTAGAACAGTGGCTGTGATCCAGCAGAAGACTGGGATGTGGCACATGATGTAGATGCTTCTTGAAGACTTCACGTGTGTGATAATTTTACTGGTCAGGCTCTGATCACTGATCCTCTTCCTGAAGTACTCCTCTTTCTGAGGATCACTGAACCGTCTTACCTCTGTTACCTGGTCTACACACCCAGGAGGGATCTTATTGGCTGCTCCTGGTCGAGAGGTTATCCAGAGAAGAGCAGAGGGAAACAGATTCCCCTTGATAAGGTTTGTCAGCAGCACATCCACTGAGGATGACTCTGTCACATCACACAATCTCTCATTATTCTTGAAATTTAGAGGAAGTCAACATTCATCCAGACCATCAAAGATCAACACCACTTTGTAGGAGTCACAGTCTATTAATTTTAGTTTTCTTATTTCTGGGAAAAAGTGATGAAGAAGATCCATCAGACTGCTTCATTAGATTCAGCTCTCGAAAGGGAAGTGGAAACAGGAAGGTGACATCCTGATTTGCTTTTCCTTCAGCCCAGTCCAAAAGGAACTTCTGCACAGAGACTGTTTTTCCAATTCCAGCAACTCCTTTAGTCAACACACTTCTGACGGACTTGTCTTTAAAGAGCTCATTACATTTAATGGGTGTCTCCTGTGTTGCTGGTCTCCTGGAAGCTGTCTCAATCTGTCTCACCTCATGTTCATTAGTGACATCTCCACGCCAACCCTCTGTGATGTAGAGTTCTGTGTAGATCTCATTCAGAAGTGCTGAGCTTCCATGTTGTGAGATTCCTTCATTAATTATTTTAAACCTCTCTCTCAGGTTGGATTTCAGCTTTGGCTGATACACAGACGTCAAAGACTCTAATAAACAAAGTGATAACATGTTTTAATGCAAAATCATTGAGCACCATTTAAACCTCTTACTCCTTAGTTCCCACAGTATTATGTCCCACAACACTTTATTCCCCATAGAAACAGCATGCCAACCCTGAGTTCCCAGGCCAAAATTGGCCCCAAAATCAACATTTTAATTTAAAAATTTTTAGGCCTTGAAACAACTTATAATAATGTATTTGTGTAATATTACTTTGAAAATGAAGTTCAGTGTTTTTACTCCACTTAGAGCACAATTCTTAACTAGAGAAATTACGAAAAATGCTCACTAAAATCCTTCTACTCATTTAGAAGTACCGTACGAGCATCTGCATGGTCAATGCCTTTGAATAAATGCATTTTAGCACCAAAAGTCAACTTTCTGGTGATAATCAGAGCAGCAGGTACTGTTTTCACGAATGCACAGAAATGGTCAAGTTATGACTCCAAACCCCTGCAGTGTCAGTCGCACTGGTTGATGGATCAGGGTCTGAAGACGGATCAGGGTCTGAATCAGGAGAGTTTGTGTCACTATCAGTTTCGTTTTTGGTTTCAACATCGCCTGAACTTTCACTGCTGTCACTATCTAGAATCCTCGCTCTCGCCTGTGTGACTGTATGTTTCCTGTTTTTTCACTGTTTTAAATGTACCTGTGTTCACTGTAGATGTAACTTTAGCTGGAACATGATTAGCTCTTCGCTTTGGCATTTTAGTATTGCCAAAGCGAATACTAATACTATTACACCAATATTCATGCTTGGATCATCTTCATTGTAATGACAGCATAATGTCGTAATCACGTCGTGACATCATGATGTCATCAACCTTCCGGGTCAAAAAATAATAATTAAATAAGTAACGAATCATGGCAGAGTAATGCCGGTATATCGTCCTTACGGGAATAGATCAAAGACGGGCAAGCCGGTTTTACGGCCTTACGGGGTAAGAGGGTTAAAATGTAAAATTATTTTGAATGATGTTCATTCCTGATTCATGTAGTAAATATTACTGAAGGAACAGGACCGTTGTACAGAGTAACTACAAGCTGGACCACTAATCGAACAGAAAAGCACATTTCTCATTTACCGCTGTATTGTTTAAAAAAACTAATATTTCTGCTGTTTCTCCAGTTTTGAGTGCAGATGAGGACTCGCTTGAGCTTCACATGGTGCTGTTGGAACTGGAGGATGTGGAGAAGTAGATCCACGGCCTACTCAACAAGCAGGCCCAGCTGCTGGAGCGAAGAACAGTGCTGGAAACATCTTGTGCCTAGGCCTACACATCCAAGGTAACCACACAGCGTGGTATTTCCACTCCCAGGCCCTTTACGCCATGTGTTTCTCTGTGCAGGGACCGTGCATCAAGGACTTTCCCAGCTGAGGTCGCCGACACACCACGGGCCTTGGGTGAACCAGCGGCAGAAGGCGCGGGCTGGACCCCAGGCGAGTACCTCTCCACCTCCGGTGATTGAGATTCCAACCAGCGATTGTGCTGCACGCGGGGACGAACGACATCAGGCTGTGGCAGACGGAGGTTCTGAAGAGGGACTTCACCAGCCTGATCGAGACAGTACGAGGCAGATCACCCACCACAAAGATCATCATCTCTGGACCTCTTCCCACATACAGACGTGGAACCGAAAAGTTCAGTAGAATTCTAGGTTTAAATGATTTGTTAGTTTCTTGGTGTAATGAGCAGAATCTGGTGTTTGCCAATAACTGGAATCTGTTCTGGGAGCGTCCTAGCTTGTTTCGTCCTGATGGCCTGCACCCCAGCACAGCGGAACTGTTGTCTGACAACATCTCCAAGGCGCTACACTCCAAGTGACTGCGTACCATAAGTAATAATCTTCCGACAATAACAACGTTCATTATAATCAATAATCAATTAATAGTCCAGAGTCCAAAATCGCCGTGCAATCAAAAAAAAAATATATATATATATATATATATATATATATATATATATATATATATATATAAATATATATATATATATATATATATATATATATATATATATATATATATATATATAAAACACTTACATACACATACAGTAGCAAGAAAAAGTATGTGAACCTTTTGGAATTTCATGATTTCCTCCATAAATTTGTCATAAAATTTGATCCATGCCTATATGCCCTTTAACGAAACATAAAAGCTAATACAAAAACACCACCCACGAATTACAGCAAAAACGAAGAAACCGTGCACTTTCCCCAAGGTCCCTTACTCTCGGCTCCGATTTCCCGCGCGTCACTCACACTGCGATGGCGGACCAGTTCGAGCGAAAATCACGAAAAGGACGCTTGTGACACATTATTAGCTGTGTCCTTTTAACGGTAATACTGTTTAGATTTTTTTGGGGCAAGTCGTTTCGGAGTTATTGTGATTAATCGCTGAATATGTGAGGAATATGTGAGGAATATCGAACACAGTCGATCGGTACACGTGTAATGACTGTTATACATGGTTTACTTCCCATCTGCCTGCTAAAGTCTTCTTTTTGAGCACATTTGAGTTGTAGGATGTTTACGGAGAACCAAAAAACACTGGAATATGAACACAGAGGGTCTGTCTGGTCACCTAAGACCAAATATTTGGCGTTGTGTTGATGATGTTCATTTAAATCCAGATAGTTTGTTTACACAGAAGAGTGGCATGGTTTGCGCACGACCTAACCTCATAGGGCGCGAGATAGTCCACGTTCATTGGTTCTTACCATCTTGTCCGGCCAATGGGAAAGGTAGAGGGGCGGGATGTTAAGCTGACCCCCTACCTGTCTCTCTGTCTAATAATTCAGGATAAATCTGTCAAATAACAGTGTTTTTTGGTGTTTTTTTTATACATTATATTGATGAATGTTAGGTATCATTACATGGTCACATTTAACCATTTTAAAAGTTAGTAAAATGTTTCACAGGTTAGTGGGGTCTTATGAAATTGGCCTAACGATTGGCAAAACGATGACACCCTCACTGTATAGACCACATGTAGTGCTTTGCAGTTCTACCAGATATGTATAATTATAACTGCGGGTAATGTTTTTAAAGAGCCAATGTATTGCGCCGTATTTCACCGGTTACACCAGTCACTGAAATTGACCTTAAGTTGACCAGGATGTCTGTGTGATAGCGGTGTGGTTTAATTTAGCTTTCATTTTAAAGCTTGATCCAAGAGCTTTCTAATGATATATAATGTATGTATGTGTGTGTGTGTGTGTGTTTGTGTGTGTCTGTGGATAAGAGGAAGGCTATTAAATAACTACGCGCTAAGCTGAGCCAGTGACTATGTTTACACGGACAGCAGTAATCTAATTCTTGACCTTATTCTGAGTAAGACAATATTGCGATTAAGATGTTTACATGAGTCGCGTATCGAATATTCATTTTATGTTCCCATGTTACATGTTATAGAACAGTGAGCGATTAACAGCACACGTCATTACATCCCCGTGCCACGCCGTCTTGACGTTCCCTCCAGAATTTCACGTATCGATGTACAGCTGGTCTTCGTTATGGTACTGTATACAGTTTTGGGTGTATTTATTTTTACTTTTTACAAACGCTTCAAGTGCAGTTAATTTTTGGCCATGCTGTATGTGCAAATAGATGACTGCTTGAACCCAGGGGCTGCATCCCAAACTATGTACTTACCGTCTATATATTAGCCGATCTGTATGTATTTTACCTACTATATCGTAGGTAAGTACACGGTTTCAGATGCAGCCATGCTCTCTTGTTTGCTGTAAAACGGTTGAGCACAGCCGTGTGCTAAGCAGAGCCATTGTTGGTTTTTATACCACCTGCCACTTCAGGTACTCTAATGATATATACCTGTCCACAGAAGGCAGAATTACACCTCTGACCGTGCTACGCTGAGGACTTCATTCCCTTTGCTTTTTTGTATTTTTAAGATCTCACTTTCTACAGTCCAAATGGCTTCTGATGCGTAAGTACAATTTGCGCTCTGTTGACCTTGAAACTAAAATATGTTGGCGACTGAAAAGCCCTCTTTTGGCATTTCTTTGTTTGAGAAAAGTCACATTCTGAAAGAGAAGTGCGGGAAATGTATAAAAGAAGAATATAATATGTCTGTTGTAGGGCTGCTCAATTAATCGAATATCGATCGCGATTACGATTTTGACTGCCCACGATTAACTGAACATGATCAACTGCGATATTGTCGTTTAAAGTTCGTCCTGCGTTCAGAGAAAACTTCTCTGCAGATCAAATTAAGCGCTTCCTAAACTTACAGCCAATCCCCATAGAGCGGGGCAGGAATGACGTCATTTTGTAGTGCCAAAACCCGGAAACAGAGTTAGCATTTTGGCGCTCAATCTGCCAGCTTCTGAACTTTCACCTGCTCATGTAGACACAGCGGCGTCGGGCAGAGTAAATTAATAATAATGCCAACGCTGCAAGGTGAGTTTAATTCAAACATCTTTATGATTGGTGAGGAATTATTTAATAATCAAGATTAGCAACTGTTCAGAAGGATACGCCGCTGCTCTCCTTCACGCTCTTCAACACATAGCGTAGGCACGCCATTTAAACTTAAGGTTGCCAGATATCACGAGAAAAGTCAACTCCAGTTTCCATGTTTTGATTTAATCCCCCCAAATACAATATTATCAGCAGACATGGACACAGAGTTACTGGGGAACCGATATAAAAGGAGCAACTGATAAACAATCAAACAGAAAACTACTAAAATGTAAAGACATAAATAAATAATTTAATATAAAAATAGGTATTATAATAACGTCGTAAAATATTAATAAAATGATAAATGAGATAATGTTTAACTATTATGGGTTGCATTTAATATCAATTTGACATTAAGCTTAGTTCACGATTTCCTTAGAAAGCTGTTAGCCTTTTTCCTAATATGGATCATGTTTGTGTTAGTCTACTTTTAATTAGGCTATTGTTTAATATGTTTTAAAAATACATTTTTTATGCATGTTTATTTATCAATTAAACAACAGTATTTCTCAATGCTATTATTTGAATTCAATGAACAGTGACCACGAGCAGAGAGCTTACATTTAACTGTTTATGACAGACCTCCTGATTAAAGTTTAAATTAAAAGAAAGATTGGTATCTGGATCGTATCGTTCATTTGGTTGATTTCATTTTTATTTTCACTCATCCTATATTTTGGGTACTATTTTATTTATGTTTGTATCTGCAAGATGATGCACTTTAAGGATCAGTCTAATTTGATGTAAAGATTTGTACATTAGCTGGCACGTAGCACAACATGGAGGCGAAAGCAGCGGTCTGTCCATTTAAATTACAATAAAAATATGTTGCCCCTAAAATCTATAAATAATCGAGATCTCAATATTGATCAAAATAATCGGGATTATCGTTTTGGCCATAATCGTGCAGCCCTAGTATGAACTGGCTTCCCTGTGGAGATTTCTTTCTAAGTGTTCTAGACAGAAACATCCACAGATAAGGTAGTTTTTCAAAAGATGTGGCATGACCCTTATTCCATTTCATTTAAAGCTTCTTGTTATTACACGTAACCATTTCCAAACTCTTAACTAATCTCTCTCTGTCTGTGCTTCTTTCTCAACCTGCAACAGGAACTTCCTGCTGTGCCATGTCTGCCTGAAGGCCAGGTGCAGTCTGCCTAGACATCTGAGGAAGAAGTGCATGCAGCACAGTACTGAGGAAGAGATCGAGGTCGCTGTGGACAAGGCCAAGAAGGACGTCAGTGAGTTCCTGCGAAAGGGCAGGTTCTGGAAGTACTCTGAGATTGTCTCTATCTTCCAGAGCCCCGATCCCTGTAGCAGGTATGTCTTTCAATCTAACGCTTCATTAACGTTTGCCTTCGTCACCCCCCCGTTTTACCAGTGAAAAACATAGTTAATGTCGTACATGAGCTGTGTTTGGATGTACAGTCTCTGAGTTTGTCTGGCTATAAGTTTGTCTAGTCTAAACAGTAGATGTTTTATTTTTCACACCTGTACACCCTGTTTGGGCTCCTGTTGGACATAATGACGGACATTCACTGTGACTGCTGTTATATTTCACATTCTAATTCTCCTACGGTTCAATCCTTTCTCCTTGGGGCCGTTTACACGACGATGGCGTTTTGGGGCCTGAAAACATGAACTTTTGAAAACCGTTTGCCGTTATATTCTCCGTGTGAACGTACAAAAAACGAGAATCTGTAGAAAACCATGATGTCATGCGTTTGAGTACTTCAGAACTACAGTAGTGGACTACAAGACTGTGTTTGTGCTTCCCCAGCAAAGTGTAGATTTACTGCATCACTACTACGATCAGCAGATTTGTTACATACCACACATTATTAACCCACGTCTACGCTGACGAAGAGTCTTCAAAATCTTATATTTATCTTCGTAATTGTCTGTTTTGGAGCATCCTTTTATTACTAATTAAATATAGAAAGCAGACTGACTGCCAGTGTCTCACTATTTGATTTGTTTTGGACGATTTTGTTCTGTTTTGGTACAATGATGGTCAATTATTATTACTTAAAGATGCACTATGTAAATTTTTTACAGTGTTTAAAAATGAACAACCTTTGTTAACAGAATTCTGACATGGAGCACAAGAAAAGCTAAAACTTTTCTTGTATATGTTTATAGGGCAGTCTTGTCTGGATCAATATGGTGAATATATGCTTATATGAACAGGCGCGTACTGTTTCTTTACAAACTGTCGCCAACTACTGGCCTGGCATGCATAACACAGCGTTTTTAGTCGTTTTCACGGATCTGTGTGAACGGGGAATATTTTGACAACGTTGTCGTGTGAACATACCCTTTGCGTGAGAGAAGAGACAAAGTCTTTTGCATTTTATTGCAAACACTCTCAATTTCTACCCTGTACTTGACACCCCACCCCTATTCACACCTTCAGGTATGAATAGGGCTGGCTGGGGTTTGAACAAGACATTCAACATGAAATGAAATGACCCTGGAAAAAAAATAGAAAAATATGGTTGGTGTGATCAGGATGATTAAAGAGCTGCAGAAGAGAGGGAATGTGGTCATGGACTTGCCCAGTCAGCTAGACGATGTGGGTGCAGAGGATACTGCACAGTCCCCAAGCCAGCCGCTAGCCACAGAACCCGAGCAGTCTCGCCAGCACAAAAGGTAGAGCCCATAGTCAATTCTCCTCAATCGAATTTGAACGCAGCGAATGGAGTGTAACACTTAATTTCATGCTTTTCTGCAGGAAGAGGATGCGGCCAGAGACTCACGTATGGGTTCTGATGGAGAAAAGGGGCTTAAACAAAAAGCATTCCCTCTGCCATCCTCTGTTGAGTGACTTCATCTCTCACCTGGATACCAACTTTTACGATGAATGTTACAAACAGGAGGTAATCTCCACGAAACACAATGTAATCCCAATTATTGCATCAAGCATTTGATTTTAACCTGTGCTTCAATATAACAGGTGGAACAAGTGGCAAGGTTTTTGTACTTCATGGATCCCACTGCTCCCTCTCTGGAGTTTGTGCGTCAGTATGAGCGAATACAAGAGTACGTTAGAAAGCTGACCGAGATCAAGGTCAGCAGGAACACTGTGCGAAACTACTTATTCAGCATCAAAAGGTCAGTGGTGGTTCACATTCTGCACAGTATCACAAAAATCATTTCCGTGTATCAGAGTCATGGGTCATTCTTGGAAAGTGGCTGAAATTTATACATATGCATATTTAACCCCCTCCCCAAAGGTTCCTGAAGTATCACATGGAGGACACAGACCTCTCCTTTCGGGATAAAGATCTTTATGATGACAGTGTGGCTTGCATCCAGTTCCTGACATGTCTGAAGCTATCCTACACAATGAAAGTCTGCACGGATGTCCCTAGGAATAGGTTGAAATTTGCTTTTTAATATGCATGTAATAATAATGTAACAATAAGGTTGTCCTTGACGACTTATTTACAAACCTGATCTTTAGTTCACATAGGTTCTTAGCGGTCATATACGTGGCTAAGAATGACTTCCTAGGGGTCATCGGGAAGCTGATCGGCCCCGACCGTATTTCAGCCGAGTTCCTGACCAAACACGAACAGGTGCTGGTGCTCTATTACCTGGAGGCCATCCTGATCCTAAAACAAGTGCAGCGGCCTGCGGTGGTGAGGAACATGACTGTGAGTGTTTTTTAAACCAGTACAGTAGTTTCTAATGTGCTCAGATTGCCAAAACACACATGATGTATTCTCTGATAAACTAACGAGTTTTGGTCACTCTTTGTTATAGGTGTCCGAATGGGTGTGTCGGACACAGCACGAGAACGGGTATGTCACGGTGAAGGTAGACAGCGTCCCTTTAATGCACATGACTGTGGTCATTCTTACACTGGAGGAGGAAATGGTATGCTAGTGAGTAGTAAGGGATTAAATCAACAAACTGAACGTGTCATGATTATAGATAACAGAGACCAATTTTTGGGTATTTTTTCCCTTTTAACAGTGGTTCGACACGTATTACACAGAGGTGCGTCCGGTGATGCTGGGCAGGCGGAAGGGCCGGTGGGGGAAAGACTATGGGGAGAGATTTTTCATCTCCGCCACTGGAAAATCCGTCTACTCGCCCTCCAATGATATGCATCGCTTCCATCAACTGTGAGTGCCCTATACTGACGTTTTGTGATTGTGTTTTCAGTATTGGTGAATATAAACATATTAATTGTGTACGTCATCCTGTGTGGCTGCAGGTACAACCTTCCCACGGTCACCAGTATGATGGTCAGGCGTGCGTTCGGGCAGAGCAGCGTTGATATGGATTACATTAAACTCTCGAACTCTGAGAAACACAGCAGGATGAAGGAATGCTATAATACACCAGCAGCTGTCAAAAGACAGTATGTTGTCTCTCAAATTGAGATAACGATTAACTTTCCTTGTCCTATGTGATGATCGTAAGCTCGTGCTTTTGTGTTTACTTGAGCTGTGTTCGATTTTCTTCACAGAACTGAAACTAGCCAAAGTGGCATTGGCACAGAGATGGGCAAGCAGTCTGCTTATGACCTCTTGTTGCGCACGCCACCCAGAAACTGCGGAGACGGTATTTGTAGACGGGCGGCTTTTTGGAATGTTGCAATGGTGGGAAGGTCTGTTTTTGGGGGTTTCACATTTTTGCGACGCCAACCCTCAGTAGCCAGGATTGTATCCTGGATCAAAAAGCAGGGCTGGAGGAAGAATAGACCAGATGCTTCAAGAGTATTAGCAAGCTGGATGCCTCCTGGAGGCGTGGCCAGCTCTCTGGACAGCCCTGTGATCCGGAAGATGGTCCGGAGACAGAAATGGAAGGGGCTGTTGGTGTCGGAGATTGAAGGCAAGGGAAGATGTGTCGTCACCACCAGGCCCTTTGTGAATGGAGAGGTGGTCTGTGATTACCACGGTCGGCTGGTCAGCAGGCAGGAGGGGTTGAGGATACGTGCATCCATGTCGGCGGGAGAGAGTGGATACATGTTCTTCTACACTGATAGCCACGGACAGGCCGCGTGCATCGATGCACACAATGAACTGTGCGAGTGTCACCCGGACCAGGTGACGTTTGGCAGGCTCATTAGACATGCTGCTGAAAAGAACAATCTACGTCCTAGACGTTTTGTTGCTGAAGGGAAGGACGTCATCCTGTTCTTGGCAGCAAGAGACATTCAGATCAATGAGGAACTCCTGTATAATTATGGAGTCAACAGGAGGTGCTTTGCCGGTGAGGGTCTGGACCTGGACTGGCTCTGAATCCCCCTGTTGGCATACTGTTGCTTTTCTTTTACCTTGGTTACAGCATTTATTATTAAATTGTAATAAACTTCTATATTTACTCTTTGTCTTTTTGCTGAAATATACAGTCACACACACACAAACGTTCATGTATATATGAAACACACACGCGCACACATACATGTTTATATTATTACTGTCGCTGTACACTGACCAAGAGTGGACCAGTGTTTCTGAAACAAAAATGACTTCAATGAATTTTCTTTAAAGGTCTTTTTTTCATAATATAACTAGAAATATGCATTTTCTTAAATTTTTCAAAAACATTCCAAGAGGGGACTGGCGACCCTGACCGATGTCTACCTATCCAAAAGGGGACCTCCATAGCCTGCACTGGAACTGTATGTGTAAACACAAAGTGAATTGGCATAAGTCTTTTTTCATACTGTAACTTTAATGTAAACATTAATGTTTACTCATCTCAGCATTGCATAAATATTCTGAAAGTAACCCCAAACTCTAAATAAATAATTTTATCTGCAATTATTTTCTTGGATTGACTCTAATACTAATTATATGTAAATGAATACAATTATCAAAAAATGTAGCATAAGATTATATATACACTATCTTATAAAAGTGAGTACACCCCTCACATTTTTGTAAATATTTGATGAAAGTAGTGAGTGTACAGCTTGTGTAACAGTGTACATTTGCTGTCCCCTCAAAATAACTCAACACACAGACATTAATGTCTAAACCGCTGGCAACAAAAGTGAGTACACTCCTAAGTGAAAATGTCCAAATTGACCCCAATTAGGTGTCATGTGACTTGTTAGTGTTACAAGGTTTCAGGTGTGAATGGGGAGATGGTGTGTTAAATTTGGTGTCATCGCTCTCAGACTCCCTTATACTAGTCACTGGAAGTTCAACATGGCACCTCATGGCAAAGAACTCTCTGAGGATCTGGAAAAAAAGAATTGTTGCTCTACATAAAGATGGTCTAGGCTATAAGAAGATTGCCAAGACCCTGACACTGAACTGCAGCATGGTGGCCAAGACCATACAGCAGTTTAACAGGACAGGTTCCACTCAGAACAGGCCTCGCCATGGTCCACCAAAGAAGTTGAGTGCACGTGCTCAGTGTCATATCCAGAGGTTGTCTTTGGGAAATAGACGGATGAGTGCTGCCAGCATTGTTGCAGAGGTTGAAGGGGTGGGGGGTCAGCCTATCAGTGCTCAGACCATACACCACACACTTCATCAAATTTGTCTGCTTGTGGTAGAAGATGGATGGATATATATAATGTGCCTTAACTAGCTGTTGATTGCTAGCGAATTCAGATAGCTCAGTAACAATTGATATTTTTATTGCTTGGTAATATGAGTATGGTGGCTTAATAGACTAGTGCCACTCTTAAACACTGGTAGTGTGGGGCGAGGGCTGCCGTCTGTTGCTGCCATTAAAAGTTCTGTTTCGGCTTGAGGCAAGTAACCAGCTTGGGGAATAGGTGGTAGTGGATAGGGGTGAAGGCAGCCGGGTGTGTTAGAGGACGCTATCACCCTCTGATGAGATGCTGGAAATGACTGAGTCTGACTGATGGGTTGAGCTACCTGACCTGGTAACAAGATATTCACATTTGAGATTGATGTAATGGTTGCAACAGGAGGGACAGTTTGTGACCTCTGTGTGTGGTGTCTCAAATTGGGTTGTTGCTGGTTGCCTGGAGTTAAATTGAGGTAGTGTCCTTGAGACTGAGTCAACCTGCTGTGGGACAGGTGTGATGTTCTCCACAGAATATGTGACTTGAGACATCCCTTGGATTTGAGTCACTGCACACAGGGACAATGACACTGTGGGAACTGGTACTAGTGTGGGTATAGTAGCTTTTAACGCTACTATACCCAGTTTGTTGACTGAACATTGTGTCCTTTAATGTGCTCTGTGCTTCTGGAGCAGTTTGTATGGCTAGCATTATTGAGGATGATTGGCAGGGCAACTGTTGAGATCTAGGGTAGTGGGCTGAGCTGGCATGGAGAGACTGCAGTGGTGGCCGAGTTGTGTCTGGTGATACTTGAGTCACTGGAGTAGTCATGTTTGTATCGTTGCTAAGCAGCGAACTGACCAGTTTGGCCACGTTAAGACCAGATTCTGCTCTTTTCAGCTTGTGCTGTCTGTATAACTGGTTAGGTAAGGGCTTCTTTGCCATGAGAGCTTCTTCCTAAGCAGTTGGAGCTTCTTTAGCTTGAGTTTGTAGTCTCTGATATTCGTTGTAGGAGGTCGTTGACACGATTTTATTTTCTCCTCCAGTATGGCTGCCTGTCCGCTTGTGAATGCAGATGCACCATGAACACCAGAGATAATGGAAGGATGAGTGGATTTAGAATGAGAGCTGGCTTCACTATGGGACGTTTTCTTTGACTGACTCTTGTGCTGGCTGTGACCGTGGGAAGAAACAACTGGAGGAAGCTCCACAATAGGTAGGTAGCCAACCTCAAAGTCACCAGATGAGAGCCAATTTATTCTGTCTTCTGGGCCGATCCATGGTCTCTGATGCATTGCTAGATGTAGTATTCATATTGTTTACTGTTGCTGTATCCGGCTGAAAGGACCATTCAACGTGGGGTGTGGACCTTCCCACATTTACTTGACTTAACTGACAAATATGAACAGTGATTCCGGTTAAAGAATCAGACACTGGAGTAAGTTTATCTTCTTTGAACCTCTATTTATTTTCACTTTGCAGACAGTCAGTGACATCCATTAACAATATTTCTCCATGAACATCCACTGAGTAGTGCTCACACAGATGCACAGTTGCATATAATTGTGGAATGTTATGGGACCTGGTGTAGTTGTGGTGCAATTTGCATACATGCACAATATATAAAACAATCTCCGGAGAGCGCTGGTAAAGCTCTTACTCGTATCACTCTGTCAGCAGCAACTGTCTTATCAGACCCTCGGATTCAGATATTACGTTTATTTAAACTATTGACATTTAAAAGGATTCAAACTACCGAGTTAGTCAAATCTACAACTCTCATATTCCGGAGCCGGCGCGAAGAGATGACGTCATCGGTAAGCTGCGATTCGAACGTGGCGGCATTAGTTTAAAGCGCACTGCGCATGCGCCTGCTCTGTGCGCGTGCGTGCGTGCGTGCATGACTGTGTGAATGGGTCGCGGTGGCAGATAAAGAACCAAAACACACACTCTTGACTCTTTAAATCCGGTTCCGTTAAAACCGAGATCACTTCACAGACCCTTTAAACATCTCGAAATCACCAGACCGGAAGTGCGGGACTCTGTGGAAACCGGTAGGTGAGTAAATACAATAATAACAATAATAATCCAGATCAACTCACCTGTGCTGGATTCTTTATCTCCTAGCTGATAGTGTTTAGTGATAATAAACCGTGGATTATAAATCTATATAAATGATGTATCGTGTTCTAACCTTTAGTTTGGGTTAGTGAAGAGTAATCAAAGTGTGAGTGTTGATGGAATTGAATATAAACACAAGACAGGAACACAATTACACCGTAAGACACAACACCAGAACAAAAGAAAAATAGAAACAAAATCCAAGTAAAACAAACAAACATGTATACATCATTTGTGTATGTTCCGTCTTTCTACTTTTGTTTTCTGAGACATTTAAACTCTGAAACAGTTTCAGCACCTCACAGAGAAAAATATGAACGCAGGACTGACATTTTTTCCATTTACAAGTATGAATATGATATTTACCCAACAACCAAACTAAGTTAACAACATTTGAAGTCACCTTTAAAGGCAAGAAAATATCTTGTAAAACAATAAGGAGAGTTGTCTCCGTTTTAATACACATCCAGCGATGTAAATCAAACCAGAATTTAGAAGTAACCTCACAGTAAAAGAATAGCTGATCAAGTGTTTCAGGAAAAGAAGAACAAAAACTACAAGGATCCTTCTCGAAAGGAAATTGGTTTTGTATAAATCCACTAACAGGGTAAATCCTAAACATGAATTTGTAATAGGTCTCCTTAACCTCCGGACCAAATGGGTATTTAAGATCAAAGGTAAATGCTTTATCCCTTACTGGAGTTCCAACATCTCCCAGAAAGTAACACTGGTAATCACCAGTGATAACACGCTTACATTCTTTGTAGAAAAGTTTATTATTACGCTAAATGTCACAAAGATCAACATGACATGTTTTTTAAAGAAGGAAGAGAAACTACAGGCCTGGATAAAGGATCAGATAAACTGCTTTGTATTATTCTTAACAGTCCAGTGAGCACAGCATTACGTATCTTATCATAGCCCTTTGTTGGAATTTAACTCCATGATTATAAGTAAAATATTTATGAGACAAGAAATATCCATTCGCCTCCAACGAATCATGAATACAAATAATGCCTTTGCCATTCCAATCGCTTTTAAACAGAGATTTCTATTAATCACTACCGCCCTGTTGTTCCAAAGAGTGGAGTTATGAGGGGAAAATTATGGATAAATATCATTCTCCCAAAAAAAACTGACCTGTTTATGAAAACGTTACACCTTCAGAGGAATCTGAATCGCAACTTAACACCAAATCAAGACCGCTGTTATTTTTGAATATATGATTTGGAATATGATTCCGTACAGAATTTGTCTTTTATTAAATATTCTCAGTGATTTTATTCTGAATGAACCAAGAAGAGATTCAAAATCACTGGCTTTCAAGGCTCCACGTTCTTACTCTTAAGCTATATGGAATTTACGCAGATAGTGTGTTTTTATTATTTTTCTATATAAATTTAAATGAAATTGAATTCAGAGTTAATTACTTTTGGGGACATGTACTGTAGAAAACTTGAGAGAAATATACAAGCTGGTATATTCCCTCAGTTTTAGTCAAGAGGATTCTGGAGCTTCCTTCTCCACACAGGCTTCGACGCTCTGATCCTAAAGGTGAGTTCAGCTGAAACGTCCCACCTGAGCTGCTCGGTTAACAGGTTAGTGGAGATTCTGGAGTCATGAATCTGTGTGTTTTTCTTCCAGTGTCCTGATTCTTTACACCTCTTATAATGAATGAATCCAGACGCCGCTCTTCAGGAAAATCTCCACAGACTCCTGCTGCTACTGGCTCAAAGGTAAAGTTTACTCATGTGTCTGATTTCTCTTTGCATTTTTAAACTCTGAGAACTTACAGTTGTGCTCAAAAGTTTGCACACCCCTTGCAGAATCTGCTAAATCTTAATACCTTTATCAAAATAAGATGGATCATGAAAATCCAGTATTTTTTATTTAGTTCTGTCCTGAATATACTGTTTCACGTAACAGATGTTTACATATCGTCCACAAGACAAAATAAAAGCTGAATTTATTCAAAACATTACCCCGTTCCAAAGTTTACATGTCCTTACTTGGATGATTCAGGAATAACCCAAGAATATTACTGAACTGGATGCCATTGCTCATGAGGTATGGGCTAAGATTCCTCAGGAACACTGCCAGAAGCTCTGCTGCAAAAAGGTGCTCTACTAAGTACTAAAGATGCTTGCCATTAAGGGGCTGAATAATTTTGAGACTGGAGAAGTCATTATAAGTTGCATTTTCAGTTGAATTTGGGGAAACCACTTGAAGCATTCATTGTGTTGAACTATTTCAATTGCTTTTATTTGATTTGGGCGGCCGTGGCTCAGGTGGTAGAGCGGGTTGTCCGCTAATCGTAGGATTGGCGGTTCGATTCCCGGCCCACATGACTCCATATGCCGGAGTGTCCTTGGGCAAGACGTTGAACCCTGAGTTGCTCCCGATGGCAAGTTAGCACCTTGCATGGCAGCTTGCATGTGAATGTGTGAACGAGACACAGTGTAAAGCGATTTGGATAAAAGCGCCATATAAGTGCGCTGAAAGTCTGTCAATTCTGACAATAAACCTGATTTGCAATCGGGTTGAATAATTTGTATTACTCGTGTTCAAAACTAATGTTTATAGTTTCATAGCAATTCATAAAAATATACATTAGCGTTCTAAAGTTTTCCATCAGTGTTATTTCAGATACATCTATATAATGAGTGTAATACAATTTTAGTGTTCTAGACTTTAGGTTTACGAATAATAATCCACGACAGTGTGGGGTGATACGACAACGTTCTCACTGTGTCGAGCAGAAGTTTGTATTCTGTTCTTTGAGTATTTTCTCATCAAGATGAGCCAGAAAACAGTGCTAATTACTGGGTGCCATTTATTTTAGTCCATTTTACTTTCACAGACAAAAACGAAAGAATATGTAAACCAGCAGAATAAAAAAGCCAACCCCCCCTCCCCCCATCATTATACAGTTCCTCCAAGTAATACAAATTAATGCAAAGTCAAGCAAACACTGCAATATTCAGAGGAGCGTGCAATTTTTATTTTTTTTTTTAAATTACAGCAGATTTTCTGCAGTCAAAGCCGTCTTCGATTCATGTGCGTCGAACATGAGTGCAGCTAAAAGGTCTCATTTACATCCCTGCGAAAGAACTCTTTCATAAATTATCCAGTTATCTTCAAAAGAAGCAGAAAAAAACTGAAGGTTTCCTTGCAAATATATATATATTTTTTTAAATTGAGCATTTTTAGCCGCACCAGTTACAAGAAACTCCCTGAAATCTTGGACAGACTGATTTGTCACACAAGCCTAGCGACCACCATACACGTCCCCAGGGGTGTGGCGTTACTGGAATTTTAAGAAGCATTCATGTGGCATGAGCTATAACTTCACACCCGAATGATGGTTAGATAATTTTTTTTTTAAGAGAGAATGTGTGTTAATTACAATAATGCTGTAATCCATTGTTTTTGGAAACACTGAAAGTTCTATCAAGATTTTCCATAGTCTGAACACATTTGGTGCTTCAGCTTGAAAAAAAAAAATTGACGCCCAGAGCAAGGGCATCTTTATATGGCTAGTCTCTGAATTTTTTAAACATAGGAAGACCTACATGAACTTTTTTTTTCTCTGTGATCAGTGATGAGAAATGACTTCTAAGTTCAACTGTCAATGGAATTACATTACAAATCTAAAATTGCAAAGCTATTTAAGGTCGGTGATTGTGTGGTCGAGCTGTATTACAGTACTGTAGGAGATGTTTCCAAAAACAATTCCATAAACACATGGGGACAAAATATAATGATGATGAGTCTTTATTGATCACGTGTTATATATATAAATAAATAACAAATTTTATATTTATATATATTTTATAAATGGATGGATGGATGGATATATATACACACACGTATGTATGTATGCAGTAACCCAGAGTCTTAACTGACAAGCCACCACTATCTGCAAATCTAAAATTATTTAATCGTCTTGGATAATTTTGTGTTTCCCAGATGTACCACTGCTCCGACTGTGGGAAGAGTTTTACTAAAAGTCATCATCTCAAAGATCACGAGCGGATCCACACAGGAGAGAAGCCGTATCGCTGCTCACAGTGCGGGAAGAGTTTTACCCAACTATGTACTCTCCAACGACACCAACGTATCCATACAGGAGAAAAGCCGTATCAGTGTGGACAGTGCGGGAAGAGTTTTACTCATCAGAGTCCTTTCCAACAACACGAGCGTATCCACACAGGGGAGAAGCCGTATCACTGTGGACAGTGCGGGAAGAGTTTTACTTGTCGGAGTAATCTCCGACAACACCAGCGTATCCACACGGGAGAGAAGCCGTATCAGTGTGGACAGTGCGGGAAGAGTTTTACTCGTCAGCGTATTCTCCAACAGCATGAGCGCATTCATACAGGAGAGAAGCCGTATTACTGTGGACAGTGCGGGAAAAGTTTTACCCAGCTGTGTACTCTCCAACAACACACACGCATCCACACAGGAGAGAAGCCGTATCACTGCTCGCAGTGTGAGAAGAGTTTTACTTGCCAGAGCAATCTCCAAAAGCATAAGCGCATTCACACAGGGGAGAAGCTCACAGTCTAGCAAACATTTTCGTGACAAGCGAACCCTCCACAGCCACCAGCAGAGTCCTACAGGACAGAAACCGTGCCTCTGCAGACAATGTGGGCGGAGCTATGTTCATTCAAGTTCATCACGGACACACAAGTGCACTAACATAAAGCCATCCGATCTTGACATGTGAATTTGTCAAATTAAGATACATGTTTTCTTTTTCTTTTTTAAAGGGTGGTAATGAGACATTCTGGCATGAAACTATAAAATTATATTACTTGTCATGGACTGTAGTATTCTGTTGCATGCAATCCACATATTTAACAGGTGGGAATGCCCACTTTAATCGACCAATCCAGACCTCTCAGTGAGACACATGACTCTTGACATCTCTCTCTCTCACATAAGACTTTTCATTTTCAATGATTTGTAAATGCGAGCTAGAATTCGGTCTATAAAATGCTGCGTTGTGTGCATAATGGTTACAGATTTCAAAAAAGACAACTTAACGTGTCAGAAAAATTTATACCACATCGTCTCAGGCTTTATAATAGAAATATTTATTGCAACAATCTGTGAAATATGAACATGTACAAAAATCTAGTTAATTGTACCTATATGAAAAGTACTTTAGTCCCTGTCTTCACCGACTTCATTTTCAGATCATAAGGCTTTTGTTTTAAATAGTGTAGTTTTAGATGAAATACACCAGGACAATCTTTTTTTTGCCAAATGCATATTTAATAAGTCAATACTTGAAGGAGTAAACTTCTCAGCTTTCCCGAGTCCATCTGATAACATTATACACTTTACTGAGTATAATGGGCATTAGATATATTATTTCTCACATTCTGATCAAAATGAATGTCTGCAACAGGGATGACATCATGATAACAGGACTGACTAGAGTAACAGGTCTGAGAGGACAATGTTTTTGTATTGTTGTAGCATTAAAGAATGATTTTGTATTTTTGAAGTATTATTGTTGCATCGTTAAAGTATTAGATTTGAGTTAATGTTGTTTTCATTATGCATGCTGTATAATGTAAAGTAGACAAAAAATTGCGATATCGTGGACAAGTACACCCCCCTAATTTAATTCAAAAAGTGGAGCTTTCATATATCATAGATTCATTACACATAAAATGAAATATTTCAAGCTTTTTTTGTTTTAATCTTGATGACTACGGTTTACAGCTCACGGAAATAATAAAAAAAAATCCAGTATCTCATAATATTATAATTAAGAATTTATAATACAGAAATGTCAACAGTTTTCAATGTAGATCTGAGCATACTGGAACAGTTACACTTATGTATAATGAAACTATAAAAAATATATATTTTTAGACCTAACCAAAAATCTGAAAACCACCCAAACGACTTTCAACAACAACTCTACATTAGAGAATATATAAATAATAATTATATGTTTGTGTGTATATATATATATATATATATATATATATATATATGTATGTGTGTGTGTTTGTAATGTACAGTATCTCACAAAAGTGAGTACACCCCTCAAGTTTTTGTAAATATTTGATTACATCTTCACATGTGACAACACTGAAGAAATGACACTTTGCTACAATGTAAAGTAGTGAGTGTAGCGAGTGTGTGTGTCACTCATTCACACACGGTAGCAGAGCAACGCAGCTCTGCTACTTGCCATCGGGAGCAACTTGGGGTCCAGTGTCTTGCCCAAGGACACTTCGGCATGTGGAGTCATCCAGTCTGGGAATCGAACCACCAACCCTACGATTGGTGGACAACCCACTCTACCACCTGCACCACAGCCGCCCCTTTAATGTCTAAATCGCTGGCAACAAAAGTGAGTACACCCCTAAGTGAAAATGTCCAAATTGGGCCCAAAGTGTAAATGTTTTGTGTCCACCATACGTTTGAGCATGCCCCACAGATTCTCAATAGGGTTTAGGTCTGGAGACATGCTTGTCCAGTCCTTCACCCTCAGCTTCTTTAGCAAGGCAGTGGTCGTCTTGGAGGTGTGTTTGGGGTCGTCGTCATGCTGGAATACTGCATACTGATCATGCTCTGCTTCAGTATGTCACAGTACATGTTGGCATTCATGCCCCCCCTCCCCCATCTCTCTCGCTCTCTCGCGCTCTCTCTCTCTCAAGTTTCACACAGAGCCAGGAGCACAGAGGTACAGAAAAAAAAGTCTTCTAGCTCAGTACACTCTTGGAAGCATAATCTAGAACCATAGAACCACCATAGAATGTAATAGTAATCATTGTAAATATTGGTTATACATATTGATTGTACTTTAACATATCCAAATGTTAGTTACACATTTATTGATTACACTTTATATGAATTATTATTATTATTACTATTATTATTATTATTATTATTATCCTTTCTTGTGTATATTGAAGCACTTTGAAATTGTGTGTGAGAGAGAGAGAGAGACGTGGCTCTCTACCAATAAGCGCTTCAGCCTGGTCACGTGACCGTGGTTGTCGCCGCTACGTCCGGTTTCCGGGCCCGGTCTACTTCCTTTCCGCCTGCACGCGCTCTGTGGTGAACACGTTCCCCTACTGCTCTCCGTGAAGTGAGTGTTCAGATATAGTTGTATTTTGTTTGAAAAGTTGAAATAAAGCCAGTTTGTTTGTCTTGTGTGTGTGTATAGAATTAATGTGTGAGACTGTGATAAAGTCGAGCTGAATCTACACAAAACACGGCAGTTAATTTTTTTTTTTCGCGTTAGCTGTAAGCTCCATGCTAGCTCCTGCGGCTGTGTAGTACATCACTACAGGGTTCTCACATATATGGACTTTTACAACAAAATTAATCCCTAAGATTGACTTACATTTCGAGTAACAGGGTTTCAGATTTTTTTAAAATATTTTTTTTTAACTTCCAGAAGCATTCATTTCTTAATGCTCAGATGTTGGTCTTCAAATCTAAAAACGCAGAGCTGTGTGTGTGTGTGTAAAAACACAAAATAATAAAGCATACAACGATAAGTTATGGTCCTACAGTTTTATCTTCCAGCTTGTCTTGTCGTAGATTACGTTTACATGGACAGCAGTAATCTAATTATTGACCATATTCTGATTAAGGTGTGTACATGTCTGTACTGTACTTCGACAATGCAACTAAAACAGGAATTCTCCACATGTTTTCGTTCGATTTGCGTTTACTTCGAGTATGACTTTAGTTGGATTAAGGTTATCAATAATCACTGTTTACATGCTAGTTTCTTCATCAGAGGTCCGTCTTAAATCGAGTTAACAGCGGATTATAATTGTCCATGTAAATGTACGGAGTGTAGACATATCCTGGGTGTGTGAGAGAGGAGCTGTATCAATTAAACATTTGTTTAAATTTGTATTATATTTATTAATTAAGAGTGGAAACGTGTACGTTGGAGCCGGAGTGTAGAAGAAGAGACATGCCGTGTATACACGGTTTGCGTGAATGTGCTGTGAATTATGACCGGCTGTGTGTCTTGGTTTAAAAGATCGTTGCGTGTCTTTTTTTTTTTTTTTAAATGAAGGATGCGTTACGTGGCCGCTTACCTGCTGTCTGCCCTCGGGGGCAAAGAGAACCCTACTGACAGCGACATCAAGAAGATCCTGGAGAGCGTCGGCATCGAGGCTGATGAGACCCGCATGCAGAAGGTGAGCTGAGGGGAGAATAAAAAGGACCCTTCAGGGTCTTTAAAAGTGATTCTGATGCTGGACATTCCTATCGTATTACACTTAAACTTATACCACAGTGCGGCTCTCGGATTCTCGAATCTGATTGGTCAGAAGGTGTGTGTTATTTCTGTATAACAGCACGACTCGTACTGTAGGTTTATATCAATGTGTTCGTTCTAAATACGTTATCGTTTCTATAGTAACCGCTCATCATAGGATCTGTTCGGCAGACGTGCTGCATAAATGGATTTAAAAAGGGGGATGTATTGAACAGTTATGGAAGACGTGTCCAGTGTCTGCGCTTTCTCTCTCGTTACGGTTCCTTAAAACATCGGAGATGCGTTCACGAGCCAGAGCCCAAATGTGTCCTTTTGTGCTTCATGTTGTCATAAAAATAAAAACTTTTAACACTGTTTTAACAGGTCGTGTCAGAACTCAGTGGCAAATCAGTCGAGGATGTGATTGCTCAAGGTGAGTCTCTGTCCGAATGCTTTAAGCTGCCGTAAATATATGTCTAACATAAAGGGATGTTTTTTAATCTGCGTTCTCCTTTTCTCTGTCAGGTTACGGTAAACTGGCCAGCGTGCCAGCTGGTGGCGCGGTTGCGGTGGCGGCGTCCGGTGCTCCCGCTGCTGGAGGAGCCGCAGCTCCTGCAGGTTAGTGGCTCTCCTGCACACCTGACGTTTTATACACTGAGTCTTCGAGACAAAATCTTGCAGCAGAGCTGAGCTGTCTGAGTGTTCAGTAGCTCAGTGTTCTCCTTTTGTACTTTTGCAGCTGCAGCTGAGGAGAAGAAGGAGGAGAAGAAAGAGGAGTCCGAAGAATCCGACGATGACATGGGATTCGGACTTTTTGACTAAATTGCCGTGTAATTCGGGACCAAAATAAAGTTTGTTTTAAAAAAAATTTTTTTTAAGAATGTAATTTTTCATAAAAATTGTTTTGAGTGAAATGTAGAGGACAAACAATAACCTTGAGTTTTTGTTAAACAAAAAAATTTGTTAATTTTTTACATTTATTCACTTATATGACAGGTTTTATTATCTGACAATATAATGATTGGAACATCTTGGACTATGCAACGCCAAATTAAATTAAATATAGGTTTTCTCTTACTGGAATTTTTATTTTGTTTAGCTTACTCTTTGTCCATTTTGTGGACAACTCTAGGTGGGAAACACTGCTGTCTCCCTTGTTTTATGGAGACTTCGGCTCTAATTGGCTATTTATGTTCCTATGGTTTACTTTATTTAAATGGTTAGTAGTAATATGGATCCCAGCATAGCTGGGACAGGCACGCCTTTAAGATTTATTAGTTGGAATGGCAGAGGTACAGTGGGGGGCGAAGTATTTGATCCCCTGCTGATTTTGTACGTTTGCCCACTGATAAAGAAATGATCAGTCTATAATTTTAATGGTAGGTTTATTTGAACAGTGAGAGACAGAATAACAAAAAAATCCAGAAAAACGCATGTCAAAAATGTTATAAATTGATTTGCATTTTAATGAGGGAAATAAGTATTTGACCCCCTCTCATTCAGAAAGATTTCTGGCTCCCAGGTGTCTTTTATACAGGTAACGAGCTGAGATTAGGAGCACACTCTTAAAGGGAGAACTCCTAATCTCAGCTGTACCTGTTATAAACACTACCTGACCACACAAGCAATCAATCAATCAGATTCCAAACTCTCCACCATGGCCAAGACCAAAGAGCTCTCCAAGGATGTCAGGGACAAGATTGTAGACCTACACAAGTCTGGAATGGGCTACAAGACCCGCCGTAAGCAGCTTGGTGAGAAGGTGACAACAGTTGGTGCAATTATTCACAAATGGAAGAAACACAAAAGAACTGTCGATCTCCCTCGGCCTGGGTCTCCATGCAAGATCTCACCTCGTGGAGTTGCAATGATCATGAGAACAGTGAGGAATCAGCCCAGAACTACACGGGAGGATCTTGTCAGTGATCTCAAGGCAGCTGGGACCATAGTCACCAAGAAAACATTTGGTAACACACTACGCCCTGAAGGACTGAAATCCTGCACCCCTGCTTGAGTTGATGCCAAAGAGCTCAATTTTTGTCTCATCTCACCACAACACTTTCACCCAGTTGTACTCTGGTGGTCAGATGAGACCAAAATTGAGCTCTTGGCCTCAACTCAACTCGCCGTGTTTGGAGGAGGAGGAATGCTGCCTATGACCCCAAGAACGCCATCAACACCGTCAAACATGGAGGTGGAAACATTATGCTTTGGGGGAGTTTTTTTGCTAATGGGACAGGACAACTTCACCACATCAAAGGGACGATGGACGCGGCCATGTACCGTCAAATCTTGGGTGAGAACCTCCTTCCCTCAGCCAGGGCGTTGAAAATTTTAAGTCATTACCAAGTACTAAGTCATGTTTTGCAGAGGGGTCAAATACTTATTTCCCTCATTAAAATGCAAATCAATGTATAACATTTTTGACATGCGTTTTTCTGGATTTTTTTGTTATTCTGTCTCTCACTGTTCAAATAAATCTACCATTAAAATTATAGACTGATCATTTCTTTGTTAGTGGGCAAATGTAGAAAATCAGCAGGGGATCAAATACTCCTCCACTGTATGGGTAATCCTGTCAAAAGATCAAAGCTTTTTACACATTTGAAACGTCTTCCACTCGAACTTTAATTCGAAAGCAAGAGGGGGCGCTATTTTAATTGACAAAAGGTTTTCGTTCACTAAAGTTATTGCTGATGTGAACGGTAGATACATTATGATTGCTGGTACTCTAATGCAAAGACAGGTGTTGTAAATGTATACGCTCCAAACTTTGATAATGTGTAATTTGCTAATAGACTGTTGAGCAATCTCCCTTTTTTAAATACTCACCTGTTGATTTTCGATGGAGATTTAAATTGTGTAATTGACCCAAACTTGGATCGGTTTGCAATGATGGTGTGCCTGTTCTTGGGTTTTATAATTTTTTATATAACCAGCGATAGTTATTGAGTAGCCATGATGGGCTACTCCCATTTTTTTCATAATGAAATATTTGGGGAAGGGAGGAGAGAAAAGGTAAATGAATCACATGTAAATGAATAAATTAAAAAAAAAAAAAATAATAATAATAATAAAATACAGGTTAGCAAAGTATGAAAGTTGTATTAGGTATTTTAAAATGGGACTATTCTTCATTGATCTGGTTTAAAGAAGAATTTCCATGCTGTCGATACACCAAAGCAGGAAATCTATCTTAAATAGTGTAACACATTTGCACCAAACGTATGAAATACATTTTATGTTAGTTCTTGGAATTGAGGTGGGTCTTTATCTAGTTTGTTTACCCAGGGGTGTTACGCTAGTGTGTTCAATTCGGCACGCAAGATGAATTTTGAAAGTGAAAAAAGCATTAAAAAAAAAAAAAAAAGACAAACTAGATATTTTTTTAAGTGCTATTCCTACATAATCCAATAGGGGCGCACGTTTTAAGTCAGAGTAGAAGACGCGGCACATCCCTGGGACTCAGTCCGAACAGCAGATGGCCGCGATGCGCCCTCTGCTGTTTGTTATTACGTTCTATTTTCTACTCGTCCCCACACCCTCATTAGCCAAAATGTCTGTCAAAAAGGAGAAAAGTGGATACAGAGTGTAGAGTTTTCCATGAAAAATGGACCGCTTCCTATTTATTCACAGAGATGAGTGAGTAATAGTTTAAAAATGCGCAATTTAATGTCAGTTAACAGCTTCACTACAAAAGGGTTTGGTTTGGTGGAATCCTATTGTTCATGCAATGCCATCAATTTTAAAGTGAAATACTATATTTTTCAGTTCCAAATACCTGTGAAGTTTGTACAAACACTGTGAGCAGTTGTAATGCACACGTAAATGATAATCAGAAGCAAATTGCACATCAATCAGGTCTTAAGAAATCTGAGGTTGCTCATGATATGTTTTGATGATATTTCATTAAATATGAAGATTTTCCTAATGTACTCGTAGTTCGTAGCATGAAAACAAAGGGAAAAATATGGACTTATCATATCACACATCATAAAAGACAATCTTTGTAAAAATATGTTACTTTTTTAAGTGTGGGAGAAAGCTGATTAATTTTGAGCTTTTTTCCCCGCTATTTTTGTCTTCCTGGTTTAAAATCTTGGTCGCAGGAAGTGACTTGGCAATGTGGTATAGTACTTTGATGAATTGTCATGACTCATAATTATTTGTGAGCCTGCGTGTTCTTATCCTATGAGAAGATGTTGTCGCTTAATTATTCATAACAGCACGTGATGCTTTCCTAGAATCTTTTTCGTACTACATCTGTAGAAATGTACAGTGGGGGGAAAAAAGTATTTGATCCCCTGCTGATTTTGTACGTTTGCCCACTGATAAAGAAATGATCAGTCTATAATTTTAATGGTAGATTTATTTGAACAGTGAGAGACAGAATAACAACAAAAAAATCCAGAAAAACGCACGTCAAAAATGTTATAAATTGATTTGCATTTTAATGAGGGAAATATGTATTTGACCCCTCTGTAAAACATGACTTAGTACTTGGTAATGACTTAGTAATTACTTTTAATTTTCAATGCCCTGGCTGAGGGAAGGAGGTTCTCACCCAAGATTTGACGGTACATGTCCCAAAGCATAATGTTTCCACCTCCATGTTTGACGGTGTTGATGGTGTTCTTGGGGTCATAGGCAGCATTCCTTCTCCTCCAAACACGGCGAGTTGAGTTGATGCCAAAGAGCTCCATTTTGGTCTCATCTGACCACCAGAGGACAACTGGGTGAAAGTGTTGTGGTCAGAAGAGACCAAAATGGAGCTCTTTGACATCAAATGTTTTCTTTGAGAGATATGAGAATTGGAGAAAAGTGGACTTTGGACTTGCTCATCAAAGCAGTTTGCTTTTACGCAATGATGCGATACTCAGTCCCGAGGACTTTTTTATCCCTTCAAATGAGGTGTGTGTCTAATTTTAACCATGACAGTTTTACTTTCCTTTTGAGCTAATTAAACCGCCACGTCCACTCCCCGTCCCTTCTCTGCACAACCATCCACGACTATTTTAATCTGCATTTTTCAAAAACACTGAGAGGTAGACTTGAGCTGAAAGAGGGAGGTTTCATGACCCTTTAAACAATTATATACAGCAGTGTTACAAAGTGATGCCGTTTTATGATACCCATTTTTTTTTTCAGCCTGCATACACAAGATCCCATCTGAGACCAGCAACGACATAGTATTAAGGCACTCAAGAAGACATTCCATCACTCCGTTACACCACCACCATCAACCGGAACTGTTGATCAAGCACCAGCTGGGTCATGCTCCCTTGTTGGACTGGGAGAAGCACCGCTTACTGGAATGATAACAAATCATGATACTGGTGAATAGAAAACTAGAGATGATTTACATCTGTTGCTACAAACAGCCACAGATGAATGGTCTACAAGTGTGAACATATAGAAAACATATCGAAAAGATGTATAGAAAATATCTATGACGTGTAATCAATATGTATAAGTCACTTCTGGATATGTTAATGAAGTGGATTCAATATGTAACCTGCATTTAGAAGTACTACTTAAAGAATAATTGAATAATCAGTATGGGTTAAAAAGCATAATCTATATGTATAATCAATAGTTAGAAGCATCATCTAAATCCATAGAATAATGGTTGATCAAGTTATATTCTGAGAGTGGATTGAGTTCTGTGTCTTACTAAACAGTGAGCTATAAGACACTTCCAACATGTGGTCTTCCAAGTGTGTAAAGTAAGAACCTTTGTTTGTCTAAACTCAGCTTCACTTCTAAGTGTGTAAATGAGGTACTTTGGGTTTTGTCTAAAGCAGATTCACTCTGTGGTAGGAAATTAAGAACTTGTGTTTGTCTAAACGCAGCTTCACTTTGTGGCAGTAAATTAGACACATTCTAGAGTTGGGTTTCTGAAATGGGCCCCTCTTGGGCTTGCAAATCAGTAACATGAGAAGAGATAAGAGTTCAAGGGAAGGGTACCAAGATGAGGCTATGGGACGAATTACATGACATGATGGAGAACCCAGTTCTGGTAAGACCTCTGAAGAACATACAACTGGCTGCGCATGCACCACAATGGTGGGGTATCGTATAGATATGTATAATTAGTTAAGGCTATGGAGATCGGTCGGTTCTAAAATGAAAAGTTGAATGCCACACCTAGGAATTATTTTGACTGTTTTGGGGAAGTATATAAAGACATGTTTGTGTATGTACAAGTCGGGCTCTCTTCAGACAGTCACACTTTGTTGGTTTTCAATAAAGTTTATTACTTTTGACATCTACTAAACTCTCTGTCTTTGAAGATTGTTGACTTAGGCTAAAAAGGTTTATTTTATCCACAACAAACACAATACATGGATGTTTTATTTATCTGTATAGAAAATCTTTTTTTTTTTCTTTACTCTTCCAAATCAGAGTAGAGCTGAAAAGTGGAAGTGAATCTGCGTTTCTGATCCGAACAAGCGCATGCACAGCTGAGAAGATAGTTTGTGGGTTTTTTTTTTTTTTAGTTGTTGCTCCTAAAATAGAGGTGGTTTTATGATTTCATAAAGTGCAGGTGTGTTTAAAAATAAATAAATAAATAAATAAACGGTACAGTGAACAAGGGTGAAAAACTCATTTAATTTAATCATTCTGAGAGTCACTATCAAATGTCAAACTGAATTGATTTGGATTAAGTCCATTTCGCTGTAGCTATCAGAAAACGTCGTTGAAGCGTGATGTTGAAGGTGTGAAATAAAGATTTAGAGATTTTTAAGCAGACTTGTTTGTTAAACTGGCTCCTTTCCTAACACAATGTTTGCAGGCAGACCCCAAGGTAATACTGGAACGTAAATTTCTTGCAGCTGGGGTGCACGGTGGCTTAGTGGTTAGCACGTTTGCCTCACACCTCCAGGGTCTGGGGTTTGAGCCCTGCCTGGGCAATGTGTGAGCGAAGTTTGCATGTTCTCCCCCATTCCACGTGGGATTCCTCGGGTACTTTGGTTTCCTTCCCCAGTCCAAAGATGTGCATAGTAGGCTGAATGGTGTGTCTAAAAGGTGTGTGTATGTACCCTGTGAAGGATTGGCACCCTGTCCAGGGTGTACCCCAGCTTTTGTTAGATGCTCCCTAGGATAGGCTCCAGGTTCCCCATGACCCTGAAAAGGAGTAAGCGATAGAAGATGGATGGATGGATTTCTAGTGTCAAGATACATTATCTTGGCCAGAATTCAGCCACAATGACATCAGATAGGTTTAGTTCCTCTTTCCTCTGCTCTGTGTTCACTATCACAGACAGCCATTTGGGCTTTCTTTTTTTACTTTAATGGTTGAAGGGTTTAATTTTGTGTGTGTCTAATCACCAGGACTGATACACTCACGCCCAGCTTTGCTCTCAGTGCTTTTGTGTGAAAATTCCAATCAGTCATTACCACAGCAATCAGCTTCCCTGTAACAACAATTACACAGGCCCTCCCTACATAAGACATAAAAAACAAAACAAAACATAAATACCCGAGGATGGTCAGGAGTATATTTAATTTAAGGCCAAATCATATGACTCAGAGTTCTGAGAAGTTATAGCCATGTTCTTAATTCAGTCTGAGCAGGATTTCAGGATCCCGTGCCCAGTTTTAAAAAACCAAAAACAACGACATTTTGAATACTTAATATCCACTTGTCTGTTTAAAATAAATAAATAAATAAATAAATAAATAAATAAATAAACCTTGTTCATGTACATATGTACTCATAATTGAAGATTAGTTTTATTCCACCGCAAGTGTCTCAGTCTAATCTCAGCTTGAGTCTTGGGGAATTTACCACATTACAGTTTCCTCATTCTTCTGCTCATGAGATGAAAGTGTGTGTTAGATGACGAGGTTTATGGTCAGATACTGCCATCAAAATCTCTTTCATTATAACATTCATAATGATAAAAAATGGAATAATGCAAGACTGAAGAGGTGCCATGTTAGCTCACGGCTCAGAGCTTTTCTAGTATCAGGATCTTATGGGGGGGTTTTTTCAGCTTGGACACTTTGGTTTGTAAATATCTATTAAACCCTGAAATATCATTTCCTGAGTGTTATTTGCTGGCTTAATTAGATGATGGCATAAATGTGTGTTTTTGGCTCAGTTTCCAATAACCTGGTTTTGATTAGATCTCCTGTGCACAGCACAGCACTTAGAATAACGTTTTCTTCAAGACTTGTGCTTTGGGTCGTTATCGTGCTGGAAGGCAAAAATTTGTCATCATCTTCCGCTGTATAACAGAAGCCTGCATTTGGAGCGATCAATGAATTTATTTTGCCTAGAGCCCCATTCTGAGCTGAAGAGAAGCAGTCCCATAGCATGATGCTGCCACCACTTTACTTCACCACGATTATGGATTTCTTTAAATGATAAGCTTTTAGATCCTTTTTTTTAGAATTATGGCCAAAAAGGTCTACCAGTTCTTTGCCATATATTCCTTTATCTTCTTCAATGTTGCCATAGGTCTCTTGACAGCCTCCCTGATACGTTTTCTTCTTGTCCTTTCTTCTATTTTTTTTTTTTTTTTTTTTGGGGGCATCCTGTTCTTGGTAGTGTCAGTGCAATACCCCATTTTCTCCACTTGATGATGGCCTTCACGGTGTTCCATGATGCAGCTAATGAAATTCTTTTATACCCCACTCCTTCTACGAAATCCCCGTACATGCTTTGATTAAAAAAAAAAAGCTTTTTTTGAGGACTATGACTTCAGCAATCACATGAAACCCAGAAGATTTTTATGTTTGGTTAACTAGAATCACTTAATTTGACAGGGCGTATGGTAATTACTTTTGAAAATGAAGTTTGAACATGGTTGGTTCATTTTGAGGACAGTCACATGCCTCATTTTTTTTTTGTTTACAACCACTATAAAATCACAAAGATAACACTTTTGCCTTCTGTACAAGTTCTGGTTTTAAAAAGTAGTGTTGTTCCTCAATTTTCACATCCAAGAACAAAGAAAAAGCCCTACAGAGATTATCTCTAGACATGTTAAAGGCATGTCAAAACATCTTTTAATCGCTTACGCGAATGTGTGTTAATAAAAGCCTACACACATTATGTCTGCTCACTTCTCCTGACTGTTCTCACTTTTCAGCTGTATTTCCCCTCAAAATGTCCACAACACACTCACACGCTCTTCTGAACAGCGTGACTTTCGCACAGTCTGAGTCACTCTGAACAACATTATGCAACAGTGGATGAGTCCTCTTCTCGTCAAAGCTGGAATTCCTTCTGTTTCTTCACAGTACCTTCCTTAATTACACTCCACTGTTGGAGCCAACGTACATGGATGTAGACACGTACTTCTATTGCACACACTGTGGTTTATGACCATGTAATTCTGAACGTAGAACCCATTCAGCGTGTAATTCTGAGTGGTCATGTGTGAAGCTCGAGCATGACACACCGTCACACTAAGTGCTCGGATATATCTGCAGCAGCTGTTCGACATGGACACAACGCGCTTCGTATGGGCTTTACCGCCATTAAAAGTAACACGAACACACACCTTGGGCAAATTCACCTTATACGTATAGCAGAATTCAGCTGCGCGCCAGTAAAGGCTGTACAACACATCAAACTCTATTCCTTCCTTTTAGAGGAGGCTAGAAGAATAGCTCCTTATTGTGATAGAACACTGTGAGAGTGTACCAGAGTGAGATGGCAGTTCCATAATCCTGTTCTTTGAGTTTGCAATCGATGCTCAATGTAGTAGTCGTACAAAATGGTATTATGCTTATAATCACAAACCGTGCTCAGGAAAATATTCCATTTGAAATGCATACATGCCTACAGTATCAGGACAACATGCCACATGCATAAATACATGATATAACTGTAAGTTGGCCCGATGTGTCATTATGGCACAAGGATACACATTATAACCAGTTATTAGATCCCGACCCCTAATTAACCCTAAGGTATTATAGGAAGGACTGCTGTCATCCAGTCTAGACGGTGTAGTGAGACAAAACCCGAACCCTGGTATTTATTTAATTATTTTAACATCCTAAACCCCACATTCTGTCACATAAGGAATAACATTTTACTTCTTTATGGCATGACACTACAGTTGATTAGGGTATTTGTTGATTTTAAGCAATAGACATCACAATCTTTGGCGGTATTAAAAATGTATTTCGCTGTAAAGATCATCTCAAGAGAAAGACTACAGAAATAATTTCCATTACAGTGCATTAAGCCATAAGTCAGGCTGTGCAGTGATGTGTTGTTGTATTCTACTTGTATTGCCTTTCATAAATATGCCTTTTTTTAGTACCATAACAATGTTTTAAATGAACCGTGGAAGTGATCAGTGGAAAGAAACATCTGATGTATTTTTGCACAGTCACGCTGGGTGTATTACTCACTCCCAGATGATCCAAGCAGATGTAAAGGATTGTGTAACCATGGTTGCACTAGTCACTTTTATTTTATTTTTTTTGCTCAATAATCTTCTGATAATCACATTATTAACATTATGTAATTAGTTTTTTGTTTTCAAATCGTTGTTTGTATGTTACAATATTCTTTATTCCTATTTCTAGAGTACACTGCGAATGTATTGCTTGGTTTGTTTAGTTGGGTGTCAGTTCTTGGAACCTGGGATTGTATTCCAAAGAGGATTGTGTAAGTGCTGACATTCTGAAGCGCCCACAATAACAATGTCACCATTACAAAGGCACAATTTGTTCTTTCATCTTACTGAACATTTACACAAAGATGAGTTGACATTTTTCAGTGCGTAGTGCATACTTTTCTGTAATCTCTCTCTCTCTCTCTCTCTTGTCTCTTGACAGCAACATGTGGTGAGTCATAATTTCCACCAGGCCACCATCAACCTGGAACTGTACACCTCCTATGTATACCTGGCCATGACCGGAGTCTCAGAGACAGACCTTATAAGAAAACAAACAGACCTGAGTGTACAAATTTTAAAATGTGGATACAGACATTTGATCTCTTGGATCTATTAAATGGTTGACTATTAGGCCTATTTGTTTGTTGTTTTGTTTACAACAATGATTTTTGGCTTCAACGTCTGAATTAAATGTTGTAACGTGTTTGGTTCCACTCTTTAACTTTATGGCAAACACAAATCCAACTTTTCTGCTATTTAAAAATAAAAAAAGTCAAAATAACAATTTCTAACTACTCCAGCTAACCGCGTTGCTAGTCTACAAAGCCTTGCTCTAATAAACAAACCCACTGGATAGAAACAAGGCTCCTCCCTGCGTCGTTTGCGTCATGCATATGTATACTCTGTGCTCGCATCTGATTGGCTTGTAGAAAGAAAGCACCTCCTGCGTCATGAATACGCATGAGCAACGCTAATATAATCCGCTGCGTAACGGCTCAAAGTCAAATCGCCTATCATTCACGGACAGATACAAGGTTCTCCGCTTCAACAGTGCTTGAACGGCAACCTTAGCTTCTGTCTTTCACCGCAATCACTTCCTTTAATTCTGATCAGTTTCAGCACGGAGACATTACTTTTTCGTTAAAGTATTTAGCTTGCATCGCTGAACAAAGCCATAAACTTTCCGCTTGAAGCCGTCCAGCTAAACTACAAAGCTAAACCGACGAAGGTAAGTGTGTTTTTTTTTTCACCCTTTGTTGTCTTTTCTGTTGTTGACAAAATACTTACTAGACACATAAGAAGAATTGACAATACTACGCCATGTGAAAAAATATATTTGTCCACACGTATTCCGGGAAATCCTCCTTCGTGCGCAAGGATTGGCGGTTTGCGTAAAGGCGGCTTTGTGATTGGGTTGCGAAAGGTGCGGGCTATAACACGCCAATCGTAGCGCAGAGACGTGATAGAACCAGCCAGTCCTAGCGCAGAGGGTGGAGTTTGTCAGAATACGGTTAGGGTAAAAAAAAAAAAAAAAAGACAACTCTTGTGTACGTGCTTGTGCGTTAGGCCGCTAAGAACAGTGATTACGTAACTTATGAATAAAAAAAAAAAACCCTTAGTCATGTTTTTGACCCGTGAGGGAAAGTGTGATGGTTCTTACACGGAGATACGAAACTGAACTGTAGCTTTAGGCAGACTTTTAGCTTTAAATAACGTTCAGGTGATGTAGGAAAGGCCGCATTGCGGGTGTGTGGGCGCGCGCTCTAACGGTGGCTTAACAATAGGGTGATTTTATTTATTTATTATTTATAAGGACACGGTGTTAAACTAAATTCTACATAACTTCTAACTTTTTTTTTTAATCACTCGTACGGCTTGGGAACACGGAATCGAGTTATAGAGTCTGTTTTTAATAATGCGTTAAATTAATATTAACACTAAACCTCTACTATTGCGCGGCGCGCGCGTGTGTGTGTGTGTGTGTGTGTGTGTGGAGCTGTTAATACACCACTGGAGTTATGCCATGATCCCAGCTTTCATCGTCCTGTGACGGGCAAGCGTATGGAAAAACACTTTGCAGGTGGTTTCACCAGAGAAACCTAAACTACAGCGTAGCAGAAGGTGATATCTGAGGAACCCAGGAGGCTGTGTTGGCCTCATGATTCCATCCCGATAAGAGCGGCAGAAAAGCTGCGTCGCCCTGTAGAGCCGTAAAACGAGCTCGCGAGACCCTTGTCGATTGTTTCCTAGGTGTAGTCGGGCGTGTCCGAGTGAGTCCTAAACAAGAAACGGACTTCACCCTGAACATCAGTGTTTTATAATCAGTACATCATCTTTAACAGGACAATATTTCTGTTGATCATCTCGTATTGATGCAGCGGCACTTTAGTCTGTCCAGCTTGTGCACCTCCTCATTTGTACACTCTTGAGTCAACCACTAAGGCTCCGAAGCTTCAACGTTAAATCAGGACACCCCCCCCCCACCCCACATCTCCTTTGGAAATCACCAGACCTGTGTCTAGCCGTCATGGTATGTGACGTGAGTAGTAATGACCGGGGTCACACTTCCTGTTTTTAATGGCTTTGAAAACTGCTATCGGAGCATGACTTTGCATGTAATGTCCCGTCTCAGACTACAGGATGAGTGTTTACAGGAAGGAACCAAACGTTCCAAACAAGATTGTGTTCAGTGCTTAGAACAGAATATGTAATGAGTATTTTGAAGTCTCCACAATATCAAAGCGTTATTCCAGAAGCAGTTTGTTTGTTTGTCTCACTGAATGTTTACATCAAGATGAGATGAAATGTTTTACAGTGCAGTGTGTTCTCTTGTGTAATCAATCTCGTGTGTGTGTGTGTGCAGCAACATGAGCTCTCAGGTGAGACAGAATTTCCACCAGGACTGCGAGGCTGCCATCAACCGGCAAATCAACCTGGAGTTGTATGCCTCCTATGTCTACCTGTCCATGGTAAGTCGGAGTCATCTTGTGAAGGGAGATCATGAAATGCTAAAGTATAGCTAAATCATTGTGTGAAACATTTTTAATGTTTAACATCACATGAACTTGGGGGGGGGGTGCCGCCAGACAGTAAATGTTTAGTTAGCTAATCTTTCTAAAGGAGGGGGTAAAGAAAGGGTTTATTACCCAACCCAAGGAGTGATCTATGATGGGAAGGAGCACCGAGTTCAGTGTGTAAATGCAATTGGATTCCACAGATTCTGTCCTGTCCCCCCTTTTAATCTCAACATTAAAAAATAAATAAATATTAATAATAATAATAATAATAATAATCTTATCTCCTCCACCCCCAGTCATACTACTTTGACAGAGACGACCAGGCTCTGCACAACTTTGCCAAGTTTTTCCGCAAGCAGTCACACGAGGAGCGTGAGCATGCCGAGAAACTTATGAAAATCCAGAACCAGAGGGGAGGAAGAATCTTCCTGCAGGACATCAAGGTACATTGTATATGTATGAATAATAAATAAAAAAGGAAGATAGATTTGGGGAAACTAAAAATGAACATGTAAACAAGGTAACTTTGTTTTTTTTTTTGTTAGTTTTTTTTTATTGTGTAAGAAAGGTGATGTATGATCAAATTGACCTTCATCATCATATTACAGTGAAGGATCTGTTAGGGAGTGGTGTGAAGTGCAGATACTGACTGTTTTGTTTTGGGTGGAGTTCTTATCATTCAGAGTCAGCAGCAAAGCTCCAAGCTGCTTGAAACAGCCAGCAGGGTGAAGGAAGATAACATGATGATAAAAACAAAAGGGTTGAAGGGGATGGGGGGAAAAACCTTATGTACGTTTTTGCTTTTCTGTGTGACAGAAACCAGAGCGTGACGAGTGGGGCAGTGGTGTGGAGGCTCTGGAGTGTGCACTACAGCTGGAGAAGAATGTTAACCAGTCCCTGTTGGACCTGCACAAGGTGTCCACCGATCACAACGACCCCCATGTAAGTGCGCGCGTACACAAAATCCTTCAGGCCAATCACTCCCAACTGTAACATTTTTGTCTCTCAAATTTTCTGCCGTCCTCGTGAGTGAACTGTCTTAAAATATAAAACTACTTTCTTGATTAGCAAATACTTTTGAAGGCAAAGACTGAAAATGTGTATTGACTTTAAATGTGGCTTGATTGTGACTCCCAGCATCGTTTCAGAATATTAGCACACAATCTGTTTTAGGTGTCTCCAATATTATGTAAGTTTCTTTCGAGACTGCATTTAATAAATCAAGCAACTGCACATGTGGTCATGACGCCTAGCTTGGGGAAACCCTTGCACTACAGATAGATGGATATGTTGTGTTCAACACTAGTTGAGCCCTCTAAACAAAGTATGAGGTCTGTTTTTTTTTTTTTTTTTTTTTTTTTTTTTAAATGAACTGAATTCTGAAATGAGGAAATCAAGTCTGCTGGGTTTTTGCCATGCTTGTTAACTTCCTTTACAAAGCATTACCATGCTGACATCTCTACTGTGTTGGATTTGGTTTTTTTAAGTTCTTATCTGCTCTGAACAAAGGGCAAAAGCCACCATTCTAAAGTTTCTGGAACTTTGGACATCCTACTAGTCACGTGACTTATCTCGAACAATGAGTCATGGTTAAGCACGCACTTCCTCTCCCTTGTACATTTAATCTTCTCGTGTCTTTTCAGATGTGTGACTTCATTGAGTCGCACTACCTGGACGAACAGGTGAAGTCCATCAAGGAGCTTTCTGACTGGGTCACTAACCTGCGCCGTATGGGAGCGCCTCAGAACGGCATGGCTGAATATCTGTTTGATAAACACACACTGGGCAGTGAGAGCAGCTAAATCCATTTCCAAGCCACTTTCAATTGGATACGGTCCTGCCATGATTATTACTCCCACCCCTCCCCTGTGGATGGAGATCCAATTAGTGCTCAGTTTTCAGTTTCTTCCTGCTTCAACATGCTTCCTGTTTGCTCCTTGGTGTCAGTTGCCTATGTGCTGTTGTATTGCTGAAGGTGTAATTCCAATCAAATAAAAGAAACTGCTGGATCCTGTCCATGTTGTGCAATTTTCTTTTAAAAGCTTTTTAAAATCTACAGGTTTTACTTGATGCATGCTGAGGCAGTTAAAATATAAGATGTTGCAACACGTATATCACAAGGGTTTGGTGGAAGTGTGGCGTATGATCAAGAATACAATTATGTAATTTTTTTTTGTATGAATTCATGGATGGAAATTAATTCATGATCCAAACAAGGAAACACACACAAAGGTGATGTAAGATACTGTTCAGTCACAACCCCCTCTATTCCCACGGAGCTCATAGACCTTGGGGTTAAAGGCCCTGTTAGATTTCACCCCACAGGAATCTCCCATGTGTGCCTTTTCGATCTCTGTCATGCCTTCCAGTCTGTTTTACCATTACCTACTAGTAACATTGAGTTAATTTTAATTCGAGCCTGGAGAGACCGAAATGAACAGACACACAAACTGACAGATATGAGCGTGTTCAAAAGAGACTTCTCGTTTATTCATTCAAAGCAGAAGTATTTATACACATTGTACACATTGATAACAGCAGTGCGTGGACGGGTTCTACTGGTCCAGGTGTCAGACAGATTTAGTCAAAACACACAGCACATAGTTATGATACAAAATAAGTCCCATGTCATGTTGACACAGAAGTACATAATATAATCAAGGATAGCAGTTGATCAGCTTATTCAAAGAGGTAACTAAATGATTACATTCATCATATATCAGAGCAGTTCATAATAAGAGGGTACATAATATAAAAGATGATAAAAGAAAATTTCCTTTCAGGCCCAGTGTACACTTTTTCAGTCAAAGACAGGGTAGCGCCAGTGTCCAAAAGAAAAGCATACACAATATCAACAATGCTTAATTCAATCATGGGTAATTTCTTGATCTGAGGAGAATTGAAAGCTGCATTTAAGTATGATCAGTACACTGGGTGAGAAGAGCTCTGTGGGCATCCCTATTGATTGTGATAATAATCCTGATGTGCTTGTACAGGAGGACGTGGTGGTGGAAACGCATCTGCTTGATGGTTCAGTTAGGACCTCACCATCCCCGCAGCAGACACCTCTTCCATGACCACAATATACTACAGCTTATAAACACAATTTTTAGGCAGGCATGATGTTACAAAGGACCATAGACCAGAGTGCAGATTATCGACATAGATAATCACTCAATTATACCACAACGGTTCTGGATACACCGCACCAGGGAAGAAAGAAAAACACTTACACTGATCCGGAGTATCCCACTTCTGACACCAGATAAAAAGTATCTCAGGTTATGTCTTTCAGTCGTCCTCTGTCAGCCTTCAGCCTTTACTTCTCTTAACTCTTAGATCTGTGCTAGGAGCGAGAAAGTGTCGTTGACCGCAGAGCACTCAGGCCTGGAGAGTCTGAATGAACACACACTGACACATGCTGTTCACAAAGACATCTGAGTTTATTCGTGCAAAACAGGACTATTTATACACAGTTAAAAAACAGTAGTGCGTGGGTGATTTATACTTGTGCAGGGTGCTAGAAAGGTTAGTTATGCCAAGCACACAGGCATACCACAAAAATAAGTCTGTCAAGATATGGAAAACACATGTGTCAGCTATAATAAAGGATGGCAGTTGATCAGCTTATCAGAAGAGTTTGTTATACTGGTAATTATTGTAGCAGGTGGGGACATGGTTTAGCAGAAGTCTGCAGAGGGACTGTGGTGAAATAGGCAATTAACATGGCACACCTGTTGCTTATTTTTGTTTTCTTGTATGAACAAGCTGTTCTCTCTCTCAGGGCGGTGCCCTGACTTTCAATCCCATAGGGGGCGGTGCTCCACCAGTCAGCTGCCCGGTGTAGGCCACCTCATTTTCCGTGGTAGTGAATGTCAGCTTTTACGGCAGCTCAGGACCTCCGTTGGGGGTGGGGTGGGGTGGGGGTGTTTGGTGCTCTGGGGGGGGAGAACGGTGCTTTTATTTACAAAGGTGAGCAGACAAATCCCAATGTGATCCAAAACAAGAAAACAAAAGAGAAAAAAGAACAAAACAAACTCAAAGAACTCCACTAGGCTAGGCTATAAGCTATGCTAACTACACTAAGGTTATGGCTAAAGCTAAGGCTAAGGCTATGACACATGGACATTAACTAGCTATCAAACATGGCATGGAACAAAGACTCATTATAACCCCACGCTAGTTCTAGAATAGACCTCTTAGTCTATCTAGTCTATCTTCTCTGATAGATTGAATTACCCACGCCGTGTGTAGCACGACTTTCGGTATATATGCACACACAGGTATCATCAGCCCCCGCAACTGTTAACAGCTGCGAGCAATACACACGTGACCTGACGACAACACATGACAAGCCTGGGCAGGGACATGACATCATCCATAACACAAAACACGTGGTTCTGCACATGTTGAACTGTCACTGCTGTCCATGTAGAAGCAGGTGCATGCGCACCAGTGCTTAAAGTGCGCTACTTCCTGGGGGAATCATGACACTATCTATAAAGCAATTAAACAAACAATCAAATAAATAAATATACAGCCATTATTAACTATTTCATCATAAATATTTAATAATTTTAATGTAGAATTAATTCAATTTGGGAAATTCACCCTGGGAGGTGTTTTTTTTTCCAGGAAAATAAATGGTTCTTTACGCTGGACATGTGCATTTTGGACATAGAAAGATACTTTATTGATCCCCAATGGGAAATTCAAGGTCCCTGAATGCTAAAAAAAATTACTAATAAAAAACAGTAAAATATACCAGGGGATCCACAGACTGGGAAATAGAGGTAGGGGTTGTACATGTGGGCTAATATAGTCCATAAACAGTGTAAACAGTAAAACAGTCACACACTGAGCCAATACACAACATTGTTGTAAAAGGTCATGGAAGTGTATGAGATTGTATGAAAAGGTGAAGAGGCAGATAGACCATACAGAGAAGACTATCTCACTTCTTCCTTTAAGTGAAGCATTGAAGAGTTGTATAGCCCTAGGGACAAAAGACTTCCTCAGCCTGTCAGTTGTGCATGGCAGTGAACGTAGCCTCCAACTGATCAAGCTTTTTTGCTTTAGTGTTATGGAGTGGATGACAGTCGTTGTCCAAAATATTAATCAATTTCCTCAGTGTCCATTTGTCTGACACTGAAGTTTATCTAAAGCTGTTTTTAAAGCATTTCACAGAGACGGATCCTGAACTACAGGTTTCTGTCAGGTTCACTGCATCCTGAATGTATCCGTGGTTACAGAATTAGAATTGGAACCATGGAATCATGAGCTGTTATTATTCTGAAAATTCTGAGCTGAAAAGCTGATCTGCATCAACACAATTCACATTCAGATAAAATAAAGCTGTATGTTCAGTAGCTCTGACCAACACAGAAACACTGAACAGAAAATGAGTAAACTGAAGGAAGAGAGGGAAATGGTGAGCAACCTGCTGAATGAGTGTTGTGCATTCCTGAAGGCTCAGCTATGTCCCAAGAACTGCGTCAACATCTGGCGTTTTGCTCACTACTCCTTCTGTGAGAAGTTGAAGCAGTAGGCCTTTTGGTTTATCTTGCACAACTTTGAGGAGATGGTGCACCTCTCTGAAGAGTTCCTGGACCTGACGGTCGAGCAGCTGAGCGAGATCATTGAGAAGGACGAACTGAACGTGAAACAGGAGAGCGTGGTGTTTGAGGTCGTCTTACAATGGATCAAACATGCACCATGGAAACGGAGAGCGCACATAGGAGTGTTACTGCCCAAGGTGCGTCTGGGGCTACTGACGCACGATTATTTTATGAACAATGTGAGCAACAACGTTTTAGTGATGGACGACATGACATGTAAGCCGATCGTCACCAGTGTTCTGATGGGCATCGATGACCTCAACCCAAGCTTTTCTCTCAGCTCTGATCTCACGAGACTCCGCCTGCCTAGCGCTGTTCTGCTGGCCATCGGTGGCTGGGGCCACAGGAATCAAACCAATGCCATAGAAGCGTATGATACGCGAGCGGCGTGCTGGGTCAACGTCACATGCAACGAAGAGAGTCTACGAGCCTGTCACGGGACTGTGTACCTGAACGGCTTCGTGTACTGCATCGGAGGATTCGACTGGGTGAATTACTTCAGCAGTGTGAGAAAGTTTGACCCCATCACCAGAACCTGGGCTCAGGTGAGCCCCATGCACACTTGCCGGTGTTATGTGAGCGTGTGTGTGCTGGACGGTCATATCTATGCGATGGGAGGATTTGATGGCGTCCAAAGTCTGAATACGGTTGAGCGATATGAACCTGAGAATAATAAGTGGAGCATGATCGCGCTGATGCACGAACGAAGGAGCAAAGCAAGCGCTACAGTACTGAACGGCAAAGTGTACATATGCGGAGGGTTGAACGGGAGTGAGCATTTGTTCACAGGGGAGTATTACAGTCCTCAGGTAGGAGTGTGGACCCTTATCCCCCCCATGATGATCAGAAGGAGTGGACTGGGTGTGGTCGCATACAACGGACAGGTTTAGGCTGTCGGGGGATATGATGGTAATAATCAGCTAAGCGATGTGGAGGTGTATAATCCTCAGACCAACGTGTGGAGAAAAGGGCCGGCCATGAACAACCAGCGCAGCAACTTCGGCATTGAGGTGCTGGACGATCTCTTGTTCGTTGCTGGAGGAGAGAATGGCACTACCATCATGGATGAAGTGGAGTGTTATGATCAGGAGACTTCTAAATGGTATGCAGTCAAAAACTTGGGGATTTCCCGCAGTGGACTGAGCTGCTGTGTGCTGTCTGGTTTACCCAACATAGCCGAGTACGCTGCGCCCCGAGACGATCCCTACGGAGTCCCTCAGAGCTCACAGAGATGTACAAATAAACCTCTCCATTCATCAGCATCCTTTTGTTCTCGAGAATCAAATTAAACATTCTGAAACAGTCAAACTACTGAATCTGCCTCATGTTTTTCTCTCTTATGCTGCAAGTCATTGTACTGAAACTCTTAAAACCACAACGTCCTTCAGGGAGATGTGCGATGGAACAATTAACGTCCACCGTCCTGAGATCTCTCTCTCACACACACACACACACACACACACACCTGACATCAGCACACACGTGGTCAACACAGAATTACCTTCATGTTATTTTCTATCTGATGACACTAGACTTTGTTAATGTGTAGCTTTTGTGTCATAAGTTTCGGATGTAATTCCGCTGATTTTAGCCCAAAGTCACTAACGTGATAAAATCACTGCAGTGCAGTGATGTCCTCCACTATAACTAGTGTTATAAAACTTGCAGCATTTCTTCTTTAATCCTCTTTAAAGTACACTCCTCGAGATGTGATACACTTGTCCCAGGGTTTCTCCCATTCCTGGAAACATTTCCTGTGATCATCTTTTGTCATCATGTCTAGTAGGGCTGGGTAAAAAATATCGATTCCCTGATTTTAATCTATCTTCAATTTAACGAAATAATATTGATTCAGGAAATCCCCAAATTGATTCTTAATGCCTGCTTTACTTGAGAGGATGTGAATATTACCTGTAATTTGACTCTCGTCCTGAAGATGACACCATCTTTCATGTTTTGAAAAACATTTTGAAAATGGTTTTATTTCTTGTTGTTAATGAATTTCACTGTTGCACATGTTTTTTTTATTGAATTTTTTTTTTTACAGTAGTTTGCAGTTTGCTTTTTTTTTTTTTAAATAAAATTAATTAAACATAATTGTGTGGGCACTATTGTTAAAGTAAATGTGTCCTTTAGTAATATAACTAAGTAGGAGGGTTTCTGTTACCAGCATGAATTTTTTTCCAAAATATTTTTATTTTATTTTTTTATTTATTCACGTCTCCTCCTCGTGAACCTCAGCCGCGCCTCCTTCTCCCCGTGAACCCACAGCCGCATCTGCATCCCCGAGCGGTGACTCTGACCTTGCTGCATTCAGGCTTGAGTTGCTGGCTTTACTAAGCAAGGACATCACCGATTTTAGGAAGGAGTTGCAGGAGCATCAGAAGCACCAGGAGAATCACCAGGAGAATCTTCAGAAGACTCTCAGGGAAGTGCTGACTCTCACTGCGACCGTGACTCAATTAGAGAATAAATGTGAGGATCTGGAGTCGAGGTCATGGCGCAATAACGTTAGGATAGTTGGAGTTCCAGAGGGTGCTGACACCTGTACAACTGCTGCTGTAGCGACCTTGTTAAATTAGGCGTTTGGTCTGGAGAAGGAGCCGGTTCTGGAATGGTCCTACCGGACCCTTCAGCTGAAGCCTAAACCCGGTGAACGACCACGAGCTATTGTATTGCCCTCAGCTGTTAGCAGTTACGAGGCTGATTATGTTGACATATATACCGCGTGCCTCCCAACACACATAAATATTAGATATTGATTAGATGATTTAGATGTAGATGTGTTTCATTGTGAATGTCTTAGTCATAGCCCATGTCTTAGTTTATGGTTAGGTTTTTTAGTTTAGTTCACGCTGGTTTCTTCGCTACCAGTCCCTCGCTGTTGTTCACGTTTCAGGTTTTGTATCTCGACCCTGTTTTCCGTGACCGTGACCTTGATTCCTGCCTAGCCCTGTGTATGCCTGTTTGCCGATCACCTGACCTCTTGCATGTTTTGGATTACGTTTTGGATCACATTTTGGATTCATCTGAATGTCTCGCTTAAATAAAACCATTGTTCATACTGCACTCCTATCTCCCTCACATCACGAGACGTGACAAGACCGGGTTCATAACAAACAGTGTAAATTTTCAGTCCCCTCAAAATAACTCAACACACAGCCATTAATGTCTAAACCGCTGGCAATAAAAGTTAGTACACTCCTAAGTGAAAATATCCAAATTGGGCCCAATTAGCGATTTTCCCTCCCTGGTGTCATGTGACTTGTTAGTATTGCTTTAATTTGGTGTCATCACTCTCACACTCCCTCATACTGGTCACTGGAAGTTCAACATGGCACCTCATGGCAAAGAACTTTCTGAGGATTTGAAAAAAAGAATTGTTGCTCTACATAAAGATGGCCTAGGCTGTAAGAAGATTGCCAATACCCTGACACTGAGCTGCAGCATGGTGGCCAAGATAATACAGTTTAACAGAATAGGTTCCACTCAGAACAGGCCTCACCATGGTTGACCAAAGAAGTTGAGTGCAAGTGTTCAGTGTCATATCCAGAGGTTGTCTTTGTGAAATAGACGTATGAGTGCTGCCAGCATTGCTGCAGAGGTTGAAGTGTCTGTGCTCAGATCATATGCAGCACACTGCATCAAATTAATCTGCATGGCTCTCATCCCAGACGGAAGCCTCTTCTAAAGATGATGCACAAGAAAGCCTGCAAACACTTTGCTGAAGACAAGCAGACTAAGGACATGGATTACTGGAACCTTGTTCTGTGGTCTGATGAGACCAAGATAAACTTATTTGGTTCAGATGGTGTCAAGTGTGTGGTGGCAACCAGGTGAGGAGTACAAAGACAAGTGTGTCTTGCCTACAGTCAAGCATGGTGGTGGGAGTGTCATAGTCTGGGGCTGCATGAGTGCTGCCAGCACTGGAGAGCTACAGTTCATTGATGGAACCATGAATGCCTACATGTACTGTGACATACTGAAGCAGAGACTGGGCTGCAGGGCAGTATTCCAGCATGATAACAACCCCAAACACACCTCCAAGATGACCAATGTGTTGCTAAAGAATCTGAGGGTGAAGGTGATGGACTGGCCAAGCATTTGCATTAATATCCGCAGTAGTAGTGTATACATAATTTCTTCCTAATTTGTTTATTAACTTTTATTGTATGCCTAAATGCAATAAAAGTTATTTGCCAGATTCAGATGTTCCTAAACAAAATGTTATAAAGTATGAGTTGGTAACTTATCAACAAAGACTGTACTATCATTTCTAATATAAGGCATTAAATATGGACCGATATTTTCACTAAAATATTTCAGAGATTTCCTTTTACACTAATTGACACTAAATGTCTAATATTCTGTTCTGTTGGAAATATGTCGTACCGGTTAAAATATTTTGGAACCTATAAAAATAACTTGACTGCTTCTATAACTTTGGCTTATAGTGTATATGACTGCTCACTGTCATAAACCCATACAAGGAAATAAACAGTAATCATTTTGACTCCAGATTTCTGTGGAACAGAAATATACTCAATGCGTCTCCACCGATTTATTTCACATTGGAGTACAACCATTTTTCGTTTACCATTATGGATAAAACACTCGTTTCTTTTAAAACATCATCTTTAAAAGTTTTTTCTACCTCCTAAATAAACCTTCGGACTTAAGACACGATCTTCAGAGTTGTTGACGCCCTGCTTAGGGTTAAACAATAACGTCTTTACAATATCTTCATGAAGAAATTGTCAAACTAACATCTTGGGGTTTTATTATAAGTCAGGTCCTCTCTCATTTCAACAGGTCCTCTTGTTGGTGAAATACACAGCAATCTTCTATGGATGTTAGGATTTCTCGGAGCAGCCATTGTAACAAATAGTTTCAGAGTTTCTTCTGTGTTTTAACCACAAAGCCTTAACCATTATTTAAGCACTGAGACACACGACTCTCTCATTAATTCATTAACATAAACACATTTGGAAGCATTCTGTTCAGCAAAACCCCCAGAAATCACATTCCTCTGTCTCCCACAAACAGACAACTGCCAGGAAAGATCACATATTCATGTCAAACAGTGTTACCAGAGGTCATAACACTCGACTAGAGGTAGACGACTCGACTGTCAGTCAGTGGGACAGCTCAGTGTAAGTATCCTAGTTGGTGAACCATTTTCCAAAATCTTGTTTATAGTTTAAAGAAAATGCATGATTTTTTTTTAAAACACCATCTTTTAAAAAAGGTGTGTTTTTTTACCCTTAAAGTACCCTGTTTAGAAAGTAGCCTATGTAATAAATATTTTTTATTTTCTTCAGACATAGTCACATCAGTCTCCACAATGAATAACACTGAATGACACAGAACAAAGTCCTCATATAGCCTTGAAGGAATGTAGAAATGTTTTACACATCAGTGTTTTACACATCAACATAGGCAACAAATGTTATCTGTTCATTTCTTGACAGAAGGATTACACAAATCCTACACATAGATAGCTACAAACACACATAAAATGTCCACAATTCTAATACATCTACCACATTCAGACACCAGGTCTAGTATTTTCTCATAGATTACTTACACAAACTGATAATTACCACAAAAGTCATTTCAGAAACAAAGATTCACTTAAACCACAAATGTACACATTGGTAGGGGTTGTAAAACACTGAAAAGCACAACTCGTTCCTTTGTAAGCATTCTGGTCAGCAAACCCCCAGGAAATACATAACCCTATCTCTCTCTCTCTCTCTCTCTCTCTCTCTCTCTCTCTCTCTCTCTTACTCTCACACACACAGACACACACACACACACACACACACACACACACACACACACACACACACACACACACACACACACACACACATACACACACAGGAAGGAAGGACACAACCCAGTCATACAGGTGCCAAAATGACCCGCTGATACAGTTGACAGGGTTACCCCCACCCCTGGACATAAAAGAAGTGTCTGCCCCACAAAACTGTTGGTCAGGAAAAACACAAAGGGTCATAAATTAGACTGCCTACAAACTGTAGTTTGACAGAAAGTACTTTCTATCGGTGAGACACGTATGTATGGGCGGGGTCGGGGTTTAGAGAGAGAGAGAGAGAGAGAGAGAGAGAGGTGTGTCTGAAACACATATGTATGGGTGGGGGTTTAGAGAGAGAGAGTGAGAGAGAGAGAGAGAGAGAGAGAGAGAGAGAGGTGTTATAGAAAATATATTGAAAATATATATATAGACAATATCTATGACGTGTAATCAATATGTATAAGTCACTTCTGGATACGTTAATGAAGTGTATTCAATATGTAACCTGCATTTAGTAGTATTACTTAAAGCACAATTGAATAATCAGTATGGGTTAAAAAGCATAATCTATATGTATAATCAATAGTTAGAAGCATAATATAAATCCATAGAACAATGGTTGATCAAGTTATATTCTGAGTGTGGATTGAGTTCTGTGTCTTACTAAACAGTAGGCCTAATTGTTTTCTGTGGCAGATCTAACACTTCCAACATGTGGTCTTCTAAGTGTGTAAAGTAAGAACCTTTGTTTGTCTAAACTCAGCTTCTCTTCTAAGTGTGTAAATTAGATGCTTTGGGTTTGTCTAAAGCAGATTCACTCTGTGGTAGTAAATTAAGAACTTGTGTTTGTCTAAACGCAGCTTCACTTTGTGGCAGTAAATTAGACACATTCTAGAGCTGGGTTTCTGAAATGGGCCCTTGGGCTTGCAAATCAGTAACATAAGAAGAGATAAGAGTTCAAGGGAAGGGTACCAAGATGAGGCTATGGGACGAATTACATGACATGATGGAGAACCCAGGTGTGGTAAGACCTCTGAAGAACATACAACTGGCTGCACATGCGCCACAGATGTGTGTTATCCTATGGATATGAATAATTAATTAAGGCAATGGAGAAAAGTTGAATGCCACACATTAAATTATGAACAAAATTTAGAAAAGAGGGTTTTTTAGATCTCAAAAAATCCAAACTGCATGCAATATATATATATATATATATACATACACGCACACACACACACACACACATATATACATATATATATATATATATACATATATATGTGTGTGTGTCTGTTGTAGTGTTTTGTCTTGAACAGTGTGCCTGCAAGCCTGTAGTGTCTATGTGAAAAACGGAGTCTGATATGTCTGTCTTTTATGTTAAATGTTCTGGGGTGTGAGTCTTGTATTGTCTATATGTTACATGTACTGAATGCTGTTTATATTTGCTATGCTTTGTATCTACGCTGAATGTTGATTGTCTCTGCTATATGTTCATTATATCTGCTGAATGTTGGGTATGAGTGCTGAATGCTGTTATAACAGGCAGATGGATGTTCTTTTGTGGAGTCGACACTCGTTTTATTTCAATTAATTTAATACATTATTATTTTGTTGGGTGACTGATCCTAGTTTGGAGGATGTACGGTGTTTGTCTTCTTTTCTTGAGTGAGTTTCTGACTGGCTGGCCACGTGACTCTGATCCATCCACGGCTCTCTGTGGGCGCGTCTGTATCAACTGAGACTGAACCGTGGTGTCGTAAAACTCCACATGGATCCGAGCAGGAGAACGCTCCAATTCTGTTGAGTCAGCGTGTCTGATCTCTTCATTTTTGAGTGATGTCCTCCTCTGGTAAGGATTGTGGTGTCATGGGGTTCGGTGCTGTGGCGGTGTACGATTGTTAGGCTCTCCCTGGTTAGTGAGTGCTGGAAAGGAGTTGAGGGTGTCCATGCCAAGCGAGATTCCATTTGAGTGAAGGGCAACATCCCGGGAGCCTTACATTAGGACGTTAGAGGACCTGTAGAGTGAACAAATACTATACAGAGGACATTCCAATGTGAGTATCATTTCATACAATAATACAATTAAATTCTACAAAAGAAATTAATTTGGGCATATTCTCACTTGCGATATGACCAATAGTGGACTTGTGTATGGGATAGACTGCACCAGCTAATACCATTGATGGACTATTTTTAGCTAATACTAGTCATATTTAGCAGTGTAATTAGAAAATTTACTCTTTATTTTGCCGTAGCAGTGGATAAGAATGGTTTCATTGGACAAATCTGCTCACCTACAGAGGGCTTTTCATTTGTGTTATTGGAAAGAAAAGCATGATTACATTTCTGCATATTTGTGTAAACGTCAACCACATTGTTTAATCTAATTTCATGTACCGACACATTAAATATATATATATATATAGTCGTTCACACAAATAGCCTGTTAGTTCAATGGTAGTCAATTTGCTCTTTGAGCAGAAATAGCAGCCTTTGGATTGTGGATAGTTCTATGAGAGATAATAAGTAGTAGATGCAGAGTGTTTCTTTTTTGTCTATATTATTTCTTTCATTCAGTGCTTTTATGTCTATAAACCTACAGAGATGTTAGGTATTATATTTGTAGTGTATATTACACCGGATTTTAGTTACTATTGTTATACAACTTGAAGTTAATAATTTCTCCTGGTTTAAAAGGCTGTGTTCTACCAGAGAAAATCTAATTGGAGCAACATAATAAAAAAAATTATAATAAGATTGTCCACTAAAAAACTTGTGTTCATAATTATGGTAATTATGTACATAACTAAAGGATTTTTGTTTCTTTCATTCACCAGAAGGATATTAAGAAAGGAATTCAGGAAGGGATAAGAATGAATCTTTGCCACTTGAGGATGTATTTTTTTTTAAAGACAACAGACTAGAACTCAAATTAACTAAACATGAGAGTATAAGGCATCTTTATAAGAGGAGTTATTCCTTTGATTAGAGAAGTAGAAATTACTTCAATAATTTTTAAATGGTTTGATAGACCGACATTATTTAACCTCTGCGGCAATATTCATGATCCACTGTGTCAAAAGCCTTTGACAAATCGATAAAAAGGGAAGTGCAGTAGTGACCTTTATCTAGAGATTACGCGATATTGTTTAAGACTTTCAAAACAGCTGTTGTGCCGCTATGTTTTTATGAAACTTTAATTACTAGAAAAGATTTTTTTGCAATCTGATAACATGTCAGTGGTTCACTGATAAGGCTTTCTAAAATGTTTCATAGGACACAGAGCTTTGGGATTGGACTATAATGATCTCGTATAGTGGGATTTCCCTCTTTTAATAAACAAAATCTGATTCACAAATTTCTGGTATAACACAATTTAGGAATCTAGAAGAAGTGAACTGAGTGAGGAGTAAGCGTACGTATAATTAGGGACAATGTAAGTAGGGAAAGAAAGGAAAGCAACACAGGGCTATAAGATAAGTTGCTACACACGCAGTAGTCGGTATGAAAGAGCAGTCACAGTATCATGTATACCATCTGTGGGAATTGATGGGGTTCCAGTTCAGTGTCCACGTGTACCCCAACTGTATGTTACAGTAAATCAAGTGCTAATCATCCACCTTTTTAAAATATGCCTTGATCTGTTGCATAAATCGAACATTTAATGATGGGTTTTGCAGTTGTGTGTTCCCAGTTGTCTTTCTCCAGTTTACAAATTGGACAGTGATGATGGCATCAGTAATCCTGAGCTCACTAACATACCTGGCACATTATGGGATACATAAGGTTGAAGCTCGACAAGTAACATATTCACTGTATTTAGCTAAAGTGAAGTATGGTCATCATGTGTCCTGTAAACAATATCATCCGTCCTCGGAAAAGGATGAAGGGACATGCCCAATTATTCTAGCATTATTACAGCAAGCTGTGATAACAACTGTGATAAGGTCTGCAATACAACACACTCAGTAACAAATGTTTAAGCTGGAAGAGGATGGCATTTTACACAAAATTTGCTAAATCAATGAACTAGTCATCCGAGTAACTCCATTATTGCCTTTTGTCCCTAATGTAACCTCTTCCACTCCACATGATAATTATTATTTTTCTGTTGTTGAACTGCGCTCAGCTCTTTTTCCGTGTGCCTGCATGTGAGAGCTCAAGGCCATTACTCCCCTTAACATTCCAAGATCAGTAATGCACCTTGGAGCGTCTCCCTTGGGGGCTGTGGACCCCCATGCCGTCTGCCCTCTAAGGTCAGAGACTCCCTCGCACACTCCCAAAGCCGACGAGTTTGGGAGTCCTCCTCTGCCCCATACCTCACAACAAATGTTAAGCTTCCTGGACGTTGTCAAGTATGGTCTTCAGTGGATCACTGATTGCTCTCTTCATGACAAAATCCTGTGATCTGGGTGTTCTAAGGAAAAAACCTGACATTGAATGGACTTATGTTCTGCACCTGTATTATGGCTGGCAAACTACAACAAAGACTTTTCTTATATGTAACTGAGAGAGGGGGCGCTGCTGCGGGGGTCCTGGCTCAGAAGTATGGGTTGCGCTTGCAGGTCTTTAAACATTGGATTTGGTGACATAAGGGTTGCCAGCATGTTTGCGTGCCATGGCTGGAGCTGCTCTCTTAGTGCAGATCACTGGAAAAATGGCTTTCTCACACATTGATCTTACATTCATCACACCAGGTCATTTCCATTTTGATTATATCCATATGCAACACATGACAGCTCAACAAAGAACAGGATATGAGGTTATTCTATGTGCCGCCCAAAAAATTTAAATATTAAACCTATTAGTGTGTCCTCATGATTCATCTGAAAGATTTTGTGTCTGAAACATTTACATTAATAAACATTATGAGCACCCTGCTTTGCCCAATCACTACAGAGTGCGAACTGGTTAAGGGTAGAATTGTTAATATATAAACTGCTCAAAAAAATAAAGGGAACACTTGGAGTTACACTGTGCTGTATAAGTGTTTCCTTTATTTTTTTGAGCAGTATATATAAATACTGACTCTGCTTATGCTCAAAACAATTTCAGAAAGGGAAAATCAATATCGATAGGGCACATATCAATGTCAAAGGACTTTAAGCAGGTGGAGGTAGGCAATGTCATCAGCAAACTAAACTGCTGGAACAGTAATAAAATTTTTGACTAGAGAGGTAATTCCAGAGTTGGTGTCATGAGTCCCTCTTTGTGCAGCGCGCTATAGAATGTGAGCGTGCGTGCACGAGCAAAAGCGCGAGCACTTGCCTCTGTGTTGTGGACAGCAGTGACATTTCTTCCCTGTTCTGTCATTGGCTGGGATTCCACGTGTGTCTGTATTGCCCTCAGCTGCGAGTAGTTTAGAGGCTGATCATGCCGGCATGTATACCGCACGCCTCCCAGTACACAACGCGGAAGATTAACGTTGAATAGATTTAGTAACATATAGTGTCGTAGCATAGCTTAGAGTTAGAGTTTGTATTGATGATAGTTTCATGTTCATAGTTTCATGTTCATAGTTTCATAGTCATAGTTTCCTGTCTTAGTTTCATGTCTAGATTCGTTCACTGGTTTCTCTGCTTCCAGTTCCTCGCTCATGTTTAGGTTTCATGTTTACGTTTCATGTTTGATATCTCGACCTCGTTTCCCATGACCACGACTTCACTTCCTGCCTTATCCTGTTTATGGCTGTTTACCGATCGCCTGACCTTTGCATGTTTTGGATTATGTTTATGGATCACGTTTTGGACTTGAAGGCCTATCTCTCTTCTTGTAAATACAACTCTCATTCTTTACTGCACTTGCATCCGTCCTATCTCCGCTCTGTCACGATACGTGATAGTTGGCATACCATCTCAGATTAGCTCTGACGATGGCTCAGCGTTCGTTTAAAAAACAACGTTACAGTAACTGTGAATAAATTTTGATGTGTTTATCACCCTCAGTCACAGGGAATAGTGGAAAAGGTAAGTGGTGCCTTTAAGGCTAAGCTTAACGCAACTTGTTTTGGTAAATGCTCTACCGCTTGCACTAATAACCTAATAATCGCATGCAGACTAACAAAAATATGCATCTAACACCGTTAGCATGTAATGCTTACGGGTCAACCCATGTCTGTGTCATATCTGAGAGGTCCTTATGAAGAACTGCCGCTGGAGTAATTGCCGATGGTACTAAGAGCATATATGAGATAACTAACTGCTATGAATGAAGCTAGCTATTCACAAGAACAAAGTTGGAGACTGAGAGAGGAGACAGAAGTTATTTGTCCAGTGACTCCTGGAGAACAGGTCTACCTAGGGGTGTTCCAGCGAAGAAGGGAAGGGCCGTACAAAGTGAGCACCTTGATTAAGACCTAGGAGAACGGAGGATCAGATGATCGAAGTCGATGATCCAGTGGTTGACATTGCAGAAGAAAGAACAAGCCAAGTCATGAGAGTGGGTCTAAATGAAGGTAAGGGATAATGGCAGTCTGAGGCGATGGCAAAGAAGAAGGTCTGTCAGGGGTCATACCAACAGAGCAGGAGAAAAGAAGGGCTCCTGCTGCTGAGAGTGGTTCTGATGAGCCTGATACATCTGCTGAAGGAAAAAAGCCAGGTTGGATCTCTGATCAGCTGCAACAGGATGGAACAGATTCCAGTTCCTCCAGTGAGGACAAAGAAGAAGTTGATGAGCCATGCCCTGGGTGTAAGTACTAGCTTGACCTCTCCCCAAAAGAGTGATATGCAAAGTATCTGGGTGGAAGACAATCATTGCTAACACATCCCCTGAAAAAGGATGTGATGGAGTCCATTTTTCCATTTTTCAATTTTTGAATTTTTACATTTTCTATTACAATATAATCATATGTGATTAAGAGACAGGGTAATCAATGTCTGATTTATCAGTGTAATCAAAGTGTAATCAAACTGAGAAAATTGTTTTGTATTCATGTTTATTAGTCTATACTTATATCAGCTATATGTGCTTAATCAACTGTGTACTCTACATAACTGTGACAACCACGGGCGGGTGCTGGACCAAATGCATGCTCACACTTACAAACACTGTTTTAATTTTTGTGAATAGGGAAAGGGAGTCAGAATCTTTTACTCATTTCTAGTTAATGGGAGCGGAGATGTTTGGTTCTGATCTCCAGAGAGAGTGGTTTCAGGATTTGGTCATTGGTAGATGGCTGACGTGATCATACATTGATCACTAGTTAGTGTAAATGATGGGACTGGATTGTGAGATTACTCTCTCAAGCTAGGTGGGGCTTAGTAAGCCCCACAGGGGGAAATATATAGGAAATATATTGAAAATATCTATGACGTGTAATCAATATGTTTAACTCACTTTTGGATATGTTAATGTGTTAGTGTATTCAATATGTAAACTGCATTTAGTAGTACTACTTATGGTGACATGATGGAGAACCCAGGTGTGGTAAGACTTTTGAAGAACATACAACTTCAATTCAATTCAATTAAATTTTATTTGTATAGCGCTTTTTACAACAGACATTGTCTCAAAGCAGCTTTACAGAAATATAAACACGGTATACAGATATTAAATGTGTGAATTTATCCCAACTGAGCAAGCCACTGAGTAGCGACGGTGGCAAGGAAAAACTCCCTAAGATGTTTAAAGGAAGAAACCTTGAGAGGAACCCGACTCAGAAGGGAACCCATCCTCATCTGGGTAACAACAGATAGTGTGAAATAGTACAGTATGGATGTACATGAAGTCTGTATGGCCTTCGGAGCAGCCGTAGTCCCAGTAGTCTGGAATTGGAGAAGATTTGAGATTTGAGCTCCATCCAGAGGCTGAAATGGTCTGGATCTCTAGTATCTCCATAAATTTGTGTGTGGCTCGGCAAAAGGAGAGAGGGAGAAAAAAGATTATTATGACTGTGAAGTAGTAAAAATAGAATCGAGTCAACGTAGGCTTGAGTAAACAAATACGTTTTAATCCTAGACTTAAACACTGAGTGTCTGAGTCCCGAACACTAATAGGAAGACTGTTCCATAACTGTGGGGCTCTATAAGCGAAGGCTCTTCCCCCTGCTGTAGCCTTCACAATTCAAGGTACTATCAAATAGCCTGCATCTTTTGATCTAAGTAGGCGTGGCAGATCATATAAAACCAGAAGGTTGCTTAGATATTGTGGCGCGAGACCGTTTAGTGCTTTATAGATTAATAAAAGTACTTATAATGCGAGATTTCACTGGGAGCCAATGCAGTGTGAATAAGATCGGGGTGATATGGTCATATCTTCTAGTTCTAGTTAGGACTCTAGCAGCTGCATTCTGGACTAACTGGAGCTTATTTATATTCCTACTGGAACATCCAGACAGTAAGGCATTACAGTAATCTAATCTAGAGGTGACGAATGCATGAACCAGTATTTCCGCATCCTGTAGTGATAATATGTGATGAGATGAAAGAAAGCTATCCTAGTAGTATTATCTACATGAGCATCAAATGACCGACTGGAGTCAATAATCACTCCAAGTCTAACATCCAACGTCTAATGTCCTTTACACAATCCTTGACTTTACTAAGCTTCTGTCTGTACTCTGGCTTTGCTGAAACATACAACTGTGTATCATCACCATAACAGTGGAAGCTAATTCCATGTTTACGAATAATTTGTCCTAGAGGTAGCATATATAAAGTAAAAAGCAGTGGGCCTAAAACAGAACCCTGTGGAACTCCAAAAGTAACCGCAGTACGCATGGAGAAATCACCATTTACATCTACGAACTGATAACGATCGGTCAGATAAGACCTGAGCCAGGAGAGGACTGTTCCCTTAATGCCAACAACATTTTCTAATCTATCAAGGAGAATAGTGTGATCTATAGTATCAAAAGCTGCACTAAGGTTGATTAACACAAGCAGCGAGACACAACCCTGATCAGAGGTCAGTAGAAGGTCATTTACTACTTTTACTAACGCTGTCTCTGTGTATGATGAGGTCTAAATCCTGACTGATACATTCCATGAATGTTGTTCCTATCCAGGTATTAGCATAACTGCTTTGCTACAACCTTTTCTAAAATCTTAGAGATGAAGGGGAGATTTGATATTGGTCTATAGCTGGACAATTGAGACGGGTCAAGGTCGGGTTTTTTAATCAAGGGTTTAATAACTGCTAATTTAAGCGATTTAGGGACATAGCCAGTGCTAAGGGAAGAATTGATCATATTTAAAATTGGTTAAATTACTCTAGGACAAATCTGTTTAAAGAAACATGTAGGTACAGGATCTAGTATGCAAGTTGAGGGGAGTAAAACATTCTAAACCTTGATCTGATATTGCTATATTATAATCTACATGGTTGGTTATAATACTGCCAGGTTTCAATTTAATAGCCCGAATTTCACATCTAATATTTTCTTCTTTCCAATGAAAAATTTTATGAAATTACTGCTATGTAATCATTGTGTGTTTCTTTCTGTTGTGGTTTTATTCCTATTTAATTTTGCAACTGTGTTAAATAGAAATCTAGAATTGTTTTTGCTATCTCCTATTAAGGTGGAGAAATAGACTTTTCTAACATCACTAACAGATTTTGTATAGTTCAGTAGACTCTCCTTCAATGCGGTTTGAAATATTACCAATTTGTTTTGACGCCATTTACATTCTAAATGTCGAGTGGTCTGTTTTAAGGTACGTGTTTTTACCAGGGTGCTAGTTTTTTTCTCTCTAATTTTTTTTTGAGTGGAGCCACTCTATCTAGCAAGTAGCGGAGTGCTGACTCTAAGCATTCAGTCACCTGATCGAGTTCTATCGGATTAGACAGTAATCCAAATCTAATTGATGTCTCTGCGAGATTTATGAAGCTCCGTGCATTAGATGATGTGAAAGGTTGTTTGACGCGCTAGTGAAGCAAGGTGGAAATATTATGATCAATATGTATTATGAATGAGATAAGATAATGTTCTGCGACAACTTCAGACTGTGGAAAAATTACAATATTTCTATATTTAATCTGTATGATAGTATGAGGTGAAGAGTGTTACCACCATTATGAGTAGGTCCGATTACGTTCTGATTAATCCCTACTGAATCTAAGATGGACACAACCATTGTTCTCAGAGGGTCTTCTGGGTTATCAAAATGAATATTAAAATCACCAATGATTAATGCATTATCTACAGAAACAAACAGGTTTGAAATAAAGTCTGCAAATTCACAAAGAAATTCAGTGTATGGCCCTGAGGGTCCGTAAATAATAATTAGAGGAATTGACTTATTTTTTGTGTACATAAGTTATACTGGTATGACAGGGTAAGTGATTTGACTGTCCTATTGGTTCTGCTTGGGATATGGTTTCGGCAGACCAATAGGATGAGAGCTACCCGAGTATTTAAGGACCCTTATTTTGGTTAGCAGATAGGTGTCTTCAGTGATTCTGAGTTCCTCGACCCCCTGGCATTTTCGGTTTCCATTCCCGTTCAATCTTAGAGTGGCGCTGGTGGCATGTGCATTGTGGCTAGTTGACACCGGACATCACGTAAAGTGATTGCAAACTTTAGCCGGTGGCTGAATGATATATGTAGGTATGTCAAGCTGCTGTACCTATGAGTAATTATATAACTTCGTGTCTGGTGTTTGTTCAATCTAATGGTGAGAGTGGGAAGTTGAGCCAAGTCTTCTCTAAGACAAACCCCTAGCTGACGACGCTACATGTGACCCCGCTGCTGTTTTTAGTGGGTTTTTTGCTTCAACAATTGATTTGCTTTACATTGTTTTTGTTTAACTGTCATTTTCTCCATTTGATTTATTGTTTTGCTTTATGTACTGTTTTGTTCCCTGGTTTTATGTATTTTGTTTTACTTTAGTTTTGGATGTATGTCTGGTTTGTTTTGTAACCACATGTAGTCTGAGAGTGGTAAAATTAGTGTTTCCTAGCCTCAGACCTGTTTCAGGTTTGTTGTTCCAGCTAACCACTTTACTACTGAGAGGGTGTATGTTAGGCCTTACTGTCTCCATGCTGTAGTGGCCATAATTGCCATTTGTACTCTTTACCATAATTATGGTTTGCTTGGGTGCTGTCAACTGCCTCTATTTCGTGTGGTGGTGTCAGTGGCCTGGGTGTTATAGCTACCATACCACAGTGTCTGTAATAATTGTCTTTCTGTGTTTTGTTGTCTAGTGTCTGTGTAACTTTGGGTTAACCGGTGTCTTCTTTCTCTCCAGGAGCCAGTGAGTCTTGGTGGGACAGGGGAGGCTTGCTGCATTTATTCGATGGTGTGCTTCACAGCATGCTCAGTGTGCCAAAACAACAACTTCCTTATGGTGTAGTTAGTGTGTGATGATTTTGGTCTGACTTACAGGGGGTTTGGATGACCTCCCGAGCTGTAGCTGGCCTGCCTTGTCCCTGCCAAGTCTGGGCCTGGAGAAGTTCTTAGATTTTAAAATACTTACTGTGCTTCATGTGAAAGCAATTTATATATTTTCATGTCAAGTTTTAAATGATGCTTAAGTGTCATAATGCAATCCTAATCTTTCATGTTTCACTCTCATGTTCCTTGCCCCGATTGGTGAAACTTACAGTGGCGAGAAAAAGTATGTGAACCGTTTGAATTTTCATGGTTTTCTGCATAAATTTGTCATAAAATGTGATCTGATCTTCATCTAAGTCAAGGGTATTGACAAATATAATGTGCCTAAAATAATAACCAAAAAATAATCTGATCCCTCATGTCTTTATTGAACACACTCCTTCAACATTCAAAATGGCAGTGGACAATGATCCCCCCCCACCCGCTTCCTGTAACTGTGGATCAGACCTGCACATTGTTCAGGAGGAATTTTAGCCCATTCTTCCTGCCAGAACTGATTTTGCTCAGTCATATTCTTGGGATGTCTCATGTGTATGGTTCTCTTCAAGTCATTCTATAGCATCTCTATTGGGTTGAGGTCTGAGCTCTGACTTGGCCACTCCAAAAGGTGGATTTAGTTTTTCTGAAGCCATTCTGTTGTTGACTTGCTCCGGTGTTTTGGGTCATTGTCCTGTTGCATCACCCAACTTCTACACACTTCCCCATAATGATTGCAAGCTGGCGAGGCCCTGATGCAGCAAAACAGGCCCAAATCATGGTGTTTCGTCCACCATACTTTACAGTTGGGATGATGTTTTCATGATATGCCATGCCCTTTCTACGCCAGATGTAGTGTTGTGTGGTTTTTCCAAATAGTTTAATCTTAGTTTCTTCAGTCCACAAAACATTTTGCCCATACCGCTGTGGTGTGTCACTGTGCTCTTTAGGTGTGTAACAATGTTCATTTTATGAAAAATTTATGCAGAAAACCATGAAATTCCAAAAGGTTCACATACTTTTTCTCGCCACTGTGTGCCTTTTGTTTGGGAGGCTTTCCCTGGTTCTCCCCCAGGGTGGCATAGTTGGATTTACTGAATTTGGAATGAACGTTTTCCCTCCATTTGGGAATTCCCATTTTTGGTGTAGTCAGCAGGATAAACGTCTCCATCCACTTGGGAATGCCACACTGGTATAAAGAATTTCAAAAGAATTTAATTTATGACTAGGTTTTTTTGTGACGCCTAGATTTTGACTATGGATGAAACCAAAAACCACCTCCTCTACCAGTTGAATGAGGCTGATGTACATAACTGTATCCAGGAGGACTGGCTTCATTTAACCCTCTTACCCCTAAGTTCCCACAGTATTATGTCCCACAACTCTATATTCCCCAGAGAAACAGCACGCCAACCCTGAGTTCCTGGACCAAAATTGGCCTCCTTTTACACTGTACACTTGATTTTGTTGCAATTATGCTTGGCATTACTTCTTTTAATCTGTTGGCAAAGTTTTTTGCTAAAATCTTTAAATCAGTGTTGAGCATTGTAATTGGTCTGTAGTTATTTAGGTCTACCCTTTCTCCTTTTCTTTTATATATCCATTTCATCAAACCCATTCCCCATCTTTGATTCATCTCTCCTTTCTTAAAAACCTCTTCATATACTTCTTTTAAGGCTTCCTGGAGGAATTTTGGCCCACTCATCTTTGCAGAATTGTCCTAATTCAGTTACATTAGAGGGTTTTCGAGCATGAACGGCCTTTTTAAGGTCATACCACAACATCTCAATAGGATTCAGGTCAGGACTTTGGCTAGGCCACTCCAAAGTCTTCATTTTGTTTTTCTTCAGCCATTCGGTGGTGGACTTGCTGGTGTGTTTAGGATCATTGTCCTGCTGCAGAACCCAAGTTCGCTTGCCAGTACACGAACAGATGGTCGGACATTCTCCTTCAGGATCTCTTGGTAGACAGCAGAATTCATAGTTCCTTTTATCACGGCAAGTCTTCCAGGTCCTGAAGCAGCAAAACAGCCCCAGACCATCACACTACCACCACCATATTTTACTGTTGGTATAATGTTCTTTTTATGAAATGCAGTGTTCCTTCTACGCCAGATATACTTGGACACACAACTTCCAAAGAGTTCCACTTTTGTCTCATCGGTCCACAGAATGTTGTCCCAAAAGTCTTGGGGGTCATCAAGATGTGTTGTGGAGAAATTGAGACGAGCTTTGATGTTCTTTTTGCTCAGCAGTAGTTTTCTCCTTGGAACTCTGCCATGCAGGCCATTTTTGCCCAGTCTTTTCCTGATGGTGGAGGCATGAACGCTGACCTTAACTGAGGCAAGTGAGGCCTGCAGTTCTTTGGACGTTGTTGTGGGGTCTTTTGTGACCTCTTGGATGAGACGTCGCTGCGCTCTTGGGGTAATTTTGGGCAGCCGGCCACTCCTGGGAAGGTTCACCACTGTTCCATGTCTTCGCCATTTGTGGATAATGGCTCTCACTGTGGTTCGCTGGATTCCCAAAGCTTTGGAAATGGCTTTATAACCATTTCCAGACTGATAGATATCAATTACTTTCTTTCTCAATTGTTCCTGAATTTCTTTGGGTCTCGGCATGATGTGTAGCTTTTAAGGATCTTCTGGTGGACCTTACTGTGTCAAGCAGCTCCTATTTAAGTGATGCCTTGATAGTGAACAGGTGTGGCAATAATCAGGCCTGGGTGTGGCTAGAGAAATTGAACTCAGGTGTGGACAACCACAGTTATAGTATGTTTTAACAAGGGGGGGCAATCACTTTTTCACACAGGGCCATGATGGTTTGGATTTTTTTTCACCTTTAATAATAAACACCTTCATTTACAAATTGCATTTTGCGTTTACTTGTGTTGTCCTTGACTATTGTTTAAATTGGTTTGATTTTCCGAAACACTTAAGTGTGACAAACATGCAAAGGAACAGGAAATGAGGAAGGGGGCAAACACTTTTTCACACCACTGTATACCCCTTCTCTCCAGTTAGTTTCTTGTAAAACAATCGCATGTTCCATTTCACACATTTCTTTCACTTTTTAAAAGTTTCTTACATTCAAAAGTCCTCTGGCATTAATTGTAACAATTCGTAAAATCATAAAACAAGAAAACTTACATCAAACTCCTCCTTTCGGTCCATCCCTTCCAAGTCCTTTAGACACTCATTACTGTTTAAGTACATCCTTTTTAATAACTCTTTTTCTGGCTGCTACCAAGCTTGGCATTACTTTTATTGATCTTCTTCTTTTCATAGTTTTCACTGTTTTATCCTCCATTTCTTCCCCCACTTCGCTTTCATTTTCAGCACGTTGTTCATTACTTCTTTGATCTTTTTGTTCTGCTCTGTCCAATGCGCTTTCCAAAGTTTCGATCATGTCTATTTGTGTCCAGATTTCTCCCTCTTGTTCTATTTGCACGCTCTGTTTTGCTCCGCTTTGTCCTTGCTCCTTCTCGCAGTCTCCTTCATGCTCCTGCCAGTTCATCTGTTTCTCTTCTTCTTCCTCGCTCTCCATCCAGCATTCACACTTGTTTTAAAAACTTTGTGCAATCCGGGCACTTCACCATGTTGCAGTCTCTTGCAAAATGCCCCATCTCCTCATATTTTATAGCACTTGAAATTAGGGCAATCCTTCACCACATGATCCGGGCTCATGCACAGACAAGTTTTCACCTGGGGACTGTGCATCACCCGGAAGTACTGCGGTCCTTCTGCCATTTCCATCTTGATGCTATATGGGAGGGATGTCACCTCTCTCGGGAAACTTGTTTTTACAAATCTTGTCCCGTCCTCGATGTTTGTGCACGGATACATTCTCCTTTTAATTTTAGAGATGGGGATTACTTCCCATCCTTCCAGATTTTTAACAATGTCCTCATCATCCAAATAAACAGGCAGATGCATGAAGGAGACCACATAATCCCTTTAGGCCTTTAATTATCAGTCCATGCAAAAGAAACAAAGAAAAATGCTGAAGACATTCGTAAAAGTGTGTCCTTTACACACTTGTGTGTATAAAGTTTTATCTTACATGTATTGCTCAAATGTTTGAATGTAAAAAGAATCATGTATCTAAACCTGCATGTGATATAAAATTGTTTGGAAATGAAATCGTTACTTTGATTGAATATTTAATACCGTGCTTACATGTTCTGAGATAAAATGCTTAATCTACACTTGCGTTTGATTATTCTTGTCTTGACAATCGAAAATGACAACAATTGATGAAGAATATATATTATACGCCATCACAACCTGGTTCGTATGGTGGCATTGAGAGTTTGCAAAGAGCTGTATGTAAAAATGATGGATAGGTTACGTTCATCCGCAGTCCTATGTCAATTATTATGTCCACCAGGCTGGGAATGGCCTTCAAGGATTTCAAGGCGCCCCCACCATGTATGGGTTGGGAGTAGGAGGTCTCTTCAAGGATTCTGTTCCTCAAAAGGGGATTTGCTATTGCAAAACCTCATTTAAAAACATCGGATAAAGGTATCGTAAGTGACATAGTTACACAAACTCAGAATCAAGATGGAACAGGCCTTGCATTGATGGTGGGTAAAACCATCAATGTGGGTGGGTGACTTTCAGGGCGTCGACACGTGATTCCAAATAAAAGACGTAAGGTTACTAAAATCAAGACCAATGTGAAAAAGACTGAGCAGACAGGCAACAGGCAGAAAAAAGGATCTGCAGATTTCATTCTGAAAATGCTCAACGCTTCTCTTTTTGTGATGAAAGTAACCGTCTCACCGTCTGTAAAAATCGGTCACGGGCAAGCACGTCTCAGTGCCACAGCCAAGTACCCGATCGAAATAGTCTGTTGAAAACCTTCAGGAAGTTTCCGGCCTTGTTCATTGTAAACACACATCCAAGACACATGCCAGGTGAGCACTGTCTAGCTTTATGCCTTAATAACGAAATCACCAGAGAATTCTTTGAATCGTGTGGAAACCCTCCAGACTACGACCTTCAGTCCCTGTAGGGAGCCGCATTTGTTCACAAGAGAAACTTTTCTTCAGCCCTTCACCTAAAACCATTATCTTTGGGATGGTAGACAACGATACCTTCAGTGGATCGTACAATAAAAAGCCTTTTAATTTTAAACATTACGATGCAGGGTTTATTGCACTCTACGTAGACGGTACTGAATATCCTGCAAAACCATTTCAGACTGTTTTTCATTCCATTTACGTGGTCCGTGAATTCCTTTTTTTAATTTCAGCATCAGGATAACAGCTGAAAGCTCAGGCTTTGTCAACAAACAGAGAAGAGTAACTGAACGGATATACTTTATTCGCATTCAAAAAAGAATATTGATGGTGACTGTAGGCAACATTTGGGCGGCTGTGGCGCAGGTGGTAGAGCGGGTTGCCCACTAATCGTAGGATTGGCGGTTCGATTTCTGGCCCGGGTGACTCCACATGCCTAAGTGTCCTTGGGCAAGACACTAAACCCCAAGTTGTTCCCGATGGCAAGGTAGCGCCTTGCATGGCAGCTCTACTACCATTGGTGTGTGGGTGAATGGGTAAATGGGTGAATGAGACACCGTGTAAAGCACTTTGGATAAAAGCGCTATATAAGTGCGCCATTTACCATTAATAAAGTCAGGAAATATGCTATTGGATCTCAGATTTTGACAACTGCTTCCGAGCACATTGAATCTAATTGTGTACGCCAGTTGCGTCGGTATTCTAGAAATAAACAATTGAAGAAACGTGCTCATCGATTACCAGTAACGCATGGATACCAGAGAACTAATGGAGATTATTAGAAGTTGTCCTGAAATAGAACAAACAATTGACGGCTTGATGGCCTGTGACGAGCTACCTACGAGTACACTGAGAAAGTTTCCGGTCTTGTTCATTGTAAACGCACATCCAAGACACATGCCAGGTGAGCACTGTCTAGCTTTATGCCTTAATAAATGAAACCACCAGAGAATTCTTTGAATCGTGTGGAAACCCTCCAGACTACGAACTCATTCCTCGCTCAATTAATAATTTTTTGACAAAGAAATGTTGCAAAATAAAATATAACCCAGTACAATTTCAAAACTTTACTTCAGCTACATATACATCGGACCAAGCCAAAAGAAATGAAGCCCGCTTCATTTTTTATTACGACCCATCCTCCAGTTGCCCATTTACTATGAAACCCCCAGCCGAACAGCTGTAGAAAGTCTTACCACAGCGTACCAAAATCTGTTAAAAGCCCACCCCGACAAGTGTAGTGCAGAAGTGACTATAGTGAGAGGCCCTGACAGTGATGACAGTGACTCGGATGATGATGAATATGAACGACTGCACTATGGATACATAAAAGTGTTGACTGCACAAAAGTGCGTCAACACTGTGACGGCAGTTGACTGCACAAAAGTGCGTCAAAACCAGTTCGTACACAGATTCCCGCTGAATTAGTCGTGTGAGACTTTTTAAACCCTCAGAGGAGGGAATGTTGTGAGAGAAATTAAAAGAAAACAGAACACAAGAGTATAGAGAAAACATGTTCATTGTGGAAAAAGTAGGACTTGTGGGTGAATAGTTGGTTGGAGAAAGTGAGCGGAAGGTAGAGAAGGGTTGATAGTATGGGATGCGCCCTGGAGAACAGGGTATCAGAAGATGTAGGGCTGACAGGAATATAGGGAGGAGAAAGGTTAGAGTCAATATCAGAGTGAACCATACTGTCATCATCCCCCGAGTAGTCAAGAGAATGATCAGAGGGTGCATGAAGAGGGAAATCTGTTTGAGTTGAGACATCATTGCCAATGGTAGCTGGACTGAGACTGTATCTGAGAGGAGGAGGAAAGGTGGAAGTTTCAGAAGGAGAGTGTAGAACATCAACCAAAAGGGCAAGATTTGCGAAATGGTGTGACAGCTGATATCTGGTGTTGAGGTCAAAATTTTCCAGTCCCTCTAAAGATGAAAGTAGGAAACCAAACCTGCTGTTATCACATTACTCTGAGGTTTCGTCCTCGTACAAAATCCCCCCAACTTCTCAGCCACCATTGAAACAGTCTCCGGTGCAATAAGCTCCAATAGACTCCCATAGACACTGGAGGGGATGCCAAGGTCCAGCTTTATCTTGCTCAATGTTGATAGGATTGTCCCTATGCATGTTGGGGATAGAAACGCCCTCATCGTAGTAGAATTCTTGTAACCCCTAGAAAAGTTGTCCTCTGCACTGGAGAAAGCATACTCTTCTTGAGGTTCAACCTGAGCCCCAAGCTCCTCACGTGGGCGAGAACAGCGTCTTGATGTTGAAGTGCCAATTTCCTGGATCGTGCTAGATTTAACCAGTAGTTTAGTACACTGATGCCCTGGAGTCACAAGGGAGCCAGAGCAGCATCCATACACGTTGTGAAGGTGTGAGGGGATAACGCTAGCCCAAAGGGAAGAACCCGATATTGGTATGCATTGTCTCCAAACGCAAACCTCAGGAACTTCCTGTGACTGGGTAATATTCCTATTTGGAAATATGCACCTTTCAGATCCATCGTCACAAACCAGTCCTCAAACTGAATCTGTGTCACGATAAGTTTGATCGTCAGCATCTTGAACCTGTATGTCCAAAGAGTATGGTTCAGATGACGCAGATCTAAAATTGCCCGCATACTCCCATTTTTTTTGTGGACCAGGAAATAACGGCTGTAAAAACCTCTCTCCCTTAGGGAATGGGGTGCATTTTCTATGGCCCCTTTGTCCAAAAGGGATCTTACATCCTGAACTATCATTGGGCTCTGCTCTGTGCTGACTACTGTGGTGACCTCTGAACCGGGGGGGGTCACACTCTGAACTCTGACCCACTCTGACCCAGTAACCCTTTTCTATGCTAGACAGAACCCATGGACTCCCATTTGGCAGTAGTTTCCATGCTGCAAGATTATCTTTTAGTGATGTTAGATTTTCCACATTCTGTTGGAGAGAAAACATCAGATTTCCCTTGCCCTGTGACAGCTTGCTGACCAGAGAAAGCTGAAAACATGGGACAGCTTTGGTTAAGGCAGGCCCTACAGTAGCACTGGAAAATATCTGCCCTAACAAATTCATGTCCTCTGATATGTCCCTCCGTGGACCATCAGGACCGTTCCTTCTTTGCCTGCTTTACGTTTATGATCATTCTTAGATCAGACTTGTTACCAGGCTCCGGCTGTGACCACCCGGTACCCCTGGCTCTCTGCGGGGGAGGCTCCTCTTTCAAATCCATATGAGATCCCCAGGCACAGATTTGTGAGACTCTGAAACCTAACTCCCTTCCGACGAGAAGAGAGCAAGTCGCCGGCGGAGCTGCCTAATCGTAAAATGTTCACAATGCTGACAGTCAGACCCCTTGAGGGTTTCTGCATCCCTAAACACTTCACACAGGACGCGTGTTCGTCTCCTCCCATGATGAAACGGGAGCAAGGCGTGATGCACTTTCTGAATTCTCTCTCGTTCATTCTTTCTTTCTCTTTTATTTTCTTTTATGGCGCCAGTGTACCTGCCGGCATGCCGTCTCTGTGATTTTTCCCGTCTATTACAGTTTGTTCTATCTGTTTTGTCTGTTCGTCTGGCATCTGTACTGTTTTTACTGTGTATCGTGTCACACTGGTATCATGTAGATTCAGTGTTGACCTACAATCGTCAAGCTTTGCTTATCATCAGAAGCCATATGGGAGCTCATCTGCGATGCTGTCCTACTCTGTTTTCTCGTTTTCAATCCTCGTCTAGCCGACCCACGGTGTAGTGCGCTTGCCGGCTACCTTGCTGCTTTCCTCCTCTAAGGAAGCGCCGCAGGAAGAGAGGGAATCGTGCTGGTGTTCGGGTGAGAATCAGACGGACAATCGCTTCTTCCATACACTTGATTGAGTTTCCCTTAAGCTTGGAAGGGCTCCACTTGACACGGCGATCATGGTATTACAGATATTTTTTTTTATCTGCCTATTTACCCGGACTCCCTACATTCGTCGATTTGTTCTGCTCCTCCATGATTATGGATTCGTCAGAGAAGAGTGAACTGTTTAAATCTTCGACAATTGGAATTTGTTTCACCGGATCTGAACTCGCTACCTCAGTCTCCTGTGATCATGGCCCTGGTTAACGCTAGGTCCGTGTGCAACAAAACTTTCATTTTAAATGAATTTTTTACCAGACATAACCTGGATATTTTATTCCTGACGGAGACCTGGGTTAGTCCTGGGGGGTCAACAATCTTCGAGGAACTCTGTCCACCGAACTGTTGTTTTATCAGTACTCCAAGGCCTTCTGGTAAGGGCGGTGGGGTTGCTATGGTTTTTAAATAGTCACTGAACATTCGGAGAGTTTCTGTGGGGAAGTTACTCGTCGTTTGAGGTACAGTGTGTTGTGTTAGAGTCGACCTCTTCCACGCTATTCTGTGCTTTGATCTATAGGCCACCTAACCCAGACAATGCCTTTTTAAGCGATTTTTGTGATTTTTTTAACTTCTATTGTTCCGTTGTATGATCGTTTGTTATTATTGGGTGATTTTAATGAGCATGTCTGCTACCCTGGTCGACCCTTAGTTACTGAATTTTGCAATATCTTGGATTCCGGTTTTATTCAACACATAAATCAGGCAACTCAGGTCCTTGGTCATACACTAGACCTTATATTACTTATAGAACCGCTGTTGGTGATTTTAATATTGAAGAATATGCTTCATTCTCTGATCACTAGCCCATTGTTTTTAATATCCCTGCTGCCAGCTCTGCCATTGTGACTAGGCCTTCAGGATATTATTCTCGTTGTACTAATTCACTCACTGCCGCTCAGTTTAGTGAAAGTTTTCTAGCTAATGCTGTTGAAACATCTATCTTGAGTGCTGCAGAGTCTTCCGCTGGCCCTGATGATTTGATTGCGTTATTTTATACATTTTGCTCCAATATTTTAGACTCCATTGCCCCTTTTAAGCTGAATCAACCAAATCGTAAATCTTATTACTGGCTGGACGATAATATTCGTTCTCTCAGACAGGCTTGTTGTAGAGCTGAGCGGAGATGGAAGCATGATCAATTAACTGTGTCCTTCCAGATTTTTAAAGATTATTTGTTTAAGTTTCAGAGTGCAGCAAAGGCAGCTAGGTCTAGGTATTTATCTGACTTAATTTCCACACACTGTCATAGACCAAAGATCTTATTCACCACAATAAATTCAATTATTAATCCTAGTTGCCAATTCCATGGGGAACCCTCGGTTGAACTTTGTGAGAAGTTTTAAAATTTTTTGCTGATAAAGTAATTACTATTCGTTCTTCCTTCACTTTGCATTTAATAAAATTGTCACCAAATTCATTGGCTTTAACAGTTTCATTTGATCAATTTGAACACGTTTCTCTAAAGGAACTGGGTGATCTGGTTAACCAGATGAAAATATCATCCACGTAACTTGATGTTGTTCCTGCTGTGCTCATGAAAACAACCTTTTCTGAAATTGGCCCCAGTATCCAAGCATTCATAAATTCTTCTTTGGATGCAGGGGTGGTCCCAAATTGTTTTAAACATGCTATTGTTCAACCTTTGCTTAAGAAACAGGGTTTGGATGAAGGCTGCCTTAATAATTACCGTTTCTGTCAAAGCTGCTAGAGAAAGTAGTACAATCTCAATTGCTTCTGTTTTTAAACTCAGCTATGTTATTTGAACCTTTACAATCTGGTTTCACTGCTTTTCATAGCACATAGTCTGCTTTGTTAAAAGTGTCCAATGACATTTTATTAACGGTGGATTCTGGTAAAAATACTGTGTTGATGCTACTAGATCTTACAGCTGCCTTTGATTCTGTAGACCATAACATACTTCTCTGGCGCTTAGAGTATCTGTTTGGTATCAAGGGTACTGCCCTACAATGGCTCATCTCATATCTTAAGGACAGGTATTTCTCAGTAGCATTGGGTAATTTCTGCTCTTCTTCTAGTCCTGTTATTAGTGGTGTTCCTCAAGGCTCCATTCTGGGCCCACTTCTTTTTAATTTATATATGCAGCCATTGGGGAACATTATTAGGGCTCACAATGTCTCTTTTCACTTATATATTGATGATACCCAGTTGTACATTCCTTTGAAAGCTAGTGACTCCATTCAGCCATTGTTGGACTGTCTGGATGACATTAAAAAATGGTTGGCAAATAATTTCCTCCAACTTAATGAAGACAAAACTGAAATAAGTGTTTTTGGCCCCGAGATTGAGAGACGGTCTCATTAACGAGCTCAATAAACACTTTCCCTCAATTTCTTCCCATGTTCGGAATCTTGGCTTCGCTCTAAACCAAGCAGATAAATTCGGTGGTTAAGACTAGTTTTTATCAACTTCAGATTCTTTCAAAACTCAAAACATTTTTGTCTTTCCAGGATTTGGAGAAGGTTATTCATGCTTTTATCACTTCTCGCTTAGATTACTGTAATTCATTATACTTGGGTCTTCCTCAGACATCTTTGGCTTGTCTTCAGATGGTTCACAATGCAGCTGCAAGGCTGTTGACCAGGGCAAAGAAGTTCGATCGTGTCATCCCAATTTTTCACTGGCTCCCAGTCCATGTTAGGATTCAGTTTAAGGTTCTGATGTTTGTTTTAAAACTCTTAATAATCAAGCTCCTTCATATCTTGTGGATCTTCTTAATCCACATTCATCAAACAGATGTCTAAGATCTTCAGATAGGTTTCTTTTGCATGTCCCTCGTTCTCAGTTAAAAACAAAGGGGGATAGAACATTTGCTGTTGCTGCCCCCCGTCTATGGAATCAACTGCCACTGGACATCCAACTTGCACCTTCCATTGCGATCTTTAGAAATAGGCTTAAAACATATCTTTTCTACCAGGCTTTTTGATCTAATTTTAATTGTTTAAACTAATTTTTTATAGATTTTTTCTATTGTCTTTTGTCTGTTTTAATGTGGTCTAATTCAGTTTCTATTTTATTTTCTGCACTCTGTTCAGCACGTTGGGCAGCGTTGCTGTGTGAAATGTGCTATATAAATAAATTTTAGTTACTTACTTACTTTTAAAAGGGGTTAGAAAAGTTCGGAGATTTTGGGAAAATATAGAGGAGAAATGAAGACCTTCAGTCTCGCTGAGGAGAATAAGGCTGACGGTTCGGTTCACAGGTGCCATATATATATATAAAGCGACGCACTTAATTGCCACGTCACGTGATCATGGCAGGCCTATAAATAGGCATGATTTTACATAAATTTCAGATGCCAGTCACGCATGCAAGGGTGCTCCCATAGTGTGATGCTAAACACTACGTCGAGTTCCCTTTAAAAGCAAACTCGGATTTGATTAGTAAATCAGATTTGGGCCACTTTTGCCAATGGTTTTCAGTAGAATTGAAATCAAGGCTCTGTGCAGGCCACTCATATTTTTACACTCCTCATCATGGACCTCACTTTGTGCACAGGGGCATTGTCATGCTGGAACATGTTTGGGCCCCTTACTTACAGTGAATTTATTTGTAATGCTACAGCATACAAAGACAGGATGATTCCAAATTTTTGTCAAGTATTTGGGAAGGCACACAAACTTTTGGCCATAAAATGTAAATGAAATATAATCAGATCGAAGATTCCATGATAAACGTTACACTCATGTCACAAACAGATACAGATAATAGGGATTTAAAAATTGTTTAAAATAACTTTTTACCAAAAGGATATTTCCCATAAACTCTAACTCTTTCTAAATTAATTCGAACCATTCTTAATATTTTCAGCATCAACAAACAGCAAATTATAAAGTTTCATCTTTATTTCGTTTCATGTCAGTAAGACATTCTCATTACACATTTGGTTATTAGAAAGTGCACAAAAGGCTCAAAATTTAAACATCAAAGTCAGGGTTTATAAAATATAATGCTATATTTTGCATTAAAGCTGTTTTACACATAGAAGTTCAAGTAATAAATGAAAATCCTGAAAATCCTGTTTAGTCCAGAATTTGAACTACTGAAAAAAGCCATTTCAGTCTTGATTATTTCCCTAACCATCTTCAATCCATATGCTGGCCACTATAAACTAATTATCATAGAATACAGAAAGTAGAAAAAAAAAGATCATAAGGAGATCTTAGTGAAACTGGTCACTGATCGTGTAGTGCACCTTTTTTGTAAACTGTGGTTGAACCAGGTCATTTCAAAGCAGAAGTATTAAAATTATTCTGTACTTAAGAATAGGTGACTGCAGAATTAATGCAATTCAGTAACCAGTTTATTATCTGTATACAGATGGGTGACAAATTAAAAAGGAACAGTTACTATGACACTTTCTGTTGGTTTTTCCTTTTTATCTGTCTTTATATCTAAGTACTTTCTGTTTAAAATGTCATTTTAGTAGAACCAAAATACAAAAAACATTAAAACTTGAAATTGTGTTGAATGTATAAACTGTACACCATAGACCAGTGCTAATACAATACAAAATGTATCATAAATATTTTTTATAATTTTTATAAAAAAGGACAGGCATAAACAGGGTACAATGAAAACTGCATCTTGCATGGACTCCAGTGCATGTATGATCTTGCACAGTCATTGTTAATGTAAATGCAGTATATATGTTCTATACCAGCAGACCTTTGCTTATGTAAAACTTACTTTAGAGCCAATCTGGGCCATCACTGGAGCTCGGCCTTGAAAGTTCTAGTCTTGCAGATGATGTAATAATCTCATTTCCTTTTGAGCAGCTGCTTCTCCAGATACTCCAATCGTGTAGTCATTGCTGACAGTGATACTATTAAGGACCCAGTATAGTGGAAAAATGCCAGTTACCTATGTAACAGTGGTTCTATGACCCACAAACAAACTCGAATACCTTCTTGTGTGCATGTTCGCATATGAAGGGACCTTTCAACAAAGAGAGATAATGATGTGGAATTTGCAGTAATTGGATCAGACATAGAAAGGAATGCTCTGAAAGTTGGCCGTAGCTAAAAAAAAAAAATATCATAATAATGCTGCAACTGTTGTCACCAACTGTCAAGTCAGTAGCCCTTTATGCCATAAACGTGGTACAGTATGTGTACAAGGTAAGAAGACGAAGGGAAACAATGGCTGTATGATACTGGAAATTATTGCAAATACTGTATCATATGTTACTTTGTTGAAAGGTCAAGCCAGTTTCCAGGACCATCACTGGTCATAGCTAAATACGTGGTTTGACCAGTATTCATGAAAATATTCCATCTGTCTCTTGAAATGATAACATGATAAACCATTTGTCTGTCATGGACAGACAGTTAATTCAATTCTCAAAATTACACCTTTTTTGGAAACAAAAAACACCTGTCACTGTTATAAGCTTGGTATGGGAACTGCACTATAGAAGCTCATTTTTGATTGCATTGTTCCACAGGACAGTGCAGTAGGGCATGGTATGATAACAAATCCATGATCCCACCATCCTATACAAGGATATGTGGGCTACAAATAATGCAGACCATTGAGTGATCAAATGTAATCATCACAGAACCATCACAAATCTAGCTAGCTACCTACCATGACTTTTTATACCACACTTTATCGCACTACAATCTTCAGTAGCACCATCTGACAACATTCTCACTGGGTATAATGGAAAACTGAAGAAGTTTCATTTGGACAGACAAGCAGAACCAGATATTTCCAGCATTTGCTGTAAGTAGGGCTCCAGCAGTCAAAGTTAAATGATGGCACAAAAAAGAAACTCAGATAACAATAAGTCAAGCTAATACATACCTACTTACACTATGCAATGGAAAATGGACACATGTATTTGACCAGGGTATAGTATTATATTAGTAATACTATACTAATTTGTAACCATACCAACATGCCAAACTGTAATGTCTGGTGGTGAAACACTATTACAGAATCAGACAGTCATATAACAGACTTCTTTAAAGGAGGGCTTTTGGCTTAAATGAGTTGGATGTTATAAAAAAGAAGAAAAAAAAGGTGAAAACATAAAAAGGTGTCTTCCTCTTCCAATTATTAATGCAGCCAATTAAATTAATGCTATGCCTGCACCTAAATTTAACTCTAACCTTAATCTGAGTAACCAAATAGCAAAATCTCTCAAATATTCCTTTTTGTAGGAATGCACACACATACATGCTTGCACGCATGCATGCGCACGCACACACACACACACACACACACACACACACACACACACACACACTTTTATTATAAAAATTTTAGTTGATAAGATACAGAACAAAAAAGGATATGTTTCTTGTTGAGCTGCTTCAGTGTGACCATGGTAGCCTGCTGGAACTCCACAAGAGTATCACAGGCACAAGGGTCCTTGACCTCTATTTTACCCTGACTCTCTTCTGCAAACACATGAAGGAAGGAATGAATTAACCCTCTTACCCTGTATGGCTGAAAAACTGGCATGCCAATCTTTGATCTATTCCTGTAAGGTCGATATACCGGCTTTGTCGTCCATGCCAAATCCCCGTAAGGCCGGTATACCAGCATTACTCTGCTATGATTCCTTACTTATTTAATTACTATTTTTTGACCCGGAAGGTTGATGACGTCATGACGTCACGACGTGATTACGTTATTATGCCGTCATTACGATGAAGATGATCCAAGCGTGAATATTGGTGTAATAGTAGAAGTTAACTATAAATGCCAAAGCGAAAAGCTAATCTTGTTCCAGCTAAAGTTCCACCTACAGTGAACACAGGTACATCTAAAACAGTGAAAAACAGAAAACATACACAGTTACACAGGCGAGAGCGAGGATTCTAGATAGTGACCGCAGTGAAAGTTCAGGCGAAGTTGAAGCCGAAACTGATAGTGACGCAAACTCTCCTGATTCAGACCCTGATCCGTCTTCATCTTCAGCATCAACCAGTGTGACTGACACTGCAGGGGTTTGGAGTCATAACCTGACCATCTCTGTGCATTTGTGAAAACAGAACCTGCTGGTCTGATGATCACCAGAAACTTGACTTTTGGTGGTAAAATAGTTTATTTATTTATTATTTACTTGAATTTATTCAAAGGCACTGACCACGCTGATGCTCGTATGGTACTTCTAAATGAGTAGAAGGATTTTAGCGAGCATTTTTCGTCATTTCTCTAGTTAAGAATTGTGCTCTAAGTGGAGTAAAAACACTGAACTGCTTCATTTTCAAAGTAATATTACCCAAATAGATTATTATAAGTTGTTTCAAGGCCTAAAAATGTTAAAATTAAAATGTTGATTTTGGGGCCAATTTTGGCCTGGGAACTCTGGGTTGGCATGCTGTTTCTATGGGGAATAAAGTGTTGTGGGACATAATACTGTGGGAACTAAGGGAAGGAGGGAAGGAAGGAGGGAGGGAAGGAAGGAAGGAAGAACACATTCCATATTTCAGTATCTTTTATATTGGAATATTTGAAATTTGATTACTAAATTGTATCCAGTAAATATGTGTTTGGTGCCCTATGTTTTAGTATTATGCCAACAAACACAATGTCCTCCAGATGGTGCAAGAGAACAATTTTTTCAGTGGTGAAAAAACTCTGCCTCATTCATCTAATATATAAATACTCTGCTTGGGTTCAAATGTGTGTTCATGTTTCTCCCATTTTCTCTGTTTCAGTGACCAAAATTTCTCTTTTCCACATACCTGGACAGACATTGAGTTTAAGGTTCTCTGCAATCTGGTTGAAGTCAGAGGTGAAGTCAGAGGTATAGAAGAAATGTTTCTCCAGTGGCTCAGAGGCAATCTCTCTCAGCTCATCCTCTACAGCTTTGCCCACACCAACAGCATACATTGTAATTCCTGTAAAACATCATAATGTAGCCCTTTAAGATTCATATCATAACACAATAAACGTGGAACACTCTGCAGTTTTATGAAGATATGAGTAGTAGTGGTAAGTCAAGATGACTGGACTCATTTATCTTGATGTCTTGCAATAACAACATCGGTACTTCATTAGCCCTTCAGACAGGGCTGACACATCCACATTGGCAACTGCCTAAAGTGGCATTTGAGCAATGGTGGCCAACTGTACCAAAACATATACCATATCTGTCATTTTACCTAGATAACTGTGAGCAAGCTATGTAAGCTCAATGTGGCCTGAGCTTACCCTGGCCCTCACATACTCATGGTAGTCTATTGATCCCAACTGTAATTAAAGGTGAGAGATGTTTTTGCATTGACACAGTGACATGTACTGAAATTTCCTCATGCCATTGTGTAAATATGCTAATAAGACAGAGGTGGTGCATACAGAGATATGATGGTTTGTGTGATCCTATTTTAGCAGATGAGATGGGAGTTATCTGTTGATTATAAAGGACACTTTTTTATAGCATACTTCATGAGTGTTGAAAGTACAAACACATTAACCATACAATAGTTAAACTGTGTATTGTGATTAACACTGATTAACATCTCTGTGTTTTGCGATTTTGGGCTGCAGCTCACCTGCCTCCTTGGCCTTCTTGGCCCACTCTGTTATGTCATCCTGAGAACGTCCATCAGTAAACACCAGCCCAACACGGGGTATGTGTCTTAAGTCAGTACGGGCACCCTCAGCCTCAGAGAAGCTAGCCTGCACCAAGTGCTTTAGTGCTAGCCCAGTCATGGTTCCTTTCTCCATGTAGGCTACTTTCATCACAGCTGCCTTGATCTCTTCCTTGCTCTTGTACATACTTAGTGGGAACTCAGTCCTCACCTGACTGGAGTACTGTACAAGACCCACACGTGTCCCATGAGCAGATATATCTAGTTGGTCCACAACCTGGTTGACAAACTTCTTGATGAGCTCAAAGTTTTCTGGTCGCACACTCTTAGAGCCATCAATCAAGAGAACCAGATCAATGTTGGCTGATCTGCAGACTAAAATTGAGGGAATGTATATTAATGATAAGACAAAAAAAAAAAACACACACAAAAAAAACACACCACATCAAAAACGTCTCTTGATTATGTAAATTGTTCTGAAGGAACATCCATAGGTTGCTTTAATTAAATAAAACCAGGTGTAAACAGGGAGAGTAAAATATTTAGCTTGAATATTGAATATTGTATGCAGTTCATACTTCCACAGCTCTTTCCATCGTCTTGGAGAAGATGACCCTCAGGGCAGATACAGTAATATGATCCTGGTGTACTCACACAGTGGTGCTGACAGCCATGCTCTACTACATTACATAGGTTGTCCGCTAGAAAAAGAAGAAAAAAAAAAACAAGCAAACAAACAAAGCAAACAGACAAGTGATTTAAATAATTATTGATATGAAAATTGTTTGGAATATACCACTACATGCAAAACCACCAGTATTTTTTTTTTTTGATTGGTTTATCTATCATGGCCATCTTTGTAATGTGACTAAAATAAGAATACAACACATGTCTTAATTCGATTTGTGTTTACTTCAAAAATGACTTAACTCAGATTAAAGTAATCAATAATCCCTGTTTACATGGTAGTAATCAGAGTATTAATTGGGTTACTGAATTTCTTTGATGTTTAACCTTTTGATATTTTGTTAAAAAAAAATTCATAAAAATACTCTGGGGTCAGAATGTTCCAAAACTACCACAAGTTGTTTGGAAGGATTTCAAGAAAAAAACTCTCATCCAAAAACAAATTCAAGCATCTTCAGTTTGACAGACACTACTTGAACTTCAAATAGGATCGGGTTCTATCTTCAGATGAAACCAAAATAGAGATTTTTTAAACACCAGAGGTGGGTTTTGGAACGCACAGAGAGGTAGCCATATGCAAAAGTACCCCATGCCCATGGTGGTGGCTCTTTAATGTTTTGAGGCTGTTTTTCTGCCAGAGGACCTGGACATTTTGTTAGGATACATGACATCATGGACTCATAGATATTAAATGATAACCTTTGCCAGAAAGCAGGAAATGCCATGGTTGGATCTTCCAGCAGGACACTGATCAAAAGCATACATCAAAATCAACACAAAAATGTTTTACTGACCACAAAATCAAGTTTCTGCCATGGCCATTCCAGTCCCTTGACTTGAAACCCATAGAAAACCTGAGGGGTTAACTGAAGAGGAGAGTCCAGTATGGACCTCAAAATTTGAAGGATCTAGAGAGATTCTGTATGGAGGAATGGTCTCAGATCCCTTGCCATGTATTATCCAACCTCATCAGACATCATAGGAGAAGACTCAGAGCAACTATATTGTCAAAGAGAGGTAGCACAAAAAATATATATATATATATTTATTTATTTATTTTATATATGTTTTTATAAACCTGTTTTGATTGCAATTGTTTGATTTCCACGAGAGAAGAGTATGTTTTAATTGTTTTAACAAAATATCAAAAGGTTAAACAATAAAGAATTATTCACAGCCTTTGCCAATATTAGTGGAGGGCACCAATAGAATAAAATATATATATATATATATATATATATATATATATATATATATATATATATATATATATATATATATATATATAATTTTAGGGCTGTCAACATTAATGCGCTAATGCATGCGATTAATCAAAAAATTTTAACGCGTTATTTTTTTTTACGCAATTTAATCATTTTACAATCAAGTTTAACCCCAACTATCACAGCATGGATGATTACCTAGCTTTGTGTGATTAGGGCAAGGCAAACGCAAGAAATACAATGACAGAGGACACGGTGTCCACTCTGCTGAATGGCAAGTTTTGTTATAAAAAGCTTCCAGATGGAAGTTTTGATAAAGCCAAAGTTGTGTGCACTTATTGCAGTGATTTTACTGAAGCATGCGCTAGCCAATTTATCAAAGTTGCAAATGAGTGGGAGATAACGGGCAAGATCACAACTGTAGGAACAGACAGCGCTCGTAACATGATAGCCATTGCATGGAGTCTACCATTCGAGCATGTGCCGTGTGTGGTGCATATGATACAAAGGGTGATCACCATGGCTTTTACGAGACAGCAGATTTGACAACATTTTAGCCAAGTGCCGTAAAATAGTAGTACACTTCAGACACAGTCCCGCAAACAACGCGGAGCTGAAAGCTCAGCAAGCCTCTCATGGACTAATAGAGGAGTCCCTCATCCAGGATGTACCGACGTGCTGGAATTCAACTATTGAAATGGTAAGGCGGATTCAACACAACAAAGAGCCACTGAAAGCAACGCTGGCACAGCATTATCACAACTTTGCCATGCAAACCTCTGAATATGACAGGTTGGCAAAGTTGGAAACAGTGCTGGCGACCTGCAGGTAACAGAAAAATAAAAGTTTTTATATAATTTGTAAGGCATCTAGACATAATTTAAGGCCTATACCCTAAATACAGTGGCAAGAAAAAGTATGTGAACCCTTTGGAATTTCATGGTTTTCTGAATAAATTTGTCATAAAATGTGATCTGATCTTCATCTAAGTCAGGGGTATTGACAAATATAATGTGCCTAAAAGAATAACACATAAAAATTTCTGATCTTTCATGTCTTTATTTAGAACAACCAAAAAAACCTTATAGTGCTTGTGGAAAAAGTATGTGAACCCTTGAGTTAATGACCTCAAAAAAGCTTCTTTTTTTTTTGCACACCTGGAGTCTCGTTAAGAAAATGAGTTTGGAGGTGTGGACTACAGCTACTTTGACTGATAAAAAACCCCTCAAATTTTTGGAGTTTGCTCTGCACAAGAAACACACGCTTATGTGAACCATGCCTCGCCAAAAAGAGCTTTCAGAGGATCTACGGTCAAGAATGGTTGATTTACGTAAAGCTGGCAAGGGTCACAAAGTGATTTCAAAGACTTTAGAAATTCATCAGTCTACAGTTCTACAAATGGAGACACTTTGGGACTGTTGCTACTCTACCAAGAATTGGGCGCCTAGTAAAAATGACACCTAGATCACATCGAAGACTCATCAATGAGGTAAAGAAACAACCCCGAATGACAGCCAAAGATTTGAAGGCATCATTGGAACTGGCTAACATCCCTGTTCATGAGTCTTCAATATGTAAAACACTGAACAAGCAAGGAATCTACGGCAGGACACCACGAAGGAAACAACTGCTTAATAAAAAGTACATTGCTACACGCCTGAAGTTTGCAAAAGAGTATATTGACACTCCACAGCGGTTCGGGCAAAATGTTTTGTTGACTGATGAAACTAAGATTGAACTATTTGGAAAAACGACACAGCACTACGTATCTGGTGTAGAAAGGGCACGGCATATCATCATGAAAACATCATCCCAACCGTAAAGTATGGTGGAGGAAACACCATGATTTGGGCCTGCTTTGCTGCATAAGGGCTTGGCCAGCTTGTAATCATTGAGGTGAAGAGGAATTCCCAAGGATATCAGACAATTCTTCAGGATAATGTGAGAATGTCTGTACGTCTGCTGAAACTGTGTAGAAGTTGGGTGATGCAACAGGACAACGACCCAAAACAATGGAGCAATTCCACAACAGAATGGCTTCAGAAAAACAAAATCCGTCTTTTCGAGTCGCCAAGTCAGATCCCAGACCTCAACACAATAGAGATACTATGGAATGTTTAGCAAAAATGTTTAGCAGAAATGTTCAGCAGAAATGATCAGCTGAAATGTGTAGCAGTAATGGTCATTAAAAATGTATAGCAGAAATGTTTAGCAGAAATGTTCATTATAAATGTTCAGCAGAAATGCAGAAATGGTCACTAGAAATGTTTAGCAGAAATGTTTAGCAAAAATGTTTAGCAGAAATGCTCAATAACAATGAAACTTGAAAAAATAGATATTATGGAATGACTTGAAAAGAGCCATACACATGAGACGTCCAAAGAATATGACCGAGCTAAAGCAGTTCTGCCAGGAAGAATATGCTAAAATTCCTCCTGAACGATGTGCAAGTTTTGATCCACAGCTACAGGAAGCGCCTGGTTGAGTTTCATGCTGCCAAGGGGCGGGGTCAACCAGTTATTAATTCTAAGGGTTCACTTACTTTTTCCACTGATATTTTGAATGTTGAATGAGTGTGTTCAATAAAGACATGAAAGATCAGAATTTTTTTTGTGTTATTCTTTTAGGCACATTATATTTGTCAATACCACTGACTTAGATGAAGATCAGATCACATTTTATGACAAATTTGTTCAGAAAACCATAAAATTCCAAAGGGTTCACATACTTTTTCTTGCCACTGTAGATGCCGTCTGAATGAAAATTGTAGTCATTAAGTATATTCTGTGATGCTCTGTTTGCACTGTAGGTACATTATATTATAATATTCATTCATTAAAATATCCAAAATTCTTCTGAGCCAGAAAAGCCTATCCTGAGAAAATGTCACAATAGCATTAATCATATTTTTTTTTATAAGAAAAAAAGTTATTGCTCCTGTTGCTAACTTTGGACAACTTACTACATTGTTTCAGATTTGATGTTATTTAGCAGCAAAAGCAAGTCTGGAAAAGCCATATTGTAGTCTAAGGGCTCTGGCAAAATGATATATTGTAGATGTTTTTTAGAGTCCTTCCAAGATTCAGGAACGAACAGTGAGAAACCTTTAACCTTCAAAGATGGATGACTTTATATCTGTGATTCTAAAAATGAATACGATTACAGCAAAACTTTCCTCAAAGTAAAAATTTAACATCGTGGGTTGATAAAAGGGTTTAACATAAGAATCTGTTATAGGAATTTCTAAAATATGTTGGAATATTCCGTTTAAGAACTTTAATTCTACTCCATTAAATAGACACTTGAAAAGTATGTACTTTAATTGGTCCATACATACCCTGGCAGGTCTTTCTATCTGCTTGAAGTGTGTATCCCTCGTTACAGCGGCAATGGAATCCATTTAATATGCTCACACATTCATGATCACAGCTTTGATTACCAAATGAACAATAGTCAATCACTGGAACAACAAAGACATAACAGGCTTCATGAAGTTTAATGGAAATTTATAGTTGGTGACTACATTTATATGTAAATTTACATATAAATATGTATTTAAATGTATCAAAAGGGATCTTAAATTGTACGATTCCTTGTCAGTAAGGTGGTAGTCTCAAGTGTTCACCTTTTGTGTCTAACAGTAATTACAGTGAAATGATGTACCTTAAATCATTCTAAAAGACACATTTGCATTTTTAAAAAGGAATTTTACTTATAAAAGTACAAAGAGTACTACTGCATCCACCAGCAAAGGTGCAGTCTAGAACAGCCATATTTGCTCACTGACTGGCTGACCCCCCTAGATAAAAATGTGCATGTTGCTGGGTGTAAAAGTTACTGTTGTACCACAGACATCCTTATACTTGGTCGTGATATACACCTAAAAGTTGGACAAGCTAATGTGTTAAGAGAAATTACAAGGAGTAGCAAGTAATTATAAGCTGATGTAATTTTTTTTATCCCACCATTTTCATCAGAATTTGGCACATGTAACATGTTTCCTGGGATTCTTGTCTTTTGGTTACTATATTTAAGTATTGTTTTGCTGTATTTATAATTCACTTGAGTGCCATTGAAATTATCCATCCATCCATCCTCAACCGCTTATTCCTGCTTCAGGGTCGCGGGGAACCTGGAGCCTATCCCAGGAAGCATCGGGCACAAGGCAGGGTACACCCTGGACAGTGTGCCAGTCCATCGCAGGGCACAATCACATACACACTCACACACCCACTCATACACTACGGACAATTTACCAAGCTGCCAATCAACCTACCATGCATGTCTTTGGACTGGGGGAGAAAACTGGAGTACCCGGAGGAAACCCCCGCAACACGGGGAGAACATGCAAACTCCGCACACACGGCCCCGGTGGGAATCGAACCCCGGACCCTGGAGGTGTGAGGCGAACGTGCTAACCACTAAGCCACCGTGCGCCCCGCCATTGAAATTAACCACTTTTTATTTTAAAAACTTTACTTTTTACTTACCAAAATGTTTATTTAAACCTTCAAAGTACTTCTTAAAAATCTCAAAAGGTGTCTTTTTCTCTCATATAGTCAATGACTGCATGCTATAAGAATGAGCTCCAGTGAATTTTATTTACATTTCTTAATAATCAAAATTATTCAACCCCAAATCAGGTTTATCATCAAAATTGGCAGACTTTCAGCTGTGTGCAATGAACAAATCAAACCAAAGCAATTGTAATAATTCGACGCAATGAATGTGTCAAGTGGTTTCTCCAAATTCAGCTGAAAATAAAATGATTTTTCCAGTTTCAAAATTATTCAACCCCTTCATGACAAACATTTTTAGTACTTAGTAGAGCACCTGTTTGCTGTTATGACCTGCTGCAAATTAGATGCCTAGCCAGATACCAGCTTCTGGTTGCATTCCTGAGGAATCTTAGCCCATTCCTCATGAGCAATGGCTTCCAGTTCAGTAATATTCTTGGTTTTGTGTGTTGCAACCACCTTCTTCATATCCCACCAGAGATTTTCTATGGGGTTTAAGTCAGTTGACTGTGATGGCCCTGAGGAATCTTCCAGGACTTCTTCTACAACCAAGCCTTGGTGAAATTTAAGATATGCTTGAGATTACTGTCCTGTTGGAAGGTCCAATGACGCCCAAGCTTCAGCTTCCTCACAGACGGCATGATGTTTTCTCCTAGGATTTCTTGATACTTCAGTGAATCCATCTTGCCTTCCAAACACTGCAGGTTTCCAGTCCCAGAGGATGAAAAGCAGCCCCAGAGCATCGCTGAACCACCACCTTGCTTGACTGTAGACAGTGTTCTTTCTTCATTCTTCTTTCTCCAGACATACCGCTGATCCATTGTGGTGAAAATTTCCAGTTTTGTTTCATCACTTCACAGAATAGAATCCCAAAGCTTATGTGGTTTATTTATATGATTTTGAGCCAACTTTTCTTGTGCTTTTGGGTCAGTAGTGGGGTACGTTTTGGATTTCTGGCATGGAAATTTTCTGCATTTAGTACGCAACAGACTGTGCTCACTGACACCTCCGTGCCTGTTGCCACCAAGTCTTGTTGCAGGTCATTTGCAGTCACTCAAGGGTTTTAACAACATGCCTTTTCAGAAATCTGGTTGCAGCCAGATAGCTTCCTTTTTCTGCCCCATCCAGGTTTTTCACATATTTTCTACCTCTAGCCAGTTCAGGTATTTTATGTGTTCCAGCTCAAGCACACCTGATTAGTTGCATCAAGGGTGCTTCAGACTGTATCTGTATACTGTGTTTATATTTCTGTAAAGCTGCTTTGAGACAATGTCTGTTGTAAAAAGCACTATACAAATAAAATTGAATTGAATTGAATTGAATTCAGACAACACCTGTTTTGCATATTTGTTCTGTTGTGAGGGATTCTATTCAGGGGGTTGATACATTGTGAAACTGGAGAAAGCATTATAAGTTGCATTTTCAGTTGAATTTGAGGGAAGAACTTGAAGCATTCGTTGGGTTTAACTATTTCAATTGCTTTTATTTGATTTGGTCATTGCAAACAGCTGAAAGCCTTTTGACAATAAACCTGATTTGCAATGGAAGTTGAATAATTTTGATTGCAACTGTCTGAATGTCCTGGTATATATGTGGCCACTAGAAGTGCCTATGGAATTCCAGTGTGTGGGTGAGTTTGGATGAGTGGCAAAGGTTGAGGCATGTCCCCACCACAGCACTTTGACCCTGAATGAGGTGGAAACATAACCCAGAGGCCCTCCACTTAGGGTAGGCTCACCCCAAGTGTCGGTTTCCAACCACCATGAACCAGAGCCACAATTTGCATTTCAAGAACTCTAGTTTCTGGTGGGCACTCATAAGATGGGGCTTCCACTGGCAGAAGAGGGAATTGGGCTTGACATTCTTTGAATCTGGTCAATATGACAGCACAAAATTAAACCATGAAGCAGAGCTTATTGCACTTAGCCTTCTCAATGTACACCAAGTTCTTATGGTCTGTCCAGACCAGGAATAGGTGTTCTGTTCCCTCCAGCTAGTCTTCATTCCTCTAAGGCCAGTTTTACTGCCAAGAGGTCCTGGGCCACAATATTGTCACATTTTTTTTTTTTGCTATATAAAAAAATCTATTTAAAAACAAAACAAAACAAAAACATTAGAGTGTTATTTTTCTATTCATTTTGACAGGGTTTTGTTTTAATAGTTTGCTTCTTCTGGATATACTAAATAGTTTTTTTAAACACTTTTTAAAATAATATCTATCCTTACGTGTCTTCTTCACTAAGCATTATGATAGGTAAAATATTTTTACAAAATAATTGTCGAAAGAAATAAATCACACCAAAATTTCTAAACAATGAAATGCATCAATCTTTAATGAAACTCTAATAAAATGAAGGGAAAATTAATACTTTAAGGGGGTCTTCAATTTTATCCACAAAGGGCCGGAGTGGCTGCAGGCTTTCATTCCAACCATGCCCGGAGTCACACTTAATTCCATTTGTTTAATCAGTTCACCTTGGTCCCCAATCTACTACCAGGTGTGCCTCCTACTGGGCTAGAATGAAAACCTGCAGCCACATCAGACCCTTTGATTACTGTAGTTCTACAGTAAAATTCACAAAATATGGACCTACTGAGTTTAGTGGACACTGCAATAATTGGTCTTTTGCAGTTATCCATTAACTGGAAGTGCGTAAAAAGAATTCTTCAGAGAGCTCCTTGTCTAATAATTTGTCACATATGTAACTGATTTAGAAGTGGGCAATGTTTAAGTATTTAGGCAAATCCGTTTCTACTGCTTACACCACTGCTATTGAACTGAATACACATTTACATCTTCGTAAATCTATGTACATTGTCACTAACTTGTGCAGGTCCTCTTATCTTCATTGAGTGCATAGCCTGTATTGCATTCACAGTTGAAAGACCCAGGAGAACTGATACAGATTTGCTCACAGTCCTGCTTCTCCTCCGCACACAAATCAATACCTAAAATCAAAAGGTAAGCATATAAAAGCACATAGATAAAAACTCATAACATTAAACGTTGTTTAAATTTATTAAAAACTAATTTTTCAGTTTTGCTTAGGCACAATCCACAGCAGCTGTGTTCTGTAGTACACACCTTTGCAGGTCTTGCCATCACCTTGGAGTGTGTAACCTGGCAAGCACAGACACTGATAGGAGTCAGGAGAACTCTCACAGATATGATCACACCCATGGTCAGACTCAACACAAAGATCAATTTCTGGAGAAAAAAAAATGAATAATAAAAAAATATATATATATATATATATATATATATAAACACTTAAGTACTCAAACAGAATCATTTAAATTAGAGATCATTTAGATATCATTTGACCTCATACATAAAATGTGAACGTTATAGTTTCAGTACGTAAGTTTTACTTTCTAATCAACCGTAACATTTACTACATTTGTGTAATAGCTCAGCTACTAATGGCAATTTAATCAATTAAATATGTGTCACGTCGCAGCGAACCAGAAACTACAATTTCCAGAATGCAACATAAACTACATACATGGCCGACTACACTTCCCATACACACACGCGCACCTTCTCCCGAGTTCTGATCACAGACACCTGCACCCAATCACACACACACACACACACACACACACAGACAGTATTCAAGTGAGGGTTAAAGGATTACTAGCTTGCGAAGTATACGCTCAGCAGCCTCGTCTCTCTCGAATATGGAAACCAAGCCTTAGTTTCCATATTCGCTAACATGGTTTTGATATTTGCATTGTTTGTTGACTACGATTATCTACATAAGACTAGTACTGCCTGTTCGCCTGACCTCAGCCTGACTTGTGACTATGCGTTCTGCCTGATCCTCGCATTTCAGAGTCATTCCTACCTGCAAAACCAGGTTACCAAATACGGAAACTAAGGCTTTGTTCACGACAGAGACGAGGCTGCTCTTTGTTTGTGTGTCCGCAGGTGTCCGTGATCCGAACTCGGGAAAAGGTGCGCTCGTGTGTGTATGGGAAGTGTAGTCGGCCATGTTTGTAGTTTACGTTGCATTCTGGGAGTTGTAGTTGCTCATTCGCTGCAACAGGGCAATAAATGAGTTAAGACTCTAATTGCCTAAGTCTGACTTATAAGGCAAAGCAAAAGCTAAATTTCTTATTCAGCAGACTTAAACACCATTTCCCAGTGAAACCTGCTAGAGCCCAGGTGTCAAACACAAGACCTATGGGTCAAATGAGCTGCCTCGCCTTGTGAAACAAGGCTTGTACACTACTACTCAACATTTTCACACTATCTAGGACTCACACCAGCCCCATACGATAGTTCTGTACTGGTTATAATCAACATATCCGCAGTGTTTGGTGCAAGAAAAGATTCAGAAATGCATCAGGCGTAGGTCTTTAGTGTAATCGTTGAGTGCAGAAATCTACCAAAGAAAAAAAAAAATGAAGTGTGAATACAAGAAATATGGGATAGTAAGGACATGTAAGTATGGGCTTAGCACCGATAAGCCAGAGTTCTTTTTATATGTCTACTTTAATGTTATATATGTGATATTTGCAAAAGCAGATATATTTAAATACCTTTAATCAGTTAAATTAATGCTATCACATATCCCTCATAGTACATACACTAGTTTCTCTTAGCCCTTCTTTTTCCCTAGAAACGTACTGTGTTCTATTCTGATTTCAGAGTGTAAGTTATTGGTATTAATTGATAGTATGTTACAAAATGAATAGCATAGTTTATGGCCCTTCAAGCGCTCACAAAAATGCAGATATGGTCCTGGCAGAATTTGTGTTTGACACCCCTGTGCTAGAGGAAACTCTGTTCCTGGAAAAGATTCAGTATGTGTTTACTGTAGCAGAAGTATGAGAAAAATGTATTTACTGCAAAGCTTATCTTGGAACTGGACCCCAAACTGGTGAATGAGATCGAAGGTCTCCACTAGGAAGATATGGTCTTCAAAAGGTGGTGATGCCATTGCTCTCAGGGATGTCAGGTCAGCTCTGGCTACTCCCACAGCATAGATCTCGATCCCAGACTCTCGAGCGGCCGCAGCTACCTCAGCAACACGGTCCTGAGGCCGCCCATCAGTGACAATCACAGCTACATGAGGCACATTGGGCCGAGCCCCCTCCTCAGCAGAGAATGCCACATTCATGGCATAACGGATTGCCAGCCCTGTCATGGTACCCTGTGCCAATGGAATGATCCCTTTGATGGCTTTGATCTTTTCCTCATGAGTAATTAACTGTTTTAGGGAAAATATATTCTGCACTTGACTAGAGTACTGAACAACACCCACACGGGTGGCATTGGGGCTGATGTCCATTTCATTGATAATGTCAATCATAAACTTGCGCATCATCTCAAATTCGTATGGCCGAACACTGCGTGAGCCATCAATGATGAAGACAAGGTCAACCGGGCCAGACTTACACTTTTCATTTCCAGCTGTTTAACCAGAAAAGATTAGAGAGGTGTATAAAGAAACAAAAAGAGAAAAGGACAGCATATTTAGACAAACATGAGGCAGAAATAAACCGTAGACAGTGGAAGTTGTAAACAATGTTGACCTGGCTAAACATAGATAAATTAACTGTCATGTAAAACCTTTTAGTAATGTCCACTAGACAAAACTAGAAACAATATTGGGTAGTTTCAACATGGAAAATAAATATGATCTAGTTACTTTCAGCAATAAAGGATCTATTAGCAGTATGTGTAGATAGCCCAACAGTTCCTGTCAAGCTTGATCCAGATTTCTGTTAAAGTGCTTATCAGTGCCACAAAATATATTGTATACAACTTTATGCATTATAAATCAATTAGAGCTTAGAGTTTTGATGTATTTGTATTTAGAATTACCTGCTTTTGGCCTCACTTCCATGATGTTCACTAAAGCCAGCAGTGTACTAACACACACAAACAAATGTTTCATTCTGGACACTTGATGCTCAGGCTTGCTGTGTAATCAATCTGCCCCGATGTCTGTAAGGGGTCAAGAGAAAGAAAGTGAGAGTTCTAGGTCAGAGCACGAGGCATGTATTTTAGGAACAGCTGCTCATTCCAACCTGGACAAACAGATTGCCTGCAGCAACATGTAGAAGTTCCAACCAGATGTTGGTAACACAGACATTATTCGACTCATAAATGACTTGCATGTTTGCAGACTGTTGGTTCAAATATGGTGCAAGGTAATTAGAGGGAAATTACAATATCTGCACAGCCGAGCTTGTAAAAGGCATGCTGCATGTAATATGAGACTAGAAACATGGTTCTTTTCAGAGGGTCTGGGAAGGGATATCACTGCCGAAGCATGGCATTCTTTGTACAATTATCATATAGGGGGCTATTACTGGCAAACGTTAAAAGGCTAAAGCAAAGGTGTGGCATATATTCCTCATCAGCAGATGACTCAAACTAGAAGTAGAAAGTGAGTGTGAAATGTACATTTAAACTTGTCAAGCACTCTACATCAGTCATTTGCAGTCCTTGGGACCTCCATGCTCTTTCTCCTACTTTATATATACCGTGTGCTGAGGTAAAAGGTTGTGTAACTGTTTTATTTGCGCTCCCTTTGGGACTCCAGTGAATCACAGTGGGGTGTTTTTTTCAGCATCACCAGACCTTTTTCCATTATGTCTGGCTGATACAAAGAGCCCCTGTGTGTGTGTGTGTGTGTGTGTGTGTGTGTGTGTGTGGGGGTGGGTGTGGGTGGGTGTGTGCGTGAGTGCATGTGTGCCCTTCATGTCTAGATATCATCCCTGAGCAGTAGAAACAATAGTTCTCACAAAAATGAAAATTCTGTAATCAATTACTCACCCTCATGTCATTCCAAACCCATAAGGCTTTCATTCATCTTCAGAGCATAAATGAAGACATTTTTAATGAAACCTGGGAGATTTCTGTCTCTCCTTCTACAGTCCAAGTAACCAAAAATTTCAAGCTCCAAAAAGTTCATAAAAGGCATTGTAAAAGAAATCCATCCTCCTCCAGACATTTTTTTTTGTCCACTGTCGCGAAGATATTTTGTGAATACAGAAATAATGTTAGTTTGTTTTCCCGCACACAAAGCATTCATATCGCTTCATAAAATTGGGATTAAACCACTTGAGTCACATGGATTATTTTTACAATGCCTTCATGAACTTTTTGGAGCTTGAAAGTTTTGGATACTTGGACTGTAAATTGAGAGACAGAAATCTCCCGGGTTTCATTAAAAATGTCTTCATGTATGCTCGGAAAATGAAGGAAAGTCTTATCGGTTTGGAATGGCATGAGAGTGAGTAATTTATGACAGAATTTTCATTTTTGGGTGAACTATCGTTTTAGAGAGTTACTGAGGCATTCATAGACATACACAGACCTTCTACTCATAATACCACATATTATAATGAAGTTGTAGTTATTATTAATACATATTGAAAGATTAGTTATGTGGAGTTGGAATATCATGTTAGAATATCATTTAACCATCCAGGAATTTTTCTTAGATATTGTCAAAATTGCTTTCAATTTATATGCATTATCTTATGATACTAAATAGATGATTTAAATTGAAAGTGCCGATGGATCTTGACAGATTTTGCCATCTGTTTTTTTTTTCTCTCTTTTTCAACAGGATATAAGAAAGAGAGTAATACCGCACTGCTTTTTATGATCACACATAATTTGCAGCTTTACCTTCCCTAACACGCATCAGTTTAAGTATAACCACTTCCTGGTTCATCGGAAAGTCTTGCTAGAATCTTCAATGCAGTGTCACAATACATACATGTTTCGGTCCTAATTACATACATTTAAATGCATTTCTTGCAGAATCTATAGTTAGTTAGTTAGTTAGTTAGTGTTAGATTGTTGGAAGTGGAAGTGTAATTACATTTCAATCAGATTTGTATTTTGCAGTCACAAGAT